>JAWZYV010017824.1:600000-972582 GCA_038373885.1 Cheiracanthium punctorium | reverse complement strand
ACAAGCCGCAAGTGTGGTGCCTGTGCTTCAGTTGGATTATTGATCCGTTGAATTAAATGTATGTAATTGTCACAAAAATTTGAAATATGGCCTAATACATGCTTAATATTTATTTCCGAATTTTCTTGTTCCACCTTTTCAGTTCGTGTCCTTAATTTTCAGGCATTGCCTTACGTAGCATCTTTCCACTGAAGTAATAACTCCTTTGTTGCGCAATGAGTTTCATTAATGGAGATTTCGTAATCAAAATATGCAATTTGATTTTCAATGTTGGAGTCGGTCCTAGCCATAACAGATTGTATTAGGTTGTAACGAAAGTTTCCCGCCACCGCAAACTTCGTCAGCACACAGTTCTCGTTGGCGTATTTGCTCATATTTTGTCAAACGATTTTTGGCATTTGAAAGAAAGAGGTTTACTTTATAACACTGTGTTGTGAAATCTGTAAAAAATATAGTTATCATTAAGTGTAAGGTGTCTCAAATGGAACTATCACTCTAGAGGATTAGAACCATCCTTTACTTCCAGTTGTGTTGCAAAAAGTCAGCTACATAATATCAACGAATTATGAGTACAGCTTTAAGTACTATTGTTGTATCATGTGACACTGTGCCGGTTTGGTACCGAAAGTTCAAAAACAGTTATCTAAGGAGTTAGAAGTTAGTTTTTCAGGCAGATATGGCGGAAAACTTTCGTTACAACCTGATAGCTTCTACTTTAATGTCATTGACGGTCTCTCCAACTCTGTTAGGCTTGATGGCTGATAACTAACAAGCTTTTTCATGCTTAGTAATTACGCATTGCACTAGTTTTTAAATCGGCAGAGTAATAAAGAACTTATGTTTTATTTTTATAATAATAGCAAAAATAATAAAAAATCTGCGAAAGATAACACCATAAAGGTAATTGAAACAGCCATACTGTTGTTTCGAACAACAACAAAAAAAAAATGTTCAAAAGTTGGGAAGTTCGAAAGTTGTTTGAGAAGGTTTTTATTCGAAACAGCTGTATTGTCGTTCAAGTAACATTATGATGTTATTTTACAAAGTTTTTATTATTTACTTAATTTGTTGTTTAATTTATAGCACATAATTCAAATTTTCATCACAGAAAAGTACTTGCAATTGTCAGTCGACCATTTTTTAATTTGTTGGAGAACACACACACACACACACACACACAATAAAAAAAAATAAAAAAAAAAAAAAAAAAGACATTACTCTACTTGGCAAAATATCTAGTTTAATATTATTCATCAAACAGTTTCTTAGAAAAAAACGATAAACAGACGACGAATCATTGCCTCTTATAGCTAGGATCAACTTTTAAGACCAAATCAATGTGCTTATTTACGAATTAACATCTACAGAAAAATTAATTAAAATTCAATTTTAATATTTTTACCGATGTCAGAACATACATTCACAAACATAAGATGAGATTTAAAACGCTAGCCTCTAGAAACACATGGAAAAATGAATTTTAAAAATTTGTAGTAAAAGGCCAGGTGAGCGTTTTTGGGCCAATTTGTAGGCAGCCACCTTACCTTTGTCGCACAACTAGTTCAAAAAACGTTTAAATTACGTTGGAAACACGTTTTTTGACGTTAAAAAACGTGTTTTAAACGTCTTTTGGACTAATTGTGCTACTAGGGTAGCGAACTTAAATCATATATCTACAGATATTAGCTATTTACACTCATGTCCATAAATTAAGGATAATTCAGAATCACACAGAAATTGATCTCTAAAATAAAACTTTCACCTGTGGAATGATCACACACATCTTGAAGAAGAATATGCAAATTACAGGAAACCACCAGATGGCGTGGATGGTACGTCACAATGACGAGAGTGTAAGAGAGGGGTATATAAGGAATGGTGGCAAAGAAGTAAAATTGTTCACAAGCGCTGTGAAAGGATTTCAGTGCAAAAACCGCATAGTTATGGCACAAAGGAGGCATTTGGATGATGTTTTGCGTGGCAGAATTATCGGACGACTGGAATGTGGACGTACCCAGCTGGAAGTATCCGAGGAACTTGGAATCGCCCAGAGTGTCATCTCCAGGCTTTGGCAACGATTCCAAGATGATGGTAATGTGAGTAGACGTTACAGCACAGGTCGCCCCCGAGTTACAACGCCGAATGAGGATCGCTATTTGGCAGTTACTGCCAAAAGAAACAGACGGAGTACAGCATCAGACCTGTCTCGTTAGCTCTCTTCAGCTACCGGTACGACAGTTTCAAGGCAGACCGTGTACAGACGCTTAGGGCACATTGGTCTATATGCTCGTAGGCCTGTCAGATGTGTTCCACTTACCGCAACTCACTGTCGCCTGCGATTAACCTGGAGTAGAGAGCATGCATTGTGGAATCCGCAACAATGGTCTTGTGTGATGTTTTCCGACGAGTCCAGGTTTAGTTTGGAGTCTGATTCTCGCCGGACATTCATCTGGAGAGCGCCAGGTACCCCTTTACCACCAAGAGAACACCATTCAAAGACACCGTTACGGTGGTGCAGGATGGCTCGTTTGGGGAGGAATTATTCTTGGTTCCAGAACTGACCTGCATTTTCAGAGTGTAACGATGACAGGCCACATCTATCGGGATGTCATTCTGGAACAACATGTACGTTTGTTTCGTCGCGCCATGGGTGCTGAATTTGTGTTTATGGATGACAACGCCCGTCCTCACCGTGCAAACATTGTAGACGAATGCCTTCAATCGGAGGATATCACCCGTATGCATTGGCCAGCATACTCACCGGACTTGAATCCAATAGAGCATGTGTGGGATATGCTTGGCCGACGAATTGCAGCCCGTCAACCCCCTCCCACCTGTCTACCGGAACTTCGGAGTGCATTGCTTGATGAGTGGTGTAATATTCCCCAAGATCAGATTGATCATTTGATACTCAGCATGCCTAGGCGTTGTCAGGCCTGTATTGCATCGTCCGGGAGACATACTCCGTATTAACCATCCTACTAACCATGTTATACTGTTTTTTGTAAATAGGTTCTTTTTTGAAATTTGGTCAAGGGAGTAAAACTTGCAATTTTTATTAATTATGTCAAATATATAGCATCTTTTTTGCTCTTTACTTTTTGTTTAATAAATAGACTTTACAAATAAGTCAAATTTGTTTTGCTTCTTTCTCTTTCTTTGCCAGAACTTCATTATCCTTAATTTATGGACATGAGTGTACTAGAATATTCATTCATTTGACCGACAACATATACATATAGAAACACACACACACACATATATATATATATATATATATATATATATATATATATATATACATATATATATTGTTACGAAAGTCGCCAATTGGGTGTATTTTAAAACAGTCCAATGAGTACAGTAAACAAAAAAAAACCACTTTATTTCACGGCTCGCAGCTCATTAGCTCAAAATAATTCAAGGAACATTGACATGCACTAACTAAAATCATAAATAAGCGCAAGACTAACGCTATTCATTTCACAGAATCAACCGTGCACTTCAAAGTCTATCACTCAACTGAACTCCCCGGAGAGAAATCCTAGCGTTTTTATACAGATGATGACGTCACCAGAATTGCCGAAAACTTCTGGAACAATCTTATCAAATTGAAATAGTCTCGAGACATGAATTTTCTAGAAGCCACCATTTGTCTCCAAGGTCGCCAAATCCGTTTCCAAGACGATCGCCAAGTTTGTCGCCAAGACTACAGGGTTACTTCCCCAGGTTTACCATTAAATAAGGATTTCGCTATTATGCCTGTAAAACTAGCTTCACGGCGGCGCATGCAATACGAGAGCAAATTAAGTTATTATTTCGCAACACTGCTCCCCTCTTTAAACGAACTGACGACCCGGCAGTCTTATCACACAGCATTATGATCAGTAGCACCATATGGAGCTAAACGATTAATGTGTATGACTTTCGGTTTTGAATTGGGCGACTTCTGGACTCTGTAGATAACATCGTTCAATTTCTTGACAACTGCATAAGGTCCTTCCCAGTTCTGTTGCAACTTAGGACTCAGACCTCTCCTTCCTTTCGGGTTATACAGCCAAACTTGATCACCCTCCTTAAATTGGTGATTCGTTGCTTTGGCGTCGTAACGAATCTTCATTCCGTGCTTCTGAATTACTCATGTAATCTTTCCGTGAGGAGGGCGAATCATATGGTCGTCCAAAAACAAGATCACTGGGTAATCGAAGAGGACGACCGAACAACATCTCTGATGGCGAATATCCGGTCGTCTCATGAACCGCACTCCTGTAAGCCAGGAGGAACAGTGGCAAATATGTATACCAGTCGGTGTGATTCTTCGAAACAAATATTGTAAGATGATTCAAAATTGTTCGTTTGTGCCTCTCGACCATGCCATCGGACTCGGGATGTAACGGTGTTGTACGAGTCTTCGTGATTCCCAAATATTCGCAGAGTTCCGAAAATAGTGCTGAATTAAAATTTGTACCTTGATCCGAATGTAACATCATAGGCACTCCGTAATAAGAGATCCAGTTTCGAACGAGTTCTTCTGCTACAGTTGAGGCTTCCTGATTCGGGATGACAATCGCTTCTGGCAATTTGGTAAAATAATCCATCAGGACTAAGACGTATCGATTGCCTTTCGATGTTGTAGGCAGGGGGCCTAGGATATCTAAAGCTACTCTTTCGAAAGGCGTGCCAACGTTATGCGCTGCAAACGACCCTTCGTTTTTATTTTAGGTCCTTTCCGGGGAACGCGATCCGGGCATTCTCTACACAATTTTTCAACATTGGCAGGAAGTCGATCCGAATAAAATCGCTCCCTGGTTTTATTTAACGTCTTCATCACTCCAAAATGCCCTCCACAATGCTCCAAAATGCCCGCAGAACCTCTGGAATTCTACTACGTGGGAGAATTAATTGCCAGCGGCTTGCTCTTCCGTCATCGCTCTCCCATTTCCGATATAAAACACCGTCCTTAAGATGTAAAGAATTCCAAGGACCCCAGTATCGCTTTGTAGCGGGACTCTCTGGCGCGATCGCTTGCCGGGACGGTCGATCCGCGGATTTTAGTTTCTTCTCCAAAACTGGCCTAATATTGGAATCTTCTAACTGTGCTATCTGTACTTCACTCGAAGCCCACCGAAACACAGTTGTTGCAGTCAAAATCTTCACGAAAGTATCCGTCTCTGTCCCGTACTTTTTCTCGGCGTTCACACAGTGTTTACAGTCCTCTTTACAAGGTCGTCTGGAGAGAGCGTCTGCATTTCCGTTCGAAGCTCCTTTGCGATGTTCGATTTCGAGCTCATACTCCTGCAGCCTTTGGATCCAGCGAGCTATCTAACCCTCAGGTTCTTTAAAATTCAAAAGCCATCTCAAGGAAGCATGATTAGTCCGGAGAAGAAATTTCCGTCCATAGAGGTAGTGATGGAAATGCTCAATAGATTTCACAATAGTCAGTAATTCCTTACGAGTGACACAGTAACTCCTCTCCGGCTTACCCAAGCTCTTGCTCAAGTAAACTATGACACTTTCACCATTTTCTGTTCTCTGCGAAAGCACGGCTCCTATCCCTTCATTACTGGCATCTGTATCCAAGATAAAGTCTTTGTCAGTCCGGGAATATGTCAAAATAGGAGACGTCGTTAACGCCTGTTTCAAACTAATGAACGATTTCTCGCATTCCTCTGTCCAATTAAAACTTGCTTGGGCTTCAGTCAATTTAGGTAAAGGTCTCGCTATTGTTGAGAAATTTCTTACAAAACGGCGATAATAGGTGCAAAGTCCGAGAAAACTTCGCAGTTCATGTACCGTTTCCGGACGAGGCCAATCGACAACTGCTTTAACTTTTAGTGGATCAGTCTTAACTCCGTCTGCAGAAATGACGTGCCCAAGATAAGTAACTTCCTTACGTAAAAATTTGCATTTCTTCGGGTTTAGTTTAAGGTTAGCATTTTGTAATCTAAGAAACACTTTACGAATATTATTTAAATGTTCTTCAAACGTTTTTCCCACTATAATAATGCCATCTAAATATACTAAGCAGGCCTCAGACGAAAGTCCACGTAATACAGTTTCCATTAGTCTTTCAAAAGTAGCGGGGGCATTGCAAAGACCGAAAGGCATTACCTTAAAGTGCCAGAGTCCTAGTCCTTTGGTAAAAGCTGTCTTTTCTTTATCTTCAGGTCGGATTTCGACTTGCCAATACCCGATCTTTAAGTCCAAAGTAGAGAACCACTGGCTTTCATTCAAAGCATCTAAAGTGTCATCTATTGGCGGGAGGGGATAGCAGTCTTTCCTCGTAATATCGTTCAGTTTTCGATAGTCGTTACAGAAACGTGTCGATCCGTCCTTCTTTTTAACAAGAACGATAGGTGAGGCACAAGGCCACGACGATTCCTCTATTATGCCACCGTCCACCATTTCTTTAATCAGGCGTTCAGCTTCCTCTTTCTTTGCGAGAGGCAAACGTCTTGGATACTGCTTGATTGGTGGATGATCACCTGTATTAATTAAATGCTGTGTCACATTACAGTGGCCCACATCAGCGTCACCGTTAGGGAATAAGTTTTGGAATTCCGGGAGTAATTTTTGCACTGTTATTCGCTGTTCCTTACTAAGTCCTTCAAGATTCTCCAGCATTAGTTGAAAATGATGACTATTAGAATATCCTTGAGGACGGGCGACGATATCCACCACTGGTTCACACGTCGCAATAACGGCCCCTTTTTCTACAGTCTCAGGTTTGTTGTCCAAATTCAACACTCGAATAGGTATAGCTCCCTCTCTTAAATCCACGAGTGCGGCGGCCACCAAGACCCCTTTTAAAGAGAACTGACTTGGAAAGTTCGTTACGATATACCGGAAATGTCAAAAAGCTTCAGGAACCCCTTGGATAAGAAATTCAGATCTCGCAGGTATAGTCGTCTTCTCTTTCGCGAATATAGAACATGATTTTGAACACTGCTTGCTTCCTGAAAACAAGGGAATTTCCCCCCTCCTGTCCGTATCTCGTTCTTCTCTAAGTATACGGTAAAGTTAAATTTTTGAAGGAAATCCAGTCAAAGGATACAAGGGGTCAGTGATGTTAGCCACGTAGACCCTATGCCGAAATTTCTTGTGTCCACATTCGATGGATACATCCAGTAGTCCTTGTATCTCTGTCTTTTCACCGGTAGCGGTCTTAATACAGACGCTTGGAGACGTGTAGCGCAATTGTTCCTATAGTTTCATGGCAAAGTCCGATTTTAGAAGAGTGACATTCGCACCCGTATCCACTAGCATCAAACAAGGGATGCCACAAATAGTTCCTTCAACATAAAGTCTAGTTTCTCCTCCGCTAAGTGCGGAAACTTCCAATTTCACTTCAGGGGCTTAATTCAGAAAAGGCAGCCTCCGAACCGCAAGACTGCCAAGACCTAGTTTTCCTGTTTGGGGAGAAGTCCCGTCGCATTCCCTTTGCACGGGTCCCTTTTTGTGACATCTCCAACTGGTCACGTTCGGATTCCTTCGGGGAGAGCCCCTTTTTCCAAGAACGAGACTATCCGATAATTCCTGGAGTGCCTTGAATACAGAATCCAGTTTATCATCCTTTTCCTTGGCAGCATTTCCCTCTATATTCACAGACCTTACATGCCTGGGTGTTTTCGAAACGGTTCTCGCAGCTTCATATTTCATGCTATGCGCCAGAGCTGTCTACAAATCTTTCGGGTCTACCAGCCTCGTAGAATGCTGTGTATCTTCGTCCCTGATAGCGTCGACGAAGTACTGGGCTGCTAAACTTTCTCGAACATCTAGGGGGCATTCCGCGTAAGCTAGGCTCATCAATCACTCAACATCGGCGGCTAATACCTGTGGACTTTCTCCAGGCTTTTGTCGCTTTGCTTTCAATTCAGTCCTATAAAACTGGGTAAGATGGCTATTTCCAAATCGAGATTCGAGAGCCTTTTCGACGGTCGGTAGGTCGTTCAACTTGACATTCGGTATTCCTAGGAGAATCTCCGCAGCTGATCCTTGCAGAGAGGCCACAAGTTGACTGGCCTTGAAGATATCCGTCCATCCATTTGTAGAGCTCACGACGTCAAACTGAGTCTTAAAAACAGTCCAAGATGTTTGGCCGTCAAATGTTAAATGCTTTACAGTCGGTCTAGAATTAATAATTTCTCCACTTGGCAATATATTGCTTGGCTTCTTCTCAAGATCAGAAAGTCTCTTTTCAAAATCGCTGATTTGTCCTTGCACATCATTGATTTGTCCTTTGACATCGCTGATTTGTCCTTGCACATTGCTTCGATTTTTTTCTTGTACGTCGCTGATCTGTCCTTGCACTTCGCTTCGTACTCCCTCGACTCTTTCATGAACAGATTGTATTTGAGTCTTCATTTTTTCTTGTCCTGAACGCATTTTCTCTTGTAGACTCTCTAGTCCCGAACAGATCTTCTCTTCCATTCTCATCCTCGTTCGTGACTCTCCTGTCCGAACGACATCTTTCCTTTCAGATTCTCTTGTCCCAGAGACATCTTTGGCATATTTTCTTTCAGACTCTCTTGTCCCAAAGATATCTTTGACATATTTTCTTTCAGACTATCTTGACCGGAACGCATATCTAACATCATAGCAAACAGTTTTTCCATTTTTTCTTCCATGGCTGCTCTGGTTAATGACATTCAAACAGATCCTGATCCCACTTCCTGACACCAATGTTACGAAAATCGCCATGTGGGTGTATTTTAAAGCGGTCCAATCAGCACAGTAAACAAATAATAGCACTTTATTCACGGCTCGCAGCTCAATAGCTCAAAATAATACAAGAAACTTTAACATGCATTTTATATCATAAACATTTTATATCATAAACTTTTACATTTAATATCATAAACAATAACACTATTCATTTCAAACAATCAACCGTGCGCTTCAAAGTCTATCACTCAACTGAACTCCCCGGAGAGAAATGCTAGCGTTTTTATAGAGATGATGACGTTACCAGAATTGCCGAGAAACTTCTGGAACAATCTTATCAAATTGAAATATGGTCTCGAGACATGAATTTTCTAGAAGCCACGATTTGTTGCCAAATCCGTCTCCAAGACTACATGGTTACTTCCACAGGTTTACCATTACCTGAGTACTTCGCTATTATGCCTGTAAAACTAGTTTCACGGAGGCGCACGCAATACGAGAGCAAATTAAGTTATTATTTCGCAACACTATATACAAATATACATATACATATATATGTGTTTCTATATATATATATATATAAACACACACACATACTGAAATATACTTTTTTTCAGATTTTTGCTCACTGAAGCACACGATATTTTAGCTTTCCCATCTTTACTTACAATGAAATACGAATATAGTGTTCCTTTGCTTGCGCGATGTTTATTGTTCGACCTCTATTGAAGAGGAACGTCTCGAACATTTCAGTAAAATGTCGGACGCGCTCAAATTCAAGCGGAATTCTCACACTGGGAGACGATTCAAGAGTGCACTGACATCCGTGACAGCCCTTCATTCATCTACTTCG
This sequence comes from Cheiracanthium punctorium, assembly GCA_038373885.1. Classification (NCBI taxonomy): domain Eukaryota; kingdom Metazoa; phylum Arthropoda; class Arachnida; order Araneae; family Cheiracanthiidae; genus Cheiracanthium; species Cheiracanthium punctorium. The sequence goes on along the minus strand of JAWZYV010017824.1, from coordinate 963,065 downwards.
GCGAAATTTCAGAAAATCCACTCGGAAACCCGAAATGTGTACTTCACTATTTTCAATTCCACTGCCTACTAGCTGTCTAAATTGCATCATGTCAAGAAACGTGATAGATATTGGAAATATCCGAGTGAGAAATTATTAATAGAATTATAATCTTTTATGCACATAAACAGTGTTTGTTTGAAATAAATGCTTATGATGTAGTATTTTGAGAATAAAGTTAATGCAGAGACAAAGCGAAAGCCTTATGGACACGATAAAACTTTTAAGTGCATGATTTTGATAGTTGTTGGTAAACCAATGGTTTAAAAAAAATCTGGAGTGACTCCACTCGACTTTCCGAACACTTACGATTAAGATCATTACCAAGCACTTAAATAAATTTTAATCGATGAATCATTCAAACATATATACCAAATTGAAACTCAATCGAATGCACCGTTTAAACGCTTGCGCACTTTCAAGAATTTCTCCCCATATGCCATTATGCCATAACATAAAAGAAAGTTTTGTCGTAGCCCTTTAGGAGAACTATAAGTCCTATACACACCAAAATCAATACCGGTCTTAGGATGGTGGTTTATAACATGTATACCGAATTTGAGCTCAATCGAATGTATCGTTTAAACGCTAGCGCACTTTCAAGAAATTCCCCCCATAGGCCATAATGTAAAAGAAATCTTTGTCGTAGCCCTGTAGAAAAACTATAAGTCCTATACACACCAAAATCAATACCGGTCTTGCAACGGTGGTTTATAACATATATACCCAATTTGAGCTCAATCGAATCTACCGTTTAAACGCTAGCGCACTTTCAAGAAATTCCCCCCATAGGCCATAATGTAAAGAAATCTTTGTCGTAGCCCTGTAGAAAAACTATAAGTCCTATACACACCAAAATCAATACCGGTCTTGCGACGGTGGTTTATGACATATATATCCAATTTGAGCTCAATCGAATGCTCCGTGCAGGAGCTATCGTGTTCACTCACATACACACAAACACACATACACACACACACACACACACATACACACATACATACATACATCTCGTAAAAATAGCATAAATGGATTCAGAAGCCCTCAAAACGTGTAAAAACACCAAAATCTCGAAGTCGAAATTTTTCATGATGACAATACTTTCCTTACATGGTACATGTTCGGAAAGAAAAAATGAAGAAACGGGGGACGGTGTCTTGGAGGTTAAGGCCCTATTCTCCTCTACGCTAATCTCTTAAGCGTGCGGTCTCATAGGTGTGATTCCCAGAAAGGGAATTCAAACAGCACGGGTCTGATTCCCCAGCTATTTAAATTACCTTTCTGGGCGAATGCAAAGCTTGTTTCTGTGTTGTTCCGCTTCACTGGACGAGTATTTACGAGCGGATTATTAAAACCACGCTCACAAATTCAAAAATTTAGGCCCCGAATATTACTGTGTTTTCATAATTTTTTAGTAGATGCAGTCCTAAGTCTGCAATCTAAAGTAGTTACATCAAAATTAAGGGTACTTAAATCATAAATTACACGTTTAAACCGAACGAGCGAAATTCGATCAGTCGGAGCAATTTTGGGGCCAGTTTTCAAAAGTGAGCTCGAAAACTCTCCTTTAGGAGAGTTTTTCGATCACAAGAGCGGAGCGGAATATAACAAAAAGCGAGGAGGGAAATTCTCGTAAAAAAAGGGAGGAAGCGAGGAGATGAGTTCTCAGAAAAAAGACTATTTAAAGAGTATTTTCCGGAAAATACCGGTAGGTTTCCATGGAAACGGAAGGCTCCGCATTGTATCGTTTTTTTCACTCTTTGGGTTTAAGCGTACATATTTACTTATATTAGTTATTTTCTAGGGTATTGTGACGTAGCGCCACAGTGGTAGCGTGATTCTCTGAGGCTTACTTAAAATAATAAGTTTTATTTACAAAAATATTTACAGTATTATGTACAAGCACATGATGAAACATTACGGGAGTACCAAGCCCGGAGCAGCTCATACAGAAAACTTGCCTCCTCTCTCGCTAAAAGTCATATCTCTCTCCTCTCTTCCAAAACCTCTCACTCCCCATTCATCGGGGGTCAGCTCTCTTGACCCCAGGGGGAGAAGGAGCTTTCTCTCGGACGATGTGGGTCGATGACCGCACTACGCTACAGTATACATATCGAAATTCATTATTTTTGTTCTAAAACAACTCGTTTCGAACATTACTCTGTTACAGCTGTCGGTCTAACGGTGGGGAGTTTTTTTTTTCCTTTACGCTTTAGAGCCACTTATCTGCCGACTATGCCATACCTCGTTTAAGATCATAGTCTTCCTGTAATTTGCCTTAACCAAAACCACCAACCTGGCCGTCTTTTTAAGACCAGCAATTAATGCACTTGCGTAATGAAAGAGAATGAATCCACCGATTGAATTTCCTTTTGAACCTGTGTGTTTACTATCATACAGCTTTCCACGATTTCAAAAGAAACAACTAAGCATATACGTATTTCACTTTCATATCCACTATTGCGACAACGAATAAATCGTAAAAACAATAATTAAAAAATCACATTTCGCACACTAGCACACTAGACACATAATTATTTATAAATTCATAAATTAATTTATAAATAAATATATACATATAATGATTTGATTTTTAATTACTTAAAATTCGAAGTACCATAAAGTTTACTTTATTTATTTAATCATTTATATGTATTTTTGATGAAATTATGTATTAATGTATATGTTTTGTTTTTCTACACAAAACATACATAATAATGATATTCACAAAATTTAAAGAATTCAAACACTGTCTACAAACTATTTACTTTTTGGTAATAAACATAAAATATTATTAAATAAATACTTTTTAACTCTATGAATTTTGCAAAATAACACAAGCGTTATGTATTACTTTATATCCCGAGATTGTTTCTTTTTTTATACTAACAACCTTAGTTAAAACTATTTAAGACTGATAATTTGTATTCCACGCACATTTTATAGATGGCATATGCTTAAATTTCTAATTGGATGAGCGAAGTAATTCATTCATCACAGTTAAGTAAACATTAAATGTCAAAAAGAGAAAAACGTCTGGCTTTATCTAGGAAATGAATTTTTATCATTTGAGGAAAGTAATTTAAAATTAACAAACTCTAGCTAACATACGTTTAAATCTATTTTTACATGGTTGCTCAGAGATATTCCTGAGTACACATGTTATATTTGCTTTACTTTTGCTACTTTTAAAATATTTCAAACTTGACACTTAGGGTCAAATACGCTGTTTAAAAGTTTTTTATTTGTTTAAATTTCCGAAATTAATTACATTTGTTTGTATCGAAATTGGACACATAAAACTCAATAAACATTACGATTAAATATAGTTTTTTTCCTTCTACTTCAGAGTTCCTTCTTCATTTTTTAATTAAATAATTCAATGCGACTGCAGCAGTTTTATTAATACTTTAAAAAGTACCCATGAGTTGCATATTTATTTCATCAAGGTTATCTGACACTTAAAAATAATTTCAGTAAAAATTTTCATCCATGGAATATATTTTAACTTTAGAGAAGCAGTGCAATTAATTATTAGTGAACAAAAAGCCGAAAATTAAACAAAGTGTATTCTGGGTCCTAATACTTGCTAATGCTGACAGTGACCTAAATGTAAGACAAAGAAGAAGCCAGTGCTAGGGTTAGAAACGGTATTTTTGCATCAAAAAGGAACTAGTTTCATTCTACAGAAGTTGCATGTGCATTACGAGGCTTGTCTGACGAGGCTTGTCTTACGAGGCTAGGTCCTCCCTCACCACCATCGCTCCGCTAAAGAGACACAGAAGAAAAATCTTTCCCTCTAACTATTTTTGACATAGAAAGGCAAGTATTATGCCCATAGCGTTAGCAAATTTCTACGTTAGAAACAAACAATTAATGGAGATTCTTCTTCTCGTTCTCTGCTGTGCGGCTTGGGGGTTCCAAAGAGTTTTTAAATCTAAAAGAAACTTCGTAAACGAAACTATGAATATAGTTGGAAAACGGATAAAGCGCGAGAGCATATAGTAGACTCAAAACCAGCATTGATAAAATCTCGCAGTCTTATCGAACTGACATGTATTATGCGAATTAATGTGAACAGAAGTGATTATTTTATTAAAAGATGTTGGTTAAAAACAATAAAAATTAAAAAATGTTACATTTAAGTTTTTTTTTAATAAAAATATGGTCTTTCTTGGCTTTTCTAATGTTTTTCAACATATTTTCGCATTGAGTCAACACTGTTTTACAGTTTCTAAATATTTTGAACTCTTGAAACCATTCTGAATTATGGCTTCAAATACGTTCGTATAATTAATTTGTTCATCATTTTTTGCACAATACTGTACAATAAAGTACAAAAGAAAAAAAAATTTCTGTTGTTCCAAAACATAAAAACGCAACGACATTTGTTAGATTTATCACTGAACAGATGCAGCTACCAGTCACTATCTTGTTAGTTCGTGCTGAATCCTGAAACTTTTTGTTACAATTGCCTGAAAACTAAAAACGGTAGAACATGCCTCGTTTTTATGGGGAAACCTTCAATTTATAAAACAAGTAAATTCTTTAAAAAAAACATATCAGAATAACTTAACATTGTGGTCGCGCATTCACAGTTCATCTGTTAGTTATCACTCTGAAAGCATATTTGAAGTAACAGATATCTACATACTTGCATACATTTTTTGTTTGTTTAAGAAATGTATTTATGCTTTACATTAGGTTGTAACGAAAGTTTCCCGCCACAGCAAACATCGTTAGCACACAGTTCGCGTTGTCGTATTTGCTCATATTTTGTCGAACGATTTTGAAAGAAAGAGACTTACTTTATAACCTCGTGTTGTGAAATCAGTAAAAAAATATAGTTATCATTAAGTACAAGATGTCTCAAATGGAATTATCACTCCAGCGGATTAGATAAATCATTTACTTCCAGTTCTGTTGCAAAAAGTCAGCTACAGAATATCAACGAATTATGTATACAGCTTTAAGTACTATTGTTGTATCATCTGACACTGTGCAGGTTTGGTACCGAAAGTTCAAAAACAAGGACTATGACATTCAAGAAGCAGAGAGCTCTGGCTGGTCAATTGATGTTGATGAGGCCAGCCTGCAAGAACTTGTGGAAGAAGATCAGTAATTAACCCCTCGACACTTATCTAAGGAGTTAGAAGTTAATGTTTCAATCAGATTTGGCGGGAAACTTTCGTTACAACCTGATATAAGGAACGATTCAGTGACGAACCAGGTCGCGTCTGCAAACTTAACCGCTCGGAGTTTTCGTGGCTTCCTTCGAAACTTGGTATAAATATATATTAGGACCCTTTAAAGACCCCCCTGCGGAGGGCACACCACCCTTCAGCTTAGAGCCCACGTGTAGCTAATTGGCCTTAATCCCACAACAAAACGCAACAGATATATCGAGATTATCCAACTTGCTATGAAAAACAAACTAAAGGAGGTACAAAATCAGAACTTTCATCTTTCTTTCAACCAAATTGTATAATTGGCGTGAATGTTATGCGAAGGTGCAAAGGAGTTATTTTGAATCCATGAAGCTGGAACATTAAAAAAAAAGCTCTTACTTTAAATGTAAATCCAATTTTTTCATATATTTTTATTTGGCTCACAGTGTACGTACATCAGGGCACAGTGTCGAAAAAATTCTGACCTAGGCTTTTGTTCCTTAAGATTTGATAAAGGAAATGTACAATAGATAAAAAAAATTCCTACAAAACGAGTAACATTTTATGTTATTGATTAATTTTTTACAGAGATTTAAATTATAAGAATATAACAAAATTTACACGGACCCACTAAATCTCTCAAAATATATTCGAGTGTAAATCAAGGTTCTTATATAACAATTTTATACTTAAAATATTTTTCTGTAAAATTGAATTATGTAATTTATAGAAATTTTAATATACTTCTTTCTAATTTTGGTTTTTTTTTTCAAATACTTTTCATGTTAATGGTATAATATAGCCCTTTACCAATTTTGTTTATTCACATACTTTTTTTTTTCTTTTTCTATGAGAAAATGCTGATACTTGGCACACAAACTCAGTATTGGCACACAGTTTAACTAATTGGGACTTGTTTTTGTACGGGAGGCGATTATAAGTTTAAATTTTGTATTTATTTAGATTTAATATCGTGAAAAATTTAATCGATGCATAAATATCTGTACCTCTTTTACGTAATTTTGCTAGCTATTGCGCATATGTATGATAATTATTACGTGTACCAAAACGTAATGTCCTTTCTTTAATATAAAAATCGAGCAAATGAATTTTGAAGAAGTACTGAGTTAAAAAAGAGCTGTACCTAAGTATAGAACTCTGTTAAAATTTAAAGCGAGAAAATCACAGATTTTTTTCGTTCTCAAAAACGGGCCATTCTCCCCTTTACAAACATCTACCCTCCTTAAGTATGATATTTAAAATGCTGTAAAATAGAATTTTATGTATTTTTGAGTGCTGTATTTTACAGCAAGAATTTAATAGACATCTCTTTTATTCTTTGCGACCACGCAGGATATGTGAAAAGAATTTTTTTACCACGGATCCCTCTTCGGTTACTAATTTCACAAAACGCTTAACAATCTAGAAAATGCGCTAAAAATCACATACGTTTCAAATTTCGAATTCTTAGCTTCTGTAGTTTTGGGTAGGCAAAATACTACTACAAGCTGCCAATGAAATAACCAAATGCCGTAGCCCTTCTTCCAAAATACAGTTGCTGGGACGTTACTTGTTTTTTTTTTTTTTGAAAGCAAACGGAAATCTAAAGTTTTTATTTAAACCCCGTTAGAAAGGAAACGGAAATCTGAAGCTTTTTATTAAAAAAACCGTTGGAAAGCAAACGGAAATCTAAAGCTTTTTATTAAAAATCCGTTGGAAAGCAAACGGATTTCTGAAGTTTTTTATTAAAAAAAAAACATTATCAAAATACCGAAGTTTACTAACCAGATTTCATCAAAATGTTATAGATCCATTTCAAGGGTGGATCCCAAAAATGTTTTAAACAGGAGTCCTTCAGTGACCTTGGTGAATGTATTTTTTTTCGAGGGTCAACACTGGGTGATTTCATGAAACTAGGAACACCAATGGCAAAAAAAAAAAAAAATTAATACTTTATGAAGTAAAAATATGTGAATTTCATTTGACTATTTCATTGGCTATTTCATTGACAGACTGTACATACGAAAATATAACGTTGCTTTCCGTCACACCAAATATGATAAGATGTAAAATACTTGGAAAGGGTTCTTGCTAAAAGCGCATATTTTAACCCAACCATGCCCCATACTTTGTCATTCCAATCAACTCATTTCGAGGATTTAATAATTCCAGTGAATCCTTTTTGAAACAAATCAAGCTATCAAACTCCTTTGCCAAGGACAAGTGCACTCTTGCTATAAATTGCAAATTTTCCATCCAAAACTCTACGTTCGCGAGAAATATAAAAGTCCTCGATACACGTACTGCTTAATGCAGCACTGAACGAGGGGCGATTAAAATCCATCATAAAGCAGCGGAAAATGACACGTTTTGTCGAAATTTATCGCCAATCTTAATTAGATTGCCAGCAGCCGAGAATAATAGTACTTTAAATAATGACTCCGCTGATTGACATATTGCGTTATAAGGCCACGTCCAGGCACTTATTACTAAAGGACAAGTAGTACGGGATCACGATAGTTTGAATATAAAATATTATTCGCTGCTTAAAGGAGTAGGGGTGCTTCATCAGATTAATTTCCAGGTCGGCGTGGAGAGATGTTTTGATTCAACGGGTTTTAGCTTATAGTTCGGTGATACTTTGTACCATGTTGATAAATTGTTCAAAGTATAATTTCAATATTTTAACGTGACCGTGCATTTTAACGGGATTGGGGGATCTGAGAATTACACGCAAAAGGGAAGTTTGATTGCATTCATTCCAAAGAGACAATTATTAGAGGAGTAATTTCCTGTATTGGCTTCAATAGTAGGACAATGACTAACGTGGCGATTGATAATAAAATATAAACTTGATAATTTTATTGAGTTCTGTATTCTATAGAACCATAATGGAACTGTTGGAATGAAATAACCTTTTGTATAATTTTTCGTAAAGTGCAATATAATGTTAGATTGCGAATACTTTACTGTGGAAATATTCTGAGAACATATTCTGTCTCTTACATGATTTGCAGTATTGGTGCACATCTCCAAGCCTTCTATCCATATATGGATTCTAGAATTATTGAAGTTTATGCAAAATAGTGCTATAGTAACTCATTTTTGGATAACGAAAATGTTCAAATGGGGGAATAACGAAAATGTTCAGGGTGTGTTATGATGAATAACTATTTACCTCTAAGTCGTTTATCACGTGCAGTAAAATAAAATTAATAAATGAAATTTTTTTGAAAAAAAACATATTGGGTCATCCAAAATAGATATTAAAGAAATTATGTTTTAAATCCTACGTGATCGAAACAAACTTACTGATGTCATAAAAACTTAAAATAACTGAATATTATTATTTAAATACTATTAGATACCATTATTATTAAGACTATTAGATACTATCATATTACTTATTTAGACACATGAAAATGCTGGATTTTTCACAATTAGAAATGAATTCTTTCGGAGAAAGTTTCTTCCCAATGAAAGAACTTTAAATTCTGTTTCCAATTTTTAAATGAAGCTGTAATTTTTTACACACTCACTGCAGTATTTTGATTGAAACAGATGGATATCTTCTGTAAACCTTATTTTATTGCAAATCTTTTGAATGCTCATGTGGATTAACTAGAATTACTTCCTTTACTATTTTCGATGGAGAGCATTTGTGATCCTTAATAACAGTTTTGTGTTTTACGAAGAGTACGACTGCCCTTAAAATATGCTTTGTACAATTTCCGCGCATAAGCTATTCTATTGGAATTCAAATGATGTTTTTTTATATCCTGTAAAACAACTGCAGATGCTCCATACATCATTTACAGCAACGGACATGCTAGATTAAATGAGAACGACACATACAATTTCCATTGTGACCGATACTTAATTACTACAAGTTGATCCATATCTCGGACATACAAACTACAATCATAAACCTATTCAAACCTTGCTAGGAATTTTTAGAATCACCCAAAGTTTTTTTTTTAATGTAACAAGTGAAATCGGACACGAGTAAAGAATTCTTTCTTCACCCGACTCACGAGAAAAAAAATATTTTTATAAAAATAAATAAATATAAGATAAAGAAAAAAAGAATGCCATTTCTAAAAATTAATTAAATACCCCTTAAAAATTATTTCATTTTTTCAATATAGTTATGATAATAGTAATAATAATGTCATGAAGCTTATCGGAGATATGTATTATTTGTCATTTTTGAATCTCTAACTTACAAACAACAAACATACAAACAATCAAGTATTTCAGTGTTCTAGTATATTCGTCTGAATTTATTCAATGGAAATAAGAATTTAGATGCGCGTATTTTTAAATATGTTTTATCTAGTGTCTAAAATTCTCTAGTGCCTAGTGTCTAAATATTAAAAGAAAAAAAAAACATGAATAATATAAATTGAGTACGCACATATTAAGTATTTTTAAAGTGTTGCGAGTTTAATAAGATATATAAAATGCGGCAGAACACCAAATTAATTTTTTGGAAAGGATCGAATAAATTTAATTTAATTTTAATTATCTGAATTTCCGTACAAAACTGCTTATTGGCTGGGGTAAACAAAAAAAAAGTTGTTTCCTCCCGTTTCCCGTTTTAGTGCACAGAAAAATTACGTTATTTTACGGTCTGTGTTCGGAAAAGGGTCTGCGTCCAGTAGTGGTCGGCAAAGGGTCTGCGTCCAGTAGTGGTCGGCAAAGAGTCTGCGGTCGGTAGTGGTCGGCAAAGCTAGGGAAAGCCGGACGACACTTGGATGAACTGCTGATCGCTTTGAAGAAGGTTTATCTCGTTGTACAATGCGTTATGTTTCTAGAAAAAGCTCCCTTTTCCCGTGCGTTTTCGGCTAAATGTTCTTGCTTGTGCAGTTAACCGCTAGAGGGTCAAGGGCGGCAAAGTTTTTATTGCTTATACTTTGATTGACACTAAAACCTTTCCAATGAGTAACAACCTATAAAGCATCAGCATTTGTCATTTAATTGAAATAAGTTACGGTTGCTATAAATTTTATGTGTTTTCATAAAAGCTGAAGGTGGCCAAAACAAATAGTGGATTTGGAAAGGTTATGGAAATACATAATTGGTGACATTTCCATTTAGGATATATGGTTGAAAAAATAACTTTATAGGGTGATAAAATGTTGTACGAATTAGTACGTAAATATTTCCTAATTACTACAGCTGCGGGCTCTCTCAAATTATGGTTGAGTATGCTACTGCTCCCTTCGTGAGCTCCTTGGTTCCGGTAATGGGTAATGTTCCGTTTTAATTACAGCACTGTTTAGTTACCAAAATCAGCAACCTGGTGTTTTTTATTGTGTGGTTACATTATTCAATACTTATCCCTGGCTGCAATATTAACGATGTTTACATTGTTTTTGAAAATAATGATAGACATTTTGTTAATTTTATGCTTCGTACATAGATTTGTATTTCAATTATTTTCCTGCTCACATATATCATTATAGTTAATAAAATGATGAACTAAAATGTGCTGCCAAGGATAGATTTTCTACTTTTTATGTTTACATTTTACTTCATTTTGCAAAAATCAGTATTATCGATGGCAACATGTGCAAATGATTTAACATGGCGGAGTTGGCAAGGAGCGATATTGCAAAAGGCATAATATTACAAAAGGTTATTTTTAAATCAAAACAGACATAATAAAAGGACATTCAATATATATTATTTTCATTTAAAAAAAATATGATACACATGATGAACTGAATGCATTTCAATGTTTAACTAAATTTTGAAAAAGTAAATCTTTTTAAACTGCACATTGAAATAAAATAAAAAAAATAAAATAAAAATTGACTTTTAAAAACTCTCACCTGCTCTTTTTTAAATGAAGATTTTATTTCTAATTTCTTTGTATATTTTAAAATATATATTACACAAGACTGTGCATGGATTTTTAGATAAATTTAGTATTACTTTTAATATAGTTTTTCTACTGATATATATAGCGTAAAATAGTAAAAAATAACATATCTTCATATGATTTCAGTAAAAAAAAAAAGAAAACTGAAGGCTAATTCTGTGGACATATTTATAAGTTATATAGTAAAGAGGTGTACAAAAGCTTTTGAATCTTTATCTCAAGTTTAAAAAAAAAAGATAATTAGCATTTTTAAAACATGAAATTGAAGGAAATACGATCAAGAAGAAAAAGCCATTAAATGAGGTTATTTGTCAATGAAATTGCACTGAGTATACTAACAAAATTTACAATATCTCGTGATATTAATGGCGTATGATTAAAAATGAGGCTTCAAAATATTCATAATTTAACAGACCTTCATTTCATATTTAAAAAACGGCATTTATTTTTTGACTAAATTTGTGGTAAAGTGTCGAATTATTTAGATGAATTATTTAGATGAATAAATATTTTCACAAATTTTTGGTATCGAATTTATAATCAACTACACTGCTCAAAAACATTAGGGGAGCAAACAAAGAAGTTAAGAAAACCATGGGAAACAGTCACGTATTGGAATAAAATGGATAGTACGTAAAAAAAATTGTAATTAAACTTTCATTCTTTGAAAATATGGAAAAAACACGTAAAGATGATTTAGGGCAACAATTTAGTTACATGCAAACGATAGAAAAAGTATTCTTTAGAAATGGTGCAAGATTTTTAATATCTCGTGTGGTCTCCTAGAACAGCTAAGACTGCTGCACACCTGTTTTCCATGGATGCGCTGCTGTAATCGATAAAAATTTGGGGGTATACTGTGCAATCTCGAAGTCTCGGGCAGTAAAAGTAGGACTTGGTCTCACAGCAATGGGTCGCCCGAGCATGTCACAAACATGCTCGATTGGATTCAGGACAAGCGAGCACGCTTGCCATGTCATACTCAGTATTGTTTCAGCTACAAGCATGTTCTCCACAAGATGAGCTGTATGCAGTCTGGAATTATCATGCTGGAAAACAAAGGAATCACCAATGACTGCAGCGTAAGGTATGAGATGAGGTCTCAGTATCTTGTCCCCATATCATCCAGCCAGATCGTCTGTGTTGTGACCTTTCATCTTCCTACTTTCCTAAGAACCAATCTTCCTTCTTCGGGTAAAAAGAAAAAGAACATGCCTGAAGTCAGGAAAAAAAGAGAGAATTATATTCAAATGTTTTAATTTTGTTTTAATCGTGTTTTTTTCGAGTGGATGATTCCAACTATGTGTCTTAAACAACGTGCTATTGGGTTGTTCATTTTCTTAGGCGGTGAAAGAGTGGCAAGGTAAAGTTAATAGTGCTATAAAACATTGTGTAAAAAAGTATTTCGTAAAAAAACTATTAAACTGTGAAAATGGAACAGAATTAAGAATTCAACTGAGTTAAAAATGCCGGTGTCATTTAAGTAGATAATCACTAAAATAGCAATTATCATTAAAATAACAAATTACTGTGTGTTAAATTATTTAGCTTAAATTACTTTAAATAATTTGCAGAAACAAAATGGTTGATACGCACTTAACCCCCCCCCACTCTCGCCAACCTAAAAATCTCCGCAATTTGTTGGGATTCGAAGTCGTGTGTCTCTAAGAGTTATGCATAATGTTCAACATTCCTAAAGAAACTAGGTGAAAACAAAAGTGAATATATTATCGATAAACGTACCAGTTAAGGAATTTGAAGATTCTTAATTATTAAAACTAGATTAACTGGAAACCTAGATATATAAATGAACAAATAAGTAGTGCTTTACTTATATTTGTTCCAAACCGATATCTTTAAATTATGGTTGCTACATAAATACAAAAATCGTCATGGAAACAGCATTATGTATAGTTATCCCACCTTGACGAGAATGGGGGAGGTTAAATTAGGAATCAATGTAAAAATAATGTAGGCTATCTTATGGGTGAAATAAAAACGTAGCATAATTAATATTTATAACATCTTATTAAAATCTTTATTTTCGAAACAGGCCATTGTTATACAAAAAAGTAACAAAGAATCTTGATTGACAACAATGATAAAACAGATATCACAACAATTTAGTAAATTTATTTTTCACTCCTATTGTTATACAAGTAAATGTTTCAACAAAACTATGTCTTAATTCTAAACGAAACTGCAAGTTTGAAGTATCGTTACTGAGTTTTCTTGGGAAATTATTTCGTAATTTTTCTCGAGTTTTGATTTCATTGCAATTTACAGTTTTCGATTTTGAGCGGAGGAAACAATGAAGTTTCTAAAAGCTCTAAAAAGAGCTTTCTTTGCTGCAGCGTAAGTATATCTACATGAAATCTTATTTTCCTTCAGTAAATCCAATGTATCCTTTCATTCTAATGTATGCCTTCTTTTTCATTCACAGTTTACGAATTTAGTAAATTGTCTTCTGTTCATTTATGAATACATTTATGCATTTGCCTATTAAGCATGTTTGTCTTCAAGTGTTATAATTAACCCAGGCATCGGAAGTTCTGTAAACGTCAAACACCTTTAGAGAATGCTGAGTAATGTTCTGCGATGTTCTTATAAAGTCCAGAAAACTTTGTCGTGCTGTGTGGGATAATTATAATTTGAAATATTAATGAACTGTGTATGTGGTGTATGTGGTATATGTAATTGCAAATATTTTTGAAGTGCAATTTACATTAAGACGTGTTTTACAATATATTATTTTTTTTAATATTAATGACTTCTGGATTTAAACTGGATAATGCATTTTCTTTTCACTTTTACCAAGCCCATTAAACCATAATCTTTAAATATAAACATTTTCCTTAAAATAAATATATAGGAGAGTCACACAAGTTTAGCGTGGCCAACATTTTTAAAGGGCACAAGACATATTGAGGGTTTTTTCAGATTTAATACACACACACACACACGCGCACACATATATAAAGGAATCTTTTAATCTTCTTCTAAACATATCTGTGTTTCCCGAACCTTTCTGACATCTTCCCTCCCATTCGAATCCGCCTGTGAAAGTTTGAAATATTTCATTCAGTTATTCGCTTTTCATAACGGTATCGACGGCATGAGATTTGTTAATCATCTGAACAAAAACGCCCTTATTTTGATGACAGTGGGCATTTTCACTTTTTTTAAAAATAAATTTCATTTGCATACGCACGGGCATTTTCTCAAATAAATGGGTTTATGCTTCTTGTTAGCTGTAATGGTGTAAACGAAGACTGACGCTCAGCTCGAAGTTTCTTCTGATATGCAGCACTGAGCAGGAATTTTATGTTTTTATGAAGAAATATTTGAAAAGATAAATTAAATGCACAGTTATATGTTGTGTAATGCAGAATATAGTGTGGTTTTTTTATGCTGATTGTAACATTCTATGCAAAGTGGATAGTAATCTTTTGACTATCCGAAAGGCTGCTATTCCTTTTATGAAACATTTTACTATGAAGATTATAGAAAACTTTAACAAGTGTTTTTGTCTTTCAGATGCTGTGGTAGAAATGCAGTCAATGATGACGCAAATGATGAAAATATTGACGACTTTACAAAGAGTTTGATAAAAGTCACATTGGATGCAGAAAAAAATCGTTTAGAAAGGTAAGAATGCAGGTACATTTTTGTAAAGTTTGTGTTTTTCACTGAAAACATTCATAAGGATAAGGTAGACAAGCTTAATACTATACAGCTAACCTCGATCCGACAGTATTAAATTTTATCACGATCTGGACACAAAAAGAAGTAAATTACACATACACCCAGCGTACATACACATACACCCACAATCACATGGAAGAATTTTATTTTATAAATTATTTAGTAATAACCGCTGTGATTTCAAGTATTTTTCGTCTGTCCTCTTTTGTCACAATGATATAGCAGGAGATATTTCCATTCTGTGTTGGACGTTATTCCTAACCCTGGTCTTTGGATACTTTACGGACCATTGCAATTAACTGGAGCCTGTACGTTTTGCTGAAAAAAAAGGTTGACACATAATGGATATCTCTGAGTTTGGGTTCTTTCTAACAAAAGAAGGTAAAGAGCTAAACGTGGTTTATAAATGAAGTCGAGAAGTCATTGTAGAGAGCCATTCCGTAAATTTTCGTCATTGTCTTATGTCACTAAAATCTGAAGCCTCTCTGGCATCTCAAATGATCCGATAAAAACAAAACTACCTGATAAAAATAATAATTTGCATTTATGTAACTATATATTCTAAAATTTTTCTTGATAATTACAAAGTAAAACAGAAGCTCTCTTTTAATCTCAGTCAAAATATCCCATCTAATGTTCAAGACTTAAAATAAGACCTCATAATCATTCTGGCACGGGAACTTCAGTGTTTAGAATACGAAGTGCACTTATTCGTCATCTTATCCTTGTACTCAAAGGATGAAAGGTAGAGCCAACCTTTAAAAAATGATCTTGAATTGAGGGTTCGTTGCTTGGCAATATAATAAGCTAACACTACGACATTAGAATTGTGAAACATAACACTATTCACCTATAAACATAGCGATGCCCTTGATCAAACAGGCTCAATAAATAAACCATTCGAATTTTGTCCAAATAATTTCAGAAGATTTAAATAAACAATTTTGATACTTTAGAAGGTCTGAAAAGATCATAAACAGGCGAATTAACAACATATTCTCATAGTTTTAATTTTTTGAAACATTTAAAATCTCAACGATGTTTTCTTTTTTTCTTTCAGTCGTATGCATGCCTGCATGGAAATGGCCAGGAACCTTTTAGATGAAATCTACGTGAAAGAAAATGCTTTCTATGACAATAAATTTGCAAAGTACTGGTTTCGTACTAGGATTCAAACTTTCCAGTACATGTGGTGGCCTGAACTTTATACAGCTAATAGACAAAACTTCGTGGACGCTCAAGTGCTAGCTCCTTTCGTTTTGGATGTAATGGATACTTCTGTGGCAACGGCTGTTCGAAATTGGAATAGTATGGCAGCCGAAATTACAATTGAACATTTTGATTACTGGAATGTGCCACCGGACTTCTAAGAACAATCATTGACTTATCACCGAACATGACTTGGTTTCCCAAATGTGACTTTTTATACTGGCCTTGACTCTTTTTTCCCAAATCTGACATTTTTCTACCAACTTGACTTTCTATCACTAGCTATGACTTATTTTTTTTAACATCGCTTTTGAGTTTATGACTATGCTAAGCCTTCTTCACAGCAAATATTTGCCGATATATCAATATGTACGCTGATTGTACCGAGACACTCATGATCATTGCCTGTTCACCTCATAGTAGTTAAATTTTCGAAATAGAGTGTAATTATAATCATATTAAATAGTTCCAGACAGTTATAAATAAACAATAGTTTTACGTAATACTGCAATGTCTCTTATATTTTACATTACTTCTGTTTTTAGCCCTTTTCACATAATCTAGTATCAAGCATTAAAACAAATGCCTCTGAAAGTGAATTCAAGGCATGACCAGCCTGTTTGATATGAATTGCATACAGCAGTTTTCGATACTCATCACCATTAATTACATTTATCAAACAAATCCTTGAACTCCCGTACTAAAGAACTTATGACTTTATTTAATAGTAATCCTAGTGCGCCTTTTAACAATCAATAATAGATATACGGATAATACGTACACATTAAGTGCATTGAAATTTTGTCAGAAAGTAAGATACACTCAGAACACGTTCAGAATTTTCCCAATAACATTAATTGGGTGCTTAAAACCCTCAGTGTCTAGGAATATAGGTGATAAATGTAAACTTGTTTCTCAGTAAAAATTTTCATAGAGCTTTAAAATAAGAAAAAAACCACGAAAATGATAAGAAGATTTCTAACTGGAAAAAGTAAAATTACAATTCTTAAATTAATTTCTAGTTTTATTTTGCATAATATAATTTGTAGATGGGATGAAGTGGACATGATTTCACATCTCAGCAGCTTAGATTATTTAAAATGAATAATAATCTTTTCACACAGACGGATAGCTATCTACAAACAGCCCTTTATTAAACATATCTCAATCCGTTGCAAAGACGTAAGGGAAGCAATTTATTTCCAGCGACCATCGTTCCTTCCAGACATCATTCTTTAAATTCTTTTCTTATGATTACATTAGGGTTTTTTTTTTGTAAATTTTGTAGTACACCCCTGTGAAAAGTGAAATGGTAAATTCTAAGAGTCTGTACTTTAGTTCCTTCTGAATGTTAATTTTTTTAATTGCATAAAGTTCAGCAGCTCGATCATATATCTTGCCAATCTCATCAAGTTCTTCTCAAATAACATAAATACACATTTTGCCAAGAGACAGCGACCGCGATTTTCTGAAAAATGAAAAAAAAAATGAGCAATCTCTAATCCAAAAATTTATTTTCATTTTAGAAGGAAAATTAATTTGGAGACACTGAAGAAGTCTTTTATATATTTTTGACAGACTATTACTGAGTGTTTCTGCTGCAGTATCACTTTAGAATTCTCTCAGCCAAAGATTAATATCTGAAATGATAAGTAAAACGCTTAACAAAGAAATATTATTTGGAGCTTGGAATGAATCCAGATATAGAAGGGATGCCTTCTGTACTTGGAACAAATATTTATTCCATATAATATCTTTTTTTTATTTTGGGTATGTTTTTTAACCAGTTACAATTGAGCCTAGTCAACTGCACGTGTAATTAATAATAACCTAAGACGTTCATGTCACTGATGAGCTCCTTAGACAAGGAAGAAAAATGTTAAATTCACTTGAAAAATAAATAATCCGTAACGTTTTATACGAAATACTAATAAAGATATGATTTCTTATATTTTATCACGTATGCAGAATGTCCATAAAATATAGCATCAAAATTTTAGAATTGGCAGGGTACATAAAAATATTTCAGTAAAAAATATCACTACTCACTCGAAAAAGTTGTTCTTTAGCACGGTGAATAATCAGAAAATAGGTGTTAAAGTGTTAGTGCAATTTATTAACATTTATTTGGGAAATTCGAACATTTTCCGGTAGAAATTTATTACTAAAATTGATCAGTAAACAGTATTATATTTCAAAAGCTGTAATTGTCGGACAATTAACAATTTAATATAGAACATGATAAACTTGACACTTTCAAACGAATGTCATTCGGTAAAGTGGAGATTTGATAGAATTTGCTCGAATTTTTTATTTATTTTTGAGGTTTTCCATGAGAAAAAAAAACTTGTTGGAAAAACATCGAAAAGTGCAGTCCGCTGATGAATGAAAAGACAAGCAGATGATATTATTTCACCTATTCACTAAGCCAGTATCGACAATTAACACTCTAAGCTGTTGCGACGTAAAATCACGTTCGCTTCGTTCCAGTTTTCACTGCAATGCATCTATAATTTATTTGTAGCACTCAGATGGCATAATATATGTTTTGATATTAAAGCTCGTAATTAATATAGGGACTGAATTTTTAATAATTACAAATTTACCTATCAATATTTTATTTATTTTATAATTTTAAAACTGCATGAAAATTTTACCATGGAAATTATATTATTTGTCCAAAAATCCCAGAGGGTTTAAAAAGCCTCTGACGATTGAAAACCTGGCTGATGATTTTCATGAGCTCAACTATTTAGCCGGAATAAAATTTAAAAACCTCTGATAAATAATGATCCTGTCTGGTAATTTTCTTTAATTCTGAATTCAAACCAGCATCGAGATTTAAGTAACCACTGATGATTGAAAATGTATATCGAACATATTTTAAATGTTAATTATTGACATGAAAATTACAGGTATTTCAAAGGCAGTTTACATCAGAGTCACTGAGACTGTTAAGTGTTTAATAAGTAGTTATGCGAGAATCGCCCGATAGCACACACTAAAGTCACTTTAATATTAAAAATTATCTGTCAAACTACTATAATTAACATGATTTGTAGCTACGCAACGAGTAGCACATGCAGTATTAAATTTAAGAACTTTGAAATACTTAATTAAAAAGGAATAATTTTACATTGTATCGTTACCTAAAACCAGGAAAAGGTAACATTTTAAAATTTCATTTTTAGTTTTCTATAAAACCTTTTACTGCAGTTTAAATGTCAAGCAGAAATAAAAATTATAGTTCTCTCTCTCTCTATGTATAAATATATTGTTCTCTCTCTCTCTCTCTCTCTCTCTCTCTATATATATATATATATATATATTGTTCGATAATATATTTTTATTCCGATTGTTTATTTTTCTCTGTAAGGCCATATTAAAAGATTTCAATTGTTTAAGCTTTTTAAATTTTTAAATTTTTTAAGCTTCTTAAACTTACTTTTCAAGAAATGAATGTCTTTATCAATGCACTGCTAACTTAAAAGAAGAATTGAAGCGCTCTCGAAATATTTTTCTTTCATTAAAGAAAAAAAAAGTTTTTGTTCTTTGTATTTCGTCATCACATGTTTTATTATCTATATTTATGTTAGTTTTGACTGCACCATTAGCAAAACAAGATATTCTACATGGACAATTTTTGATTTAAAGCATTATTTTATAAACTTTTATAAGGTATATCATTTTTGAAATAGACGAATGTCTTTAAAATGTACTTCAAACAATGACTGTTCATTGAGTCTTTTGTGTGATCCAGTAAAAACGATGAAAATGGTACATACTCCATTTTTATAGGATAAGTAGGAAAATCATTTATAAATTTCGTAGTAATCGGTTCGTATTTACGGCAGTTGCAGCACTGACGGGCAGACACACAAACCAAAATAATGAAAAAGTTTTCATTTGTTTCGGAAAGTTCTGTTGATTTATATTCGTATTATTATTATTCTCCAAAAGAAATCTCTTATATGCACAAACCAAATATTTCATTTCATAAGACTTATATTTAATTATTTTTTTCAGCTTCTTCTAATCTCCTAACACTGTAAATTTAACAATAGTGACTGTAAGTTCACTCTTGAATCTTAAATAAATGAATAACAATCTAAGATAAAACTAAGAACCCATATTATTAAATTTCATAAATTAATGATTTTATGGATTGTACATGCAAAACTGATTAAGAAGATTCATTTGACTGTACCAACTTTGTGCTTTGAATCACCTATATAAAATTATTTTCAGCGCCTTCCCTTAAAGTCGTTTTAAATTAATTATTTGCAATCTTTCTAAATTTCCTAAACTTTCCTGCTTAAATTTCTAATTAGCAGAAACGTGTAATTCATTCATCATAGTTATATTTGCCTCAAATACCCACTAGAGCAAAATGATGACAGCTACTGGTTTATGAAGGAAAGCAAGCTTTATTATTTGAGAAAAGTAATTTTGAATTAACCTATTCATCTTAAGGGAATGCTCGTTTCTGGTTGTGGCTGGTTACACTTGGGCATTCAATATAATTCAACTAATAGGTACTAGGTGTTGATATGTTAGTTTTTATTCTTTTTTGTAAAAAAAAAAACAACAATCCAGGTGTAAATAAATTTTATGTTCGTATAAAATATTAAAAACAAGTTACTCTGCGTTTTTTGAATAGATGTAGAAAGCAAGAACTCTAGTTTGTTTTTTATTCTTTAATAATTTTATAATGCCAACTACACATTGTCTACCGTCCTCCCTTTTTTAAGAACTGAATCATACGGCTTCATGCAGTTCCACAAAGGAATCTGCGGGCGTCAAACTTTTTGTCAGACAGAAACTGTTATGACTTTTTTACTATTATTGTTGTTGACTTTTGATATGGTTTAAAGTGTTATGCACTATTAAATTCAATTCATAACGAGATTCTATCAGTTTGTGTTTAAAAAATGAAATTAGGAATTCGAATACACACAAACACACACACACGGGCATATTTGTACATTAGTAGGTCCTATTTTAAAATATTTCAATTGTTTACATATTTTCTATTTGTATTCACGTAGAATTTTTAGCAGTATAGTGCTGATTTTTATCTGTTTGCTGCATAATCGTCGATTTCTTCTACATAATTCATGGATCGTTTATGATGGAACTGAAGAGGATAACCTAATTATCATCGATGGCATATTTGTTATTCTTATGGGATTTTTAAAACATATACTGAAGAATGTTTTGAAGAATGTTTTGAAACAACAAAAATATTTCATTAATCTAAAGTTTATAATCACCATCCGTACCTCCAGAAATTTTTAAGCAGACATATGTTTTTTTTCTGTATCTTATATCACAAGCATAAGAAGTTCATTTGTAAAGTGTGCCTATCATTCTGGAACATTTATTGATTTGATAACATTACTGTAAACGCAATACAAATATTAAATTCCACTAATGCATTATTACAACGCACATAAATTATTGCCATCGCCCTCTCTTCTTAATTAATGTACTTCTTCAAAAAGCATAATCAGTAATTCGAGCACTTTGATTAAAAATTATGTTTGTTGCGTAACGTCTGTAAAAATTAATAAATTAATTTTTTAGCAAAATTATTTATAAATTATTTTTACGGAATTGTGTTTGCAAATTACACAAAATATGACTCTTGCCTTAAATTCTGATAACGAAATTTTTAAGATTTAGATAAGTCAACGATGTTAAAGTTTTATAAATGTAAAAGAAAGTAAAGAGAAAAGAAGGAACCTCACCACACGCATATTGTCAAAAACTGTGTATTCTTTTTATTAAAGAAATATTTTTGATATTTAAATTATGACACTAAAGAAATATTATATATAATTTTTTTCTTTAGTGAATAATTTTAGAGGAACTTCAGAGCTTTCCAAGCATATACCAATAAAAGTAAACATACGGTTAACTGAACAGCAAAAACTGCAAAGCTCCAATTATATAGGTGGCAGCATGCACCAATAAAACTACTTCTACTCTTAAAAGAAAAAAAACTGCCTCACCATGGCACAGTGGTTATCTCAGAGGAAATAGTTGAAGGGCGAAGTCTGAAGGTTACGGGTTCGGGCCCATCGCTCGTCCGTTGGGAGTTTCCCATGGTTTTCACCGTAGCTTAGCACAAATACGGTTTATGACCACTTAAAATGACCCCCACGAAGGGCAGCCCCCTTGTGTTGTCCATCGAATTGACATTTAGAAGCGGGCTTCTAGTCAAGCACTCAAACTTGGTATACATGTTCACAACACAACAGGAACAAAACAAAAACTACAAAACATATAAATGCATACTTAACACTTTATTTTCAATATTACAAAATTTTACTCAAATATATCCAAACTAGTATCTAAGTCCTTAGCCTTTAATCTATTTATTCCTTTAAATCACATTGTTAGATTCCATGTTTAGAAAAGTAGACGCAAATCCATTTATCATTGTTAAATCAGCTTTAACTCAACACTCGATATGCAAACTTGCGTTGGCCGTATCCATTTGCTGATGGAGAACAGCTCTTAAAATTGAATAAAACTTAATTCAAATTATTATCAAAGACTTCTTAACTAATTAGTGAATGTTTGTGTTTAAGTGGATGGTGGACATTAAAAAGTTTTTTTTTTATTTATTAAGATTGGATTATGAAATTTTGTATTTTAATATATTAAACTAAAAGCATTATAAACAACTGAATTTTTTTAAAAATAAGTTTTAAAAATATTAGTAATTAATTAATGTTTTATAATAGCATAAAAATATATTTAAAAAAAGTGTGTGTATCGGTTTTTGATTCGACCGAGTACTTAATTTTTTAGAAATATTTTCATGGATATATACCAAACTTTCCCGAAATTTTTCAGTTTTCGTAAATAAAAGTGAAATTTCATAATCGAAATTTTGACCATATTTAAAAAGGATACACATATTTATTGTAATATAGGAGAAGAATGTTTGTAGTCAATTTTGTACAATTCCGACCAAAATTAAGTCGCATGGAGTATTTTGAAGGCAAGAAAATCACAAAAAACTTGATTTGGAGAAAATACAGTTTAAAGTGTAATTTTCCATTTACCTTTAATACCGTCTCTTCTGAATAATTTTATTTCTGATTTTACCTTAACAAAACATATTTTTAAAATAATTTCATTCGAATATTAGCTTATTTTGTAAAACGTTCAATAAAAATTGTAACGTGTTTACTTACGCGTTTGTTTGCATTTTTGTGGACATTTAACTGTCCCTTTTAATTTTTTCAAACCCTAATATCTTTTTTAAAAATTGCCGTAGAAATACGCGATTTTTTCTCCATGGTTCAGCTTTAACTTTAGAATATTAGTATGTAAAAAAGAAAAAACACATTTTTTGGGGCCATTTATGATTATTTGGTTGTCCACCATCCCCTTAACTACGAAAGACTACAAATGTGAAAGCTCCTAGTTTATATTCCAAGACAGCTATTTGCCGAGAAATCTTCAGAAAGCACGATGCAGACTTCAATGAACAAACTTTTGCTTACACTTTGTTGAGTTACTTTAGCTGTTTATTATTCAGGTTTATAGATTTTAAAACTTTCTTGATTGGTAGCACTGATGAACGTAATAAATATCATACGTTTTGTTTTGAATATTGTTAAGCTGGGATTCACGCTATAGAGAATAATCGAATATTCGCTATGTTTGTGTTAAAATCCGAAAGTCAACATTAAGGGTGTGTCAAATAGACAGTTTTATTAAAATGAATTATTTTGAAAATGTAATGATACGTATAATAATAACAAATTCATAGTCAATTTACTTTAAAACTTTTCAAAAATCTAAAAATATCCTATTTTTTAACTTATTCCTAAATGTTATGATATATCTGGTTTATTTAAGAAATCATATTCCGTGAAAACACCTTTATGTATTCTGTGGTTGCAAAGTGTAATATTATAGATATTAAAACTCATTTCCTTTGCAGTAGTGATGCATTTTTACTAAATAAAATAAGATTATAAATAGTGTTTTGAATAAAATAAACTGGTACTCAAGCTGTAGAAGATAGTCGAATAATCAATATGTTTGTTTTGATATTCGCGAATCAAAAATATGGTTGTTTGCCTTTCTTCTTAATTGCCTTTCTTCGTTACGGAAAATGAGCAAAATTATGTTGAAAATCATGTATTATGTGAAACAGAGAAGCCATCAGCAGTATATTTCGTAAATGTAAAACATGTGTTTCAAAGTACGGAAAATAATGTTATTTTTTCATTCAAATTTCTGATTTGTGATTCTTTTCATCATAAATTAAAAAAATTAGCATATTTTTTCAATTTTATCTCAAATTCTTTCATCTCTTATTCCAATAAAATATTTTACCAAAAATATTAGAAGTACTTTATTATAAAAAGACAGTGAAACAACAAACGAAGGAAACACATAAACTATAGCATAAAAAACAAATCCGATATCTTCCATAATTCAAGATAAAAAAAGGAGTTACAATTTAGTTGCAAAATCTTTATTCCTTTAATTTTAGACTATCATTTAAAAACAAATTTTAAAGTGGGAGATGCATTTAATTTTTTGAGTTGCTGAAGATTTTTGAAATGATCAGGTTTCAATTAATGTATAAAAATTCATTTTTATTTTAAAGAATATCTTCCATTTTGTAGATCTAAAATATATGACTAATTAGATTTAAAACAGGAAGAAACAAAATAGCTGACTTTGAAAATTTAGTTACTTTAAGGTATGTTTATCAGAAATTAGATAAATCAGTTCATGTATTTCTTCTTAATCATAAAAAACATCTATGTAAACAAAAATATTGTTTTTCTGTTAATTACTGAAAGAAGAAAAATATATAAATAAAATTATTTTATGTTTACTAAAAAAGGCTAAGTTTACAGTTTAAGTATGAAAATAATAATTAGATTCATTAGAGTTTGTAACATAGTGAGAAAAAACTTCTATGAATATTTTCTTTGAAAAGATATTTCGATGATTTATTGAATTATTGTTATTACAACAAATTTATTTCAAAATACTATGTTTTTATTGAAACTAAACAATTCACATTTTGTGCTAACTAGTTTTAGTTAGTTTAGTTAGTTTCTGCTAGTTTAAAAATTTTAATGCTGAGTATTTGCGATCAGTTGAAATGAGAATAATTTGCAAAATAATACATTTTTCTGGAAAGAAATAAGTTTAACGTCGTGATATGCAAGAACGTAAATTTGTCATTTTTGATGTTTCTGAACAAATTGTACAGTTTCAGAAATGTTCTTATATATATATTTATTATAATAAAACAAATTTATTTAAAATTTCGATAACAAAAATAAATATCAAAAGGAAGAGAAATATGTTATATATTTCTCCGTTAAATGTTTTAGTGTCATTTTATAAATATTTTACGTAAATTTGCATGACTTTCCAACTAAAAATTGTTGTTTCAATACAATTTGTTTAATCATTGGCATGTTAACTAAATTTTTATAGAATAATTTTCAGGGAAGTTTTCCAGCGTATTTCACAATTCCCTCCCGGGTTGAAAGGATTCAAAGAATAATATATTACCAACACAGTAACATAGTTGACTTTACTGGAGAAGAAACATTACAAGTTACGTTTCACAAATAACGAGCTTCCGCTTCTTTGGATTAGTCGAAGACCTGACGACGACAATCGCTTTTCGGTAGCCCCCCTCACTCTCCGGACCTAACGCCTTGCGATTTTTTATGGGGCTACATAAAAGATCGTGTATTCGTGCCCACTATGCCCCATGATTTAAGATTTCTGCCAAAGGATCACAACCAATTTCGTTACAATTGATCGCGACATGTTATAGCGAGTATGGGACGGAAAAAAATTGACTTTTGACTTGGTATCTGCTGCATCACGAAAGGTTCACATTTTTAACACTTATGATACAAAACTTTAGCATTTCTTTATCCAATAAAGTCAATTTTGTTGCTTTGTTGGTAGTATATATTTTTATAAGCCTTAAAAACACGGAGGAGGACTAGTTATATAACTGAAATTTTTTATCAACAATTTCTGTACAGTTTCATAAAATAAGTATTTTTTCACTAAATAAAGAAAATAAAAACTGTTTCAAAAAAACTATATTGGATTAGAAAGAAAATTCAATTACAAAGTGATAAAAGAATCACTTATTTATCTCGTTACTCAGCACTCACAATTAATTGAATTAGTAAAAATAAAGCTAAATACAAAATAATTATTTCGTTGAAAAGACATTTTTTATTAACGAATGATTTATTGCAAATAAACAATTTTAAAGAATTAAATTATTTTTCACAGACAGATTGTATTTATCTGTTAGTTCACATATTACTATAAATCTGAACACATATAGGATTATGCTGGCTTAGAAAGTATGTGTTCAGAAATAATTAGTAGTTACGATATTGTTATATTAATTATTACTGTAAATCATATTTAAATTTGATAAATATGTCGTGAATGAATGTTAAATAATTTAATATCATTTATTTAAGCTGAAGAATTTAAGTGTCTTAGACATTGTAGGAAATATTTCTAATTGATTAGATGAGTATTCTGAATTTACTAAGCATGTAATATTAATGATTATCATAATAGTTATTTCAGAAACCTTGAGATTGTCACAAATTAAATGGCGTTTTAATTTAATAATAAAAAGTATTACTTATTTAAAGCATATAAATGTTTTATATATGTGTATGAGTACATGCATGTAATTACTGAGTAGTTCACACAATCTTTTCAAATCCGCCTCACATCTGCAAATTCCGTGGATTTCTCTGCAACACACCATAAGTACGCGTTAGGATCCTTTAGAAAGTCCTCCAAGGAGGACAACCCTTCACTCGGCCTTGATCCCTCGCTTAGATAACTGTTCGTAATTCCACGATTCAAATCTCTGCAAACGTTTACTTTTTTGATTCAAATTTTGAAAAATACGTTTATTTTATATATATATATGATATATATGAATGTTCCTGGGAAGTAACGGGCAGATGAGCCTTAGAATTGCAAGGAGTGTTAGATGGAAATTCTAGGAACAGCGCTAAAAAAATCCCTAACGATTGTATTTTCAGTAATATTTACTGTTTTTTTCATGCAATGTTTCTTGGAACTCTTTTGCCCTCAGCAGTCCATTGTTTTCAAGAAACGTTCCTTGGATTTTTTACAGTGTAGGCAATAGCAACATATTATGATGAAACCTCGTCCCAACATTTGATGAAGTTGAACAATTCATTTCGAACAATAAAATGCAATACTTTTGAACAATAGAATCGAAAGCATTGAATAAATAATCGGTTCAAAAGTGAAACTTTAAAATACAAATAAATTTAAAATGGTAGTGATACGGAACCAGCTTACAGCAGTAGGAATTTAGACTGATTTCGTGTTTACCTACCTGCTGAATCTGTTTGTGTCGAGATCGTGATCAGAACCTTGGAACATTACGCGAGCACACCGTACGTTCACCACTACACCGAAAGGTTACTGACCAGAAGTTTCTGAAAAAGCTTCTCCAGTTTTGAAGCCAGTTCTATCACTCTACTCTTTGAGGAAATCAGCTTTAAGATGTTATCAACAAACGGCGAAAATTGTAATCATGAATGAAAATTCACTATTTAGAGTAGTTTCGTAGTTTATATTGCACGCCATAACATAGAATATTAAACATGTTTTCGCTCCATTATCAAAAAGTTCTGCTTTCTGCATAGAAATCGTACATCAACACAACTGTATGGTCATTGCTCTAATTGCCACAAACTCGATTTCCTTAATTCTCGTTTGTCGGTTGCAAAACTAAACTTAGGTTCTACGATTTGAAAGGCTAAAATACATTATACATTCACCAGTAAGGAAAAATTACGACATCGCATTGCATATTTCAACATCTTTTTTATAATTGCTTGGCTTTTAAGAGATACATCTGTTTTGTTTTCAAATATGCTTAAATGTTTTAAAGTACTCAAATTCGCTACATAAAATTGTTTTCAAAATGAAACACGTAAGAGGATTTATTTAAAAATTAAATGCAAGTAGATGCGTTATTTTGATATAATATTTCAGCAAGGCAAAATTCCAAATACAAATCTCTTCTTACCCATTGATATGCTTAGTTATGCATAAAGAATTAAGCAAATCTCAGCATAAAATAACGAAATAGGAAGCTTTGCAGATGCAGTTTATATGCACAATATAATGTTATTTATTCGTATGGAAGTTCTACTTATTTTATCGGAATATTAGTTTATGAGAATGTAAATAAGGTGCACGGTGCGTAAAATATCGAATTTTAAGAGGAAATGGTAAACTTGAAAATGCCTGATTAATTATGAATCTATCATCACGATGCATAGAAAAATAAGAAATAATGTTTCTAGGTCACATGTAGTCTTTATTGAGTTCCTTATTTTCTTTCGCATGTTTCCTTTTCATAGATGGAAAATGAACTAAAAAGAAATAAAAATTCTGTGATCAAAGGGTAAATTATAATATTTATAAACGATAATATATTTTTTTTCATCGATGGAATTTCTCAGTTTAGCTGCAGTTTAATGTATTTCACACACTTTTTCAAATTTTTACGTTTCTTTCTGAGTATAAAGTTTAGAATATTACTTTTGGAAACACATCCTATTTTTGTATTTTAGGTAAGTATCTTTTACACATTTCATAAGAGGCCTGACCTGCCGTTATGTGGAAGTCATGGTCTCCGGATCAAATCCCATTAGCTCTCTGTGATGTATATTTTTTTGTAAAAAATGTAAAATAAAGATGATCTGATACTTAGAAACAACTGAGATGAAGGCCTCAGAAGAGTCTTACATCTCAATAAGTTCCCTCTCCTAAATCATGTTTCATTTTAAAAAATGTCATACACTGTTCAAAATATATCTGTAAATTAACGGAAAAAATGACTGGCAGCAAAGTTGACAGAAAATGTCCGTTCTGTTTATTATTTTTCCGTTTTCAAGACTTGTAACTTTCCGTTTTACCAAAACTGCGAAAAAAACTACGTCGGCCATCGCTGGGATCGAACCCCGAGCCTACGGATTGGGAGACGGTCACTCTAACCACTAAACCACTAAACACTACGCGACTGGTTCCCATTTAGCCAAAAGGTGAGGTGAAGGTTGTTTTAGTTTCCTTGCGGGAGAGGAATTCGTGCGTTTTATGATTTAAAATTTCAAATTCGTGACAAAGTGTTGTCCAGTTGTTAAAAAAGTAATTAATTATATTTAATTATTTAATTATTTAATTTCATTTTTCTTCGCTCGTTAAAAAAGTAATTAATTATATTTAATTTTTAATTATTTAATTTCATTTTTCTTCGCTTAACGGAAAA
The DNA here is from genome assembly GCA_038373885.1 of Cheiracanthium punctorium. NCBI lineage: Eukaryota > Metazoa > Arthropoda > Arachnida > Araneae > Cheiracanthiidae > Cheiracanthium > Cheiracanthium punctorium. Next base: position 933,700 of record JAWZYV010017824.1, on the reverse strand, counting down.
TTACCAATTCTTGGGCAAAGCGGTCATTTTCCTGAAAATTAAGGCTGGAATTAGCCTGAATTTTCAGATTATTTTTAACTGTGTACGTAACATTTTATTTATGCATCAAGCTTCCTTCTATTCAGTATTTTAAAAGTTTAAAAGCATTTTATGTGTTTAAAAAATACTTTTGACCATTTTCATACTTGCAAGAATGTAATAGATAACAACTAGAATATTAAATGATTATTTTGATTGAATTTTATTGTTTATAATCTATGTGTTTTAAAAAGTAATAATAGATTTAATTTTCAGGAAAGAGAAAAAAAAAGTACACAAACGTAATTTTTTTATCGGTGTTTTAAAAAGAACATCTTGGGTGCTTGTAAATATGGACATCTTTTCATTGTTTCAGGACTTGTGCATGCAGATAACTATTAGTAGATAATTATTTCACATTGAGGTTGCTAAAAAAATTGCGCTCCACCATAGCTGCCAACCTTCCGATTTCTTCGGGATATTTCCCACCACAATTTTTAAACGGTTTTATTTTGCATAAAATTTTTGGCGCTATTTTAAGCATGAATTGCTAGGTAAAAATTAGTGGTGGGAAATATCCCGAAGAAATCGGGAAGGTTGGCAGCTATGCGCTCCACATATACACTTATATTGCTTAAACTATCTTGAAGGCAAAACCAACGTTGCCAATCTGATACAGTCAATGGTTTGCAGGGCATTGGCAAGAACTTCAGTTTTCAGGAAATCCCAAAGAGAGAAGTTCAAAGACCACCAATCACACACACTTGGTGGCCCAATTCAAATTATGTAAATTTTTACGAATTCTCGTACCGACTTGTAACAATTTCTATTCATTTCTAAGATGAAGTGCTTCAGCATGATTAAAGATAAATTTGTTTTCGATTCCACCTGTCAAAAATTAGAACTTTTTGTTTTTCACAATTGAATTTTTTAAGCAACACATATCCGGTATTTTTGAGACAACGGTTAATAAAAGTTTACGGTTACTAATTGATCCCCTTTGTAAAATAGCCTTCGTATAGCCTTGCCTCATTCCGCAACCATCAAACCATATGGGAAAAGATGCATTGAGGGATCCCGCCACAAGAAATAAGTTTATTAGTTTGCTCAATAATAATAATAATAATAATAATAGCAACCAGAACAACAACAACAACAGCAATAATAATAGCAATAACACCAAATATAACAACAACAACAACGATAAAAATAATAATAACTAAGACTACGAAATAAAAAAATAACTTCAAACTGGTGAATATTTAGGGAGTTTTAGAACATATTATAATATAATATACCCCAGGCCATAACATAGAATATTCTACATGTTTCCACCTTATTATCAAAATATTTTGTTTTCTGCATAGAAATCGTACATGAACCCAATTGTACGGTCATTTCTATCATTGCCACATATTCACCTTGCTTAACTCTCGTTTTTCTGTCGCAAAATAACTTAGGTTTTGCAATTTTACATGCTAGAATGCATTATTTATTCTCTATGTGCTAAAATTACATCACATTGCAACTTTCAACGTCGTTTCATAGTTATTTCGTTTTTAAAAGATATTCCTATTTTGCTTTAAAATATGCATAAATGTTTAAAGTACTCAAGTTCGTTACATAAAATAATGCGTCCAAAATGAAACACGTAAGGAGATTTTGTTAAAAATTAAATGTAAGTAGATGTGCTATTTCGGTATAATGTTTCAGGAGGGTGAAATTCCAAATATACTTCTGTTCTTTCACGTACATATGCTTAGATATGCGCAAAATATTAAGTAAATCCCAGCATGAAGTAATGAAGTAGGATGCAGCGAATATGTAGTTTCTATGCATAAAATAATTTTATTTATTCGTGTGGAAATTCTGCTTATTTTATTGCCATATTAGTTTATAAGTATGTAAATACGATGCATGGTGTGTAAAATATTAAATTTTAGGAGTAACTGGTAAACGTAGAAATACCTGATTAATTATTAATGGATAGAAAAATAATGAAGAATGTTGCAAGATCATTTAGTATTTATTGAGTTTCCGACATCTCTTTGCATGTTTAATTTTAACAGATAAAAGATGTTGTTAAAAACGACCTTAAAATTTTTCAAGCCTAGAGGTAAGTTATAATCATTATATCCGCGAATATTGTTTCGATGGATAAAAATTTTTACTTTAGTTGCTTTTTGATGTATCTCACCTCTTTTTTTTAATTTTTATTTTCCGTTTCTGTCACAATATAAATATTAGAATATTAATTTTGGCAACACTTCCTATCTTTGGATTTTACGGAAAAATCACTTTAAGGGGCCAGACGACTGCTCACCTGTCTCTGCCTGCCGCTATGTGAACGGCTTGGTCCCGGTTCAAATCCCGATAGCCCATTTATATAGGTGTTTGTCGAAATATTGAAATTAGGATTTCCTTGGAAACAGTTCAGATGAAGGCCTAATAAGAGCCATATGTTCGATTAAAGGATTAAGCTTTCGAATATGAATTATTTTCAGAGTTTAAAAACACTTTCTGTTTAAATTGTTTGTTGACCATTGTCTGTTGACCATGTTTTATGCTTCAAGAGTATAACTGATGAACACAACTAAAATATTAAATAAATATTACTGTTGAATTTTATTGTTTTTGAAGCTATATATTGTAAAAAGTAAATACAGATAAATGATTCAGGAAGGGTAAAAATGCACTCAGTTTTATTTATTTATGTGTTTATTTTTGTAACACTTAAAAAAAGAATGCATGCAAACAACTGCTATTTTACATTCTTTCACGACTTGCGCATGTGTTTAATAAATAATTATTTTGCAGCTATGTTGCTAAAAAAAGATGTTCCAATACATTTATATCGCTTTAAACCAGCTGTGTTAATTGCATAATAAATGTTTTCAGCCAATGTTCAACGTTCCAGTTCACGTTCAATGAACGTTAAGTGTTCCAGTTAATGGTCTGTACGTCTCTGATATAAAATTCTATTTTCAGGAAATGCCAAAACAGAAGTCTAATGGCCTCCAAACACATGACCTTGGTGGCTCAATTGAATTTGCCAAGAAGCTATTATGCAAATTTTCCTGAATTTTTATAAAACGTTTTGTAAGGAATTTCTAATCATTGCTGGATTATACTGTTCAGTATGATCAAACATTACATTTTTTTCGATTCCTTCTGTCAAAAATTAGATCGTTGGTTTTACGCAGAATTAGTTTGAAGTTCAAAATGTCTGGCATTTTTTAGACACAGTTTTTATTGGTCTTAAATACTCAGAATACCGTTTATTTACAGAGAACAATGAAAAAAGAGTCAGAAGTGAAACTTCTTTGGCGAGATTGATTAAAATCTCTTCGATTGTCAAATAAGTAGTCAGAGGTAAAAATTAAAGACCAAAATTAAAGATAGCATTTGAAAACAGATCAAAAGTGAGATGTTGTAGGTAGTCAAAGGATTGATGCATTGTACTGAAAAGATTTTTAAAAAATCAACATAAATTAAAAATTACATTTTCTTTTCGGGCAAAAAATAAAAAAAAACCTTTATAAATCTACTTTGACATAGGTAATATAGGTTATGTTATATGACTGATCAACACTAACAATTTACTAGACACAATAATTTAGTTTTTCATGTTCATTTATTATCTCAAACATAAAATTAGAATAAATTAATGTAAAACATTTTACAAGTTTGTTTGGTTAAATTTCAGTATTAAAATAAAATTTGAAAATAGTAAATAAAATAATAAATATATTAAGCACACTAAGTCATTAGATAAACATAAAAATCATTTAATACGCATGGATTTTAAATTTTAAATTACTGCAATGAGAATGTATACAAAAAGAGTATATAAAATATTACTTACTTGGATATCGGTTTTTGTGAATAAGAGTTTTTAATAACAATAAATATAAATCAGTTTGAAAACACTGGAATTTCTGATCAAAATATCACATTGATAATTTACTTTACCAACTGTAAGTCAGCGCTCCAGCATTTTCACCTCCGAGTGCACAATGAATGTTTACATTCAGCGCATGCGTACACTTTCTTCAGAACGAATGCAGCACAAAGAGGAGAAAGAAAACTCTCTGCAGCAATAGAGTATAGCATGCTTACTATTTCTGCCTCTTTCTCTCTGGCGATCTATCCGGTAGGTCTCTTCGCCTGTTAAAATCCAAAATCGCACCAGCCGCATCATGACGCTATATCGTGACGGTATTGCCGTGACGGGACTTTGAAATGTAGACTGTTACAAACTAACCTCTTTTAAACCATAAGGGCTCGGCTAGTTCCGTAACATTCTCAATTAACACGGATCCCTGCAGTGACTGACATTTGTAAGGTGTGAAAAATGAAGGTCTTTGCTAAAGAATATGAATGAAACACTAAAAGTTTCGCATTTTAGTTTGATATTTATAATATTTTCTTCAAACTATAAATATTTTGTTCGAATCAAACTTATTATTCTAGAAAATTAAAATGGGAAAATTAGTAATTCTTTATATGCTGTTGTAACGGACCTCCTCAGAAAATGACAGTGGCCATCAATTGGTTAATGGATGTCAGCACGATTATTTTCAAAGTAAAGCAAGATGGATGTGTTTTGGAAAATATTTTTTAAAAAATGTAGCTTGTCAGCTGTATGTTGAAAGACACAGCTGAATATATTAGTCTAAGAGCCAACGACCGCCAGACCTTCGTCATAGTATAAAAGCTGAAACTTTCTCTGTGCATACCCCCCAACAGAGGTAGGAACCATCGGCCACTCTAAAGTTTGGAGGATCGTGGCTTTGTCAGGTAACAGGTGGCAAAGGTGTATAAAATTGCCGAAAATTTCGTCATTTCATAAAGCTTCATTTTTTTTATAGGTTCTTCTTCGCAGTTCCATTGTGATAAACCCCCGCCAGACAACCTAAAAGTCATGGAAAACTGTTGTGTTCGTAAACTCCTGCGACGAAGTACGTCAAGCTGTCACAAAGTGCCAAGCCCATTTTATACTGGTACTTCTGAACTTTCATACGCGCGAACTTTCTTGCAGCGCGCTCGTAATAGAATTACGTTTTTCAAGATTTTGAGCTTGTATGGCGGGGGTTTGCCTCGATGGAAAAATGTCTGGCAAGGGATAAAGTGATTTCTAGTACTGCGAAGAAGAACCTATAAAAAAATGAAGCTTTATGAAATGACGAAATTTTCGGCAATTTTATAGACCTTTGCCACCTGTTACCTGACAAAGCCACGATCCTCCAAACTTTAGAGTGGCCGATGGTTCCTACCTCTGTTGGGGGTATGCGCAGAGAAAGTTTCAGCTTTTATACTATGACGAAGGTCTGGCGGTCGCTGGCTCTTGCTCTATATTGATTAACAACACTTGGTGTGGAACAGTGAAACATTTTTTTTAACAAAGCAACATAAATTATACTCAAATCATAACAAAATAAAGATTAATGTAACTTAAAAATAAGAAGTGAGGCAGCGTGATGCCGGGGTTATTACCACACATATATATCCCAATAGAGGTATATTCCCATTTGCTAGTAGTTTCGGATTTGCAGACACCATGGTGTTTTGAGTAATGGCTGTACAATCTTTGTCAACGTCCGAAGCCGTTCTCGAAAACATGACAACACTGCTAGGTGGATGCCTGAAAAATACCATTAAACTGTATAAATAGTGCTTCCTAATATAAAATAAAGAAAACAAAATGCTACACATCAATATAATTATAAATATTCAATGTCATCTATAAACATTTATATATGTATAAATACTTGTGTAAACTAGCGTAAAGAAAACATATGAAGTACCTAAACTATACGTTTAGGTACTTCATATGTTTTCTTATAATACTTAGAATACCAGAAGGAAAAAGAAGAAATAAAATGTAACGAACACTTTGGATTTTTTTTTTTCAGTAAGTGGACAAAGATGGCTAAAATTAAATATATATATATATATATATCAGATTTTTAAGAAAATCATATACAAATTTCAGGAAATCATATGCAAAAAGGAAAATATTTGCAATTTAGCTTTAGTAACAAGCATAAATGTATTTCAGATTTACTTCTTACGTAGGTAAGTAACGCTTTTATTGTCAGCAATAAAAATAAGTATACAGCATTCCGCATAAATAAAAGAAGAAGCACGGGATATTGACAAAAAATATATGTCTTCTGCTGTCTTTTAAGCAATTAGGATTAATATGTTACTTTACTTACTGTCTTTACTTATAAGACAAGATAGCAACGTTCAGTGACTACTTATTTACTTGTATATTCTATGAAGCAAGAAGAAATAATGGTACTTATAATAGTGCTTTTCTTTCATACGTTAAAGCTTACGAATTCATATCAGTAAGATTCACAATTTTAGATTTTTTCTGCCTTATTTTTAATTTTTAAAGCTTTTCTACAAAGCTGAGCAGTATTGATGATTTCCCTTTGCCTGTCTGCCTACCGTCTCTTCTTTGAAAATATCTATGCATCATTTGTAGTTCAACAAGGCATACAAAACCATTCTACTGCCAATCAATGTTTAAAGCATATTTTAGAGAATAATTTTTTTCCAGACGAAAAAATATATATGCATGTTATTGAAGGTTACACAAAGTTCTCATTTAAAAATTGCAAATGCAGTATTTATGTCCTTTAAAGGGCATACAAAATAATCCCTATGCATCCTGGTCTGTAACAGTTTTGCGACATTTAGTCGTTTCAAGTTAAATGCAATAAGTAGTATATACGCATTTATAACATCTTTATTGCTCATTTAAAAAACATTTAAAACTTTTAGAGCTCTTTTACATGGTTTCGTTAATTTGCATTAAGAGTGATGTAAGCTTTTTCATATTAACTCACACCAAATGTTCCGAAAAAATATTCATATACTTATTTATCTGTTTGTCATGATTTATATTTCCTTTGTAGACAAAAGTTTTTAATCTGCCAAAAACTGTTTCACTCTCTGATTCCTGAAATCATTAAGTTTTATCTTTTAAGAAACTTGAAATGCATTCAATTAAGCTAGAGAAAATTTAATGTCTCCGAAATGTAATTTCCAAGATTAAGAAATTTTTCTGGAAAATTCATCATAAAGTTGTTTGTTTTTTCACAAAAATACGTAGCAAATTTTGTGAAGAATACGTAAAAATTTTACACACATTAAAATTTAAAATTTTTGAATGTCTTGTCGGAACTTGTCAATAATATCACTGTGCTTATTTAAAAAAAAATGCCTAATGCTGACAGATACGATTTTAAGATTATTTTCACTTCCACTAAAATATTGAAATTAAAACTTTTCATTTTTGTTCATTGAATGCAAAATAATTATTTTGAATCGAAAATTTTAAAACCAATGCTTTTAACTTTTCTACATAAATGCTTTGCGAATGTATTATTTTATTTCAAAATTTCTAATAGAAATGAATTTTTATTCCTTGGCTGTTTGTTTTAACATCCTTTTCTCAGAATTAAAAGTTTATCAGTCTCTGGTAAAAAATAAAAACCAAATTTTGAGAACTCTTTAATATTTATATACTCCTTTTGCAAACAAAAATGATGTCAGCGAAACCAAGAAACAGTGCAAAATTTGTCAAAGGAAATTTTGTATAAATTATCATTCATAGAAATATGGGTTTACAAATACCAAAATATGTATTTAGTTGTTTCAAAATATCATGTCAGAATTGAAATTGAAACAATGATATTGAATGAGCTTTATAAACGCGATTTATATATTTGCAACTAATAAAACAAGTTTCGCTATGTTTTATTCAACTTCAAAAATAGTAGATCGGTGTGTCTTTTAGTAAACAGGATTTTTGTAAAATGCATTTATTCTTGTTCAGTCTTTTAGCTGAAATATTTCTGCATCCCGAATTCGAAAATGAAGCCAACTTATTTTAAACAACTTTGTTGGTATCTAAATTAAAACATATATGAGTGAAAATCTTTTTTTTTCCTGCTTTGAAATTGACAGTCTGTTAAGTAAGTTGACAAAATAACTTGTTTTGTTGAAAAATGCAGTTTTAAAATTTTGATGCTCCATTATCATTTTTTAAAAACTTTTAATCTTTCTTTTATGTTGAAATTAAACAGAAATGTCAAACGTTTAATTTCAACTTCGTGTATGAGACGTCGTTCGAGTTTAGTTGGAGCATCAAATTTGGTTATGATTCGTCAAACAGTTTACCCGCTAGAGAGCTCTGAGCAACTCATCCTATTTTATAACCATCCTGTATATATGTGTATATCAAATAAACGTCAGTAAATCGTATTTTTTTTAAATTTTAAGGATCTTTTGAAAGCAACACATAAATAACGATTTGTTGCAATATGTTTTGAAAAATCGCATATTTTTCTAGCCTAAAACATTATAAAATTTTTTTTTATTCAAATAGCGGAAATAGATAACGTATATAAAGAGCTAAATAAAACTAACACATAGAAAGATCACAAATTTCTTAGATTTGCTTTAACAGGTAGTTTTGAGCATCGGGAAAAGTGAAAATTGTTTATTTAGATTTTAGAGAAATCCCTTACAAGTATTCGAGAAAACGAAATATTTGGACTGAAGTATTTTTAGATAGAAAAATATAGTACTTTGTAACAGTAAATCATAGTAAATATTTTTTTATGGGATGTGAATCTCTATAAAACGTTTTGGTACAATGATATATAATTTTGTTTACTTAGTTTTGTTTTGTAGAGTGTTTTGTTACTGTAAATTATTTACTGCATAATGGTTCGTTACTTGGTAAATAGGTCATTATAAGAATGGAAAACAGCTAGGTATATTTTAGATATCAAACAAGTAAATTTCCAGATATCCATGCAATTTTCGAATAACATTTTTGATTTTTTTTTTTGTTTCTCTCTGCAATTCTTTGTAAAACTTAAAGACAGTTATTTAAAATGTGTCAGAATCGCATTAAAAGTCACGAACTGAATTGATTTTTAAAATTGTAAGTTTTTCCGTTACAATCTACGCATCTACATTGTCAGTTTCAAAATTAAAATTTATGAGATTTTTTAATTTCTTTTTTAGGTGTCACGTTAGGTTTGACAACTTTATTTTTTAAAAGCACTCTATAATTGAAAGTAGAACTTAGGGATCTTGAGATGATTATGTTTGTCTGTTTTCTGAAAATATAATAATAATTCAACCAGATTAGTTACAAAATATAATTTCTAGAACTTACAAAAAATTTTGTTATTCACGAAAATGTCGTACAAGATATTTTTGGTAATAATGTTTTGGTACTAATGTCTCTAAATCGAAATTTTTTGGTTCACTATTTACGACCACTCATAAACAAAATTTTATGATTATACGGAATTTATATCTTATCAAAGATGCTCTCAGAGATAAGTGATGTTAGTACATTGATTATAAAAAAAATATCCATTTGAGAAAATTAATTGTATATCTAGTTTTTAGTTTACATTTTTAGATTAAACAGTATTAAATTTTCTATTTATTCTTATAACTAGAAATTATTCACTGTTTTTAGCATATTGAATCCCTCGCGCTTTAGATAAGTTAACACCGTTACAAAACAGAAGCAAATGTAAAATAGCAAATTTCAGTGTAGTTCACTTGTACCTGAATTTGAATTTGAAATGCCTTTTATATGGTTACACATGGCAAAAGTGCAGAGTGATTTTTGGTTTTACGTAGTTTCGATTTTTTTACTTATCTTCCACATAAATGTAAGAAATTGTTTTCCTTCTGCAGCCATACACATCATTTGCAAAAAATTCAAAAGCTTTTTCATTTAGTTAATTTGTTTTGCTGTAGCATTTTCATTAACTTGTACATCACTACATTTTCCTGATATACAACATAATTTATCCATCACTCAAAACGTAAAATCTAGTAGGAAAATTTGCTTTAAGAATGGATTACAGCTTTGAGCAAGATTTTGAATAAAAGAGGAATTAAAGATTAAAACATCTTTCAAATAAATTTTGCTTAACAGGGAGTATCGGACATACGATGTTTTGTACTTATAATGCATTAAACTTTTTTGATTTGGCAACTAACGTAAAAAATATCTTGAGATCGCTGTGAATTTGAATCAGTCGCGTATACCAAAGCATTAGTAATTTATGTACATTCAAAAAGTCACGTAAAAACAAATCCATGTTCTAATTTCCAATATCATATTCATTTATATTGCAAGAATAATACAAACTTATAATATTTGAAACGGAAAGAGTACAATAGAAATGAGATGCATCATGCAGAAAAATTATTGTTGTACTTCAAAACAAAATTTCTTTAATTAAAGAAAACTATCATGTTTATCCAAACACGCACACTCACGCAATTTATCCCACACACACACAGTTTAGCCAAACACACACCAAGTACCAATACACAGACAGACCGTGCGTTGGACTTCCATGGACAAGACGATACAAATAATTACCCCCAAAAATAAATCATCCAGTCAATCTTTTGTAGATTTTCTATAGCTGAGTTCGAGGTCCCTGCTAGACTATTCGAGACATTTCAAGAATTTGTGGTGCTCTTTTTTGGGTTAAAACAGGATTTCTGCGGTTTGAGGCCGTTGCGCGAGCTTACGTTTCTCCCTTCAGCAGTACTATTACGTAAAACGGTAAATGAAATGTGAGTTTTATTTAAATGCATAATCTATATATTAATTTGATACATGTTTTTACTGTATCCTCTAAAGTGAGAGAACGGCTAGATGTAGATATTTGGTTGAGGTGTCAGAGAAAAGGTCTCGGTCTATAGATGTGTCATAAAAGAGAAAAAAGTTAAAACGTCGGACCGTTCAGGCGTGGCGGAACGGCACAGGTGCAATTTTTCACCATAGAAATAATTGTGGTTTCTTCACCACATTGTTGGCATTTTAAAAAATCATTCTTTCTTTTGGCGATTTATCGCTTATTGCTTTAATTTTTCAGTTTTCTATCTGATTTTAGTGATCTTAAGATGCTATAGAGGGCAACATGAGAAAATGTAAATAAAGCAGGAAGCGAGCATGCCATTTGGGGGAGTTTGTTCCAGTATACAGTTCCAGTAGACAGTTAAGTTTTGTTCCAGTATACAAAAGACGTCTCTTCTTAATCTACATTCTGACTTTTTTTACTATTTTCTCAATGATTAAGCAATTTTGATCCTGCATTTAAATTAATAAACTTAACTCATATAATTTGATAATAATACATATTGTATTGAATTGTGGGGTTATTTATCTGTGTTAGGGATCACGGTTATTTATCTGTGTTAGGGATCCAGGCCGAATGGGGAGTATCCCTCCGTTGTTTACTTTCTAAGGGATCCTAGCCCGCATTTTACGCGAAGTTCTTGAGAAAACCGAGGAAAATTGTAAACGTCTAGATCGATAGACGCGACGCGGGTTGGAACTAGGCACTTTCCGTCTTCCAATTGAGAGCGAAAATGGTGGGGCTCGCTATGGGAAAGTTTTCCCCAGGCTCATATCCCATATTTTTTATGAAGGCGAAACCCAGGCCGCGAAGAAAGAACAAGACTTTATAGTGGCAATCACATTTTATTTTAATATCAACACATAGCGTTAAAATGATAAAGTCCTACGGTGGCTGAGCAGACCCCTTGTAAAACGCAGGTTCACTTGACAACTGCTAAGGCGTGAATGATGACGAGAAACGCAAGCCAAGAGGTTAGTACAGAACCAAAACACGCCACAAGGGCATGCCAATCAAAATGCAAAATTAACATGACGCCATTAGACGTTAAGAACATTTCCATATAATTATTTTTGAATCCCAGTCATCGCCAACAGGATAAAACCAACAATCTAGCAGCTAAATTGTAACCCAAAATGAAAGCCAATGTTATTTATAGATTGGATACCCTATAGGGTCATAAACAAATCATGAGAACAGAAATGCCAGGCTTTACCAATGCAAAAGTGAAATAAAAAGGAAAAATAAATGAAAACGGAAGATTGCTTTTAAATACGGTAGGTGCAGAAATAAAATTTTTACAGGCGAAGGGAAGAAAATTCCAAATCGAAAGTGCAAAGAATAGATTTTGAACACAGATCAAATTTAGAAAAAATTAACAATTAAGTAATTGACAATTAAAGAAAGATATATGATTATCTGCATCACACTCGCCAATGGTAGGGCTGATAAAAATAAAGAAAATGTAAGGATTAAATTTTAAGCTAGTGTTATTAAAACTTTAGCACGATAGTACTATTGCGTTCACTCCAGTACTTTATATGACATAATTTTTGGACCGATTTGCGTCGATACGTTTCCGTTGTATTTTCCAACGGGTAACGGAGCATTCGATTGAGTTCACATTTGGTATACATATTGAAGACCACCGTCGTATGACCGGTATGTATTTTGGATTTATTGCTTTTCCACAGGGCTGCAAAAAATATTTTGCATACATTGCGGCTGATGGGGAATAAGTGATTAATCGTGACAAATTGTGCGGGAGGGTGGGAGAAGAGAACAAGAGAATATCCTCAAGGTTTTCAATTTTTGATGATTTATTGACAAGGTTGGTGCAAAAAATAAGTCCACAAAACTTAACTTAGTATGGTGATATCTACCATATTTGGCATATGAAGTTGGCAAACGCTGCAGTTTATTAGAAAGGATAAGTATAGTTAGAATATGCCTGGCGAAAGTGTGCAACAGTTGTAGTAGGCAATTTTAATATAGATTTCCGTTCCAAATAAGTGAATTATGGAACGGGAAAGACGAATACGGTACACTCATAGATTGTGATACACTTAATGGAATAAGGAGGGAAAAGAAAGTACGACGCATGGATTATGATACTCTTAATATTTCTAGCACTTTAGTGCGTATTTAAAGTATAGAAGTATTTCAGATTTTCTCTTTTTTTTTGTTTCATTTTTTCAGCGTACCAAACAGGGTGCGTTAATATAGAAATTCTTTATAAATGCGAATGTTTTTGGAGATAAATTAGAATGCTTTTTGACCCCACTAAGTCTAGAAGGGTTCCAGTTAGTAAAATTTATTAATGTCATTGTGAAAAATGCCGCATTTTTATGAAAAGTATGCACTTTTCTTTCGCTAAACCAGTGTAATTTTTTTTTCAATGGGCGGGCACTGGCCACAAGCCTATGCCAGTATTAAGGCCCGAACTACTGGCCGTTTTATTATGGGGAAGGCCAGAGTTACCCTCTATGAAGGGATGAATAATTTAACACCCAAGCCCAAGCCGGGAATCGAACCTGGGATAGAATGTTTCTGAAGCCACTGCACTACCTGAGCGGCTAACTAAAGGGTGGGCGCTTCCTCACCAAGCATTTCGCCACTACTAAATCCCGAATTACTGACACTTTTTTTTATGGGAGCACTCTGTGGGAAACCAGCGTTACCACATATGAAAGGGATGGCCAGGTCAACATCCAAGACCAAACCGGGAATTGAACAAAATCCGATACGTGATAGAATGGCTCTTAAGCCACTACACCACCTTGGCAGTCAGAGTAAATGTCATATACTATTCACTTTCTCTGTACTCTGAAAAATAATGTTTTAAGCAATACCAAGTACTTATGAAATACCAGTTATAAGACTATCATTTATATGCTGTATACTTTAACTTTTAATTTACTAAATTTATTAGTTGGCTGAAAAGGCCAAACAATTTAAATACACTGGTAAAAAAAGGCAGTGATGACATCTCTGAGGGGGGCTTCTGTTTCTTGGAGTACTGCGATGCCTAGAAGGTTAACATGCAAGTTAATTTAATACACATACTGTGGATCTTTGTAGCACAAACAAATGAGCTATAGGAAATTAAACAACGTACAAAATACTTAAAATGAGAAAAAAAGCAATATCCTTAGATTTTTGTTCTCATATGTTTGAAGAGGAAATAATTTGATACAACTTTAAAAAGGTTTAAAAAAATCATTTTCAAATATTCAGGAAAACAAAGCATTTCGACTATCTTAGTATTGTCATCGATATACAAACAAACAAGCATTATATATTACTACATAAAAATAAAAATACTTATTTTGAGAAAGCTTTTGTTATACAATGTGAAAATGTACGAAAAATTCTGTTATGAATGGAAGTAGGAAAGGATATTGACCGATATAGTCCGAAATTTTTTCTTCGAAGAATAAAATGTCATATTTGACTTTTCCTTTCTCTATCTGTCACCAGAGCGTGCTATTGGTATTTTGTGATTTTTCATTTATTATTTTCTGTATTGTAGAAAAAAGATATATGAGTATGTTAATTTCTGTAAGATATGATATATCTTTCTGACAGCATAAAAATTACTAATAAGGAGATTTTTAATCTGTTAAGTGAAATTAAATTAGATTGCATGGTTAGTACTTACAAGTCGGTAATTCATATTGATACATTACTAGATTCTTTAAAATAAATCGTATACTTACGTTATACTATAATGTACTAATTCTCGTATACTTACTAATATGAAAACTAAAATCGCAGTCATATCTTTTTCAAATTTAAAATATATTTTTCAACTTTACTGCATGCCGTTTTCTACGGAATTTAAGAAATTTCATTTAAAAACTCAGAAACTATACTTAATAACAAGGGAAAAAAATTTGTTTCTGATATTTTTTTTGCAAAATTTACAGTACGTATCTATATAAATACATCAAACATTCATTATGAATTGTAATGCATTTCTTAGCATCGATGAACTTCTTGTAATTGTTAATGATACAGGATGGTCTAAAATATATGTTTTCCATAACCATTGCTTTTTCTAAAATGACCAAATGAGATATAAGTAAATTTTTTATTTGTCTAACATATTAGAATCAATCGCGCTATTTTTATTTTCTAGACTATATTTGATTAATATTAAAATGCTTAGATTGTTTTCAGTAAGGCAGTGGTTTACTTTTTTATAAAAAAAAACTATGTTGCATTATTAAAAGTCAGTGAAGTATGCAATCGAATAAATTCATTTTTTCCCTTTTTTGGGGTTTCAAAATAACACGATGTGAAAATAGACAAAATCATTTCCTTATTCTTCATTTTATGAATGCGTAGCTGGAATACTATACTTAATTCAGAAATTATTAGACAGGTCCAGTACATTTACTAATAAACATACGCAAAAAAGGTATAATAAAGCGTTTATACAAATATATCCATTTAACCTTATTATTTATTTAAGTATAATGCTTGTAGATTTTTTTATTTTGCACAATTTAGAGAGAAGTGAATACACCCTATAAAAAGAGAACTCCATGTATCGGGATAATATGTCATTCTTCGGCAAGACGAATTTTATCGCCCTGTTGAAATGCTAATATAATATCAAAGTTTATTGAATTTTTTTTTTCAAATCAGAACTCATGAAATGCATAAAAACAAACAATAAAAATAATAATTATCATAAAAATTATTTATAAAAAAGAATCAATCATCTTTTAATTATGGTGTAGTCGTAAAATTATCTACTGTTCTAACTTTTCTCAAATAATTTCATTTATTTAATTCAGATAAGAAGCATAATTAGTTTTTGAGCACAGTGTCAAGGGAAATAAATAAAAATAATTGATTGTTTTACCGGATCTGTAGCAAAGCTTGCCATATACGCTCGGCTATATAATTAGAAAAATGTTTTGATTACTGCTAAGAGCGAAAATTCCGGTTACTATAATTATTTTTTCAAAGGTTAATCTGTGTCTCTGTTTATCTTTAGGGGGGATCGTAAGGAAAAGGGATCAATTAGTATTAATTTTCTGATACTCGTAATTAATACACTCCAATTAACTATTTTGACACAAAAATCACTTTCAATTGGAAGTGAAAACATCAATCGATCGGAAGGAAATTTGTAGTGCAGAATTAATTAAACAAGCTTTTATTTTTGAGAAGGTAAACATTAAAAATAAATTATATTTATCGCTTTTTTTGCTAAAAATACGTTTATATCGACAAGGTAGTTTCTTTTAAAATAGGAGTTGTATATGTAGATATTTTTTGGATGTAGCTCCGATATTTATTACATTTCCTTAAGGCATGTGTCAAACACATGCTTGACTTCATACTCCGATAATGCTAAGCATACGTTTCCTTAAGATATTTTATCGTATTTCGAGATCAGTAAATGTTTAGGTAAACAATGTGTACTCAAAAGCAGTACATTTTATGTCAGAGTACATTTATTTAAATAACTATTTTTATTACTTCCTGGAATGGAAGTTATAAAATTCGAATGAATACCCGTTTCACACATATTGTAATAACCTCTGTTGAACTTTTACTGCGCCGAAAAGCCGATGAAGGAAAATGTGAAGAAATAAAGTTCCAGGAACTAGTTCTGGCAACCCTATAACCTGTGGATCGGACACTGACCTACTCTAGGTTTTTAGGTGACTCACTAAAGGAAATTTATAAGCATATTTTATTGCACGGAAGAGAGAATGGACATTAAAAATTAAAAATTAAGGCACATAAAATGTTGAACCCTCCAAGCGGCTGAGACGTAAAATCCCGTGAACTGCATTCCAGTTTTACTGCAAAGCATCTACAATTTAAATTGTTTATACCTGTCACGTATTACAAAAAAATAGACTTAATGTTGTACATATTTTGAAGTTGATTTTTTAATAATTACAAATCTTCCTAAAAAAATTTATTATTTTTTTCAATAATTTTAAAGGTCTTTGAAAATTTTGCCGTGAAAACAACTTTACATTATTTGCCCATTTCTAAGACGCTCAGAGGGTAAATACCTATGAAAAGTATGTATGTATATACACATAGCGTGTGTCATAAGTACCTCCCGGGTTTGGAATGTTTATGAAATATATATATATATATTCTCCAAAACAGCAATAACATTTACTTTATTGGAGAAATAAATGTTACAAGTTTTATATCACAAAAATCCGATATGTGAACCTTTTGTGACTTTTACGACGGATTAATGCAATTTTCCGGAAAGGGGAATAAGGGTTGTTAGTTTGTCGGTGGATGCAGTTCGTTAGAAGATTTACTTATACATCCATTTCATGAAAGTAAAATAGGATTTTTACATTAATTTCTTTTTTCGAATTTGGGCGGCAGCCACTACGCCCTCCTTATAATCCGTCCTTGCTTCGTGATGCGGCAGATATCAAATATAAAGTCAGACTCTTCTCACACTCACGCACGCGTTTTAACATAGTAACAGATGCAGTTGTGATTCTGTAGCGTCAATTTCGTCTTTGGTACAAGCACAAGATCTTTTATGCAACCCCCTGAAAAAAATTGCCTGAAATTAGGTCCGGAGAGCGAAGTGGCACACAGAAGAAGATGATCGCCATCGGTAGAATGTCCAATCCAACGACGAAAAAGCTCGTTATATGTGAAACAAAACTTAAAAGCTGAAATATTTCTTTCTTGCAGAAGACTTCACTGGCGGAAGAAGCATTGCAAGTTTTGCCTTTCTTCGTGAACAAACTAACAGCCCTCCCCCTACCCATCCGAAAAAATTGTGTTAATCCGTCGTTATCATGAAAAGTTGTCATATTGGACTTCTCCGAAATAAAACGTGTAAAATTTCTTTCTCCAATAAAGTGAACTTTGATTTTGTATTGGCAATATATATATTTATAAGCCTTCCAAACAAGGGAGGGAATTGTGACACACCCTATATGTGTCTATGTATATATATATATATATATATATTATGTATAAATGAGCACTAGCTTGTTCATACTATGTAGACATCACACATACCAATGACTATATCTAGTGATACATAAATAATACTTTATAATTCACATGGGATTTTCTTTGGTAATGTTCGTTCAAATAATTACTGGAGGGGGGTCGCTGCTGACGGTGCCTGATGTGGCACCGTCAGCACCTGATGTGGTAATCAATTATTTTATATATATATATATATATATATGTATATATATATATATATATATATATATATATATATATATATATATATATATATATATATATATATATATATATATATATATATATATATATATATATATATATATATATAATATGATATAATATATATATATATATATATATAGATATATATAGATATAGATATATAAATATATATATTATATATATAGATATAGATATAGATATATATAAATATATATATATATTATATACATATATATATACATATACATATATATATACATATATACATATATATATACATATATACATATATATACATATATACATACATATATATATATATATATATATATATATATATATATATATATATATATATATATATATATATATATATATATATATATATATATATATATATATACATACATTTTATATATATATATATATATATATATATATATATATATATATGTATGTGTATATATATATATATATATATATATATATATGTATATATATATATATATATATATGTATATATATATATATATATATATATGTATATATATATATATATATATATATATATATATATATATATATATATATATATATATATATATATATATATATATATATATATACATATTCTTTTGACGTCTATCCTCTTTTTCTTGGTTTTATTTTAAAAAATTAAAAGTTTTTAAACAAGGAAACGGAAATATTTTAGTAAGAAACAAAATAATTAGTTTGTGACAATACCCAACATCCCCTATCTTATACTGGGATATTGGTGCAGACCTCTGGGCCACTGGATTATTAATCCACGAGCGAGTTCTAAAAGTAATTTTAGAAAGTTTGAACAACTTGTCATGGAAGTTCCCCTTCACTGTTCTTCAGTACAATGATGTGGGATTCGCTTGCAAACCGCGAATCGTATTTTACACTGCCTGTAAAACTACCTTTTCCTTCGTAATAGTGTCCCTGCTGGAAACTGCTTGTACTGACACTCTCTGCGTTTGAAATATTTATTATATTCTACGAGATATCTTGTACACAGGGTGTTCCATGAAGTTGGTAACGGGTGTTAATTCTTTATGTATAAGAGATAAGTAGGTAAAGTAAATTAAAAAAAAATGTTTAAAATAAGGTCGAAAATAAGACTCCGTTAATAAAAATAAAGCATTTCGTTATTTTTCAAAAAGTTACTTTTTTTTTTTTTTAATTTTAGTACAAAACGTTCACAGTTCGTAGAATGTGTCGCATAAACTAATAAGGTGATGGACAAAATTTGAGATTTGCAGATATGTTACCATACATTTAATTTTAAAAAAGTGAAGTCAAAATAAGCATTTTTTTATGCTACAATTCAAAGATTAAAAATACATGGCTCTTGATAAAAAAAATCAGCATCTCTTACAATGACAGAATACGTCTAATGAAAATGATTTTTGTGAAAATAAGATTCCTAGTAGTACTGTAGTACTGTACTGTCAATTAAACTGCATCGCTCAAATGATATTTATTTATATGATAATTATTATAAAAAATTAAACAAAAGTAGGGAAGCCCCATAATGCCGACAAGATGCCCCATAAGCCGACATAAGCCGACAACATGTCCCATAAAGATCCTCTTAAGGAGAAATCTTCCATAAAATAACTTAAATGTTAAATAGATCTTTGGTCTTTCGCCACCAATTTTTACACTATATCTTGCATCATAAACATATTTTAATAATACAGTTTGTGTCACAATTCCTCCCTGGTTTGATTGTTTTATAAATAAATAAATAAATACCGTTCTTCGCACGGAATGAATATTGTTAAACCAAAAAATAGAAATGAAAAATAAATTATTAAACATTTTTAGATTTAGTCCCTTAAAAACTGTTTTACAGTATTCGTTAGACATATTCTATGTATAATTGATCTTAATATTATATGGAATGTGCTTCATAATTTTCGAGTGTGTCGTGTTTGTCTTTCTTGTTCCATCTTTGTATCTTGTTCCAATACTTCTTCAAAATCGAAATGTATATTAAAATCGATTATTAAAACAGCTTTAATCCTCGCCAGGCATACGCTAAGTATACTTAACCTTTATTTACATGAATATAGACACCAATATTCCAATTAAGTAAACAGTACGGTTAGGCAATTTCTCGACAAACATAGAAGATATAGCTAAGCTGGCTCCAATTTCCTGAAGTTAATTTTTTTTATGCTAAATTTCTGATAAATCACGAAAAAGTGGCAAACCTTAGCGACTTTTCAAGTTTAATCTGGCAACCCTTAAAAAGTCATTCGACCTTTCAACAGGTAGACAAAAATTTTGTCTGAAATTAACAGCACTCAAGAGCTAAAACACCTTTTTTCCGTGAACTACCTCTTTTTGAGGTCATCTTTTGTGGATTTTTCATCTAGTTACATTTTAAAGCAAGAATTTTGCTCCTATCTCTTTTTACTTCCGTGATATAAAAGGAAATGTGAAAAGAACGTTAAAGAACGTTTTGGCCCCTTACCCCGTTCGGGGGCGAATTCTAAAAACCCTGAAACTGATATTTAGGAATTTCCGTTACTTATATGTTAAAGGAAAAATTTTGCGGCATCTCTTCTCAGATCTGAAGGAAAAAGTGAAAAGAACGTTTTTGCCCTTTAACCCCGTTTGGATGAAAATTCTAAAAAAACCCTGAAAATGACTTTTAGTTATTTTTGTTTTAGCTACATTTTAAAGCAAGACTTTCAAGGTTATCTCTTTTTTTCTACTTAGATATGAAGGGAAACATAAAAAAAACAAACGTTTTGGGTCGCTACTCCCGTCTGGGTTCGATTCTTCATAAATCTCCTCTTAAATGTCGCCTTTGGCACAATATCTATAAGCTCCTAAAATTCCATGTCTGTATCTCCGGTAGATTTGGCTTGGCGATGATCGAAAGTCCGTCAGTCATTCAGTCAGTTAGTCATTCAGTCAGGACATCTTCCTTTATATAGAGAGATTACCAATGCATCAACATTGTCTTTATTGGAGAAAGAAACATTGCAAGTTTGTTTCACAAATACTCCATGTGTGAATCTTACGTGATGCAACAGTTATCAAGTCTAAAGTCAAGTTCTTTCCATATCAACAACAACAACATTAACATGCGCTTGTAATTCTTTGGCATAAATATTGTAAATGACGTGACATAGGGGGCACGAACCCCACGGTGTAACCCCATAAAAATAATCTCATGGAGTTAGGTCCAGACAGCGAGGTGGCCATGGAAGAAGGCAAGTGTCATCGTCAGAACTTCATCCATTCCAACGACGAAGAAACTCGTTATTTGTAAAACAAAACTTATAAAGTTTATTTCTTCAGTGAAGGCAACTTTGTTAAACCTGGGAGGGAATTGTGACACACCCTGTATTTTAAACCCAAACTGCGTAACGAGAAACGATAGAATTTTCAGAAAGAGTCCTGAGGATCATTTTACCTTAACCGAAGGGCAAAATGATCCTTCATTTGAAAATAAATGTAAATTATTTTTTATCGGCAAAGTAAAAATTTTAAAAGAAACTATGACTATACATAATGAGCAAATGAAAACTTCCATTCATATAGTAAGCATAATTTATTTTATTAAAATCTTAATATAAAAACGTGTCACAAACAATAGAATGGAATATATCAAAATTATTATTAAAACATTATGGCCTACACTAAATACAGAAATATATTGAATAATGTAATAGGGATTCACGAATTTCGAGAACGCCTGAACTTCTGACACGATGTCTAGTACATGGCACTGGACTTTCTTCACTCGATGGATCATTTTAAACGGCAGTATAGATGCCCACTTTAGGTCATGTTACTGGAACACACCGAGAAACAAAACAAACTAAATAAGTGTAATTCTCATCTAAAAACATACTCTATTCAGGAAACGAAGTCATATTTCGAAATGAATTGGAAAGTTAGTGCTTACCTTATAAGAGATAAGATAACACGCAGTTTATTTGAAGAATTCTACTCAGACACGTAATACACTGATCACTTAAATACCGTCATTGCTTCTTCTTGACTTGGTACGACTAGTTTATGTGCAACTCGGTAGATAGCGATACCTGTATTTAAGAAAACATATGTTCATCGTTTTGACCGCTGTGGTCATGTTGGGCCACCTTCCCCTACCTCTTTTATTATGGTAGTCTAACGTTTGAGAATGATAGTTAAATAGCTTAAAAATTTATTTGAAGTACATACGTTTCAAGAGAGCAGCTGTTTTTAAACTTAAGGCAGGATTATATAAATATTTTCGAATTCTTCGAGTTCATTTATCCGACAATATTTTCAAAATAATAATTACTTCAATGCTAATTTACAGAAAAAAATTTCAACTTAAATATATATATATATATATATTAAGTTGTTAACTGTTATATATTATATTAAGTTGTATAACTGTTATAATATATATTAAGTTGTTAACTGTTATCTTTGTTTTTTAATGACGTATACGGTTTGACGAGGAAATTTGTAATATTTTTTTACGTTTCTCTGTCATTGAACTCTAGATGAAATGAACCCTAGTTAATAGTTTCAGTCTGTAATCTACTAAATCTGTCATGGTATTTCGTTATTATACTTTTAAAATACTACTATAGGTACTTAGTAAAAGTAAAGTAATGTAAAGACAAAATATATACTACATTTTTTTAAATTTTATGCCAATAATGCTTATCTACTAATATAATCTAAAAAAATGATCTACTTACCAGAATAATAGATAACATAAGAATTTAGAAAATTATGATAAATACCATTTCCAACGTTACTTAAAAGTATACTTAAAAACAAAGTACTTTTACTTAAGTTTACTATTCTATTGCACGTCTGAAAAAAAGATCGTATGCATCTACGCTAAAAAATTACAAGGGCGTGGCTTCAGTCGTAACCTTAGATTCCCCGCTTTATTTAGCATTCAGGCGTTATATCAAATGGGGTGATAAGATGCCTTTAAAAAGAAATGCTATCTATAATGGTGAGAAGTGCACTGGAACTCTTTTATTCCCTAGAACTAAGCAACGATTGTAATTCAGGCCATGATTAATTGAAAGGGAAAATTCGCAATGCAATTTCAGAACGGAGGTATATTTCATAAAAGCATGAAAATAAAATGCCAGATAGTAGTTAGACGTATTTTATTTAATTTTATTTTTTAAAGCAGGAAAAATATTCTTGTAATAAAGCAATCAATTGCATTCAAAGTTCAAAATGTATTTTAAGTTGTTTAGTATTATATAACTGTAGTATTATTATAAACTAGCTCCTGCGAAAATAATTACTTTGTATAAACATAACATTTTAATTTATACTGAAGTTTCTACAGGTAAAATAAATAATATTTTTTTTAATTATCCTCTCTTAAAGCGAATTCTTACATCGATTCTGAATTCAGTTTGAGTATTTGGATAGTGACCGCTCGTAAACCATGAAACTGAAACAGTGCCGGCCTTGTTAGTGCGTGGATATGTGACGACCTCCCTTGATGAAATTGCTATTGGACTGTCCGTGTACGCAAGTGGTCAAGACTATAGTACGCAATTCATCCGTCTGTCTGACAGAAAAAAAGGAAAAATCTCATATATATATGATTTCCTTTTCCTGAAAAAAAAAGAAAAATTCTTTCATATTTAGATTTCTGTTATTTCTGTGAATCAAAAGCGCGAGTTTTCACAATCATAAATCTATAAATAAAATGTAAACAATATAAAGGTTTCACAGAATTTAGGCCCAAATTAATTATGTCAAAGTTATTACCAGCAAACATTATAAGAAAGCAAGCAAATAACTTCACTTCGAGCATTAATTAAATTACTCTAATTGAATTTAATGTTTTATTTACGATTAGTATAATTCCTGTACAGAGAAGAGTGCAATTTCGAGATCTTATTAAATACTGTTTAAGAACTCTCAGTAGTTTTGTTAATTACTCCATGCACAATACCCGCTGTTTTAAAATATTTGAATAAGCTCTCACTTAACAGTCCTTAAACCGTCTTGTTTGCTTTTTTGAGAGCTCGAATAATTAAATCTACGGTCCTTCGAAGCAAGACACTTAAAGTTTTTGTATTTGTAGAGATAGCAATGGGCAAGGAAAGCTGTTTTATGGAGTATTTTTGTAGGTCTCAATCGTTATGGAGCATTTTTTTAGACGAGGTAATATGACAATCCTCAAAAACAACGTATAGCACATCTGAAAACACAAAGGCGATAAATAATTTTTGCTTCAGAAAAACAGGAATAATTCCTTAACGTTAAATGTAGGCACAGATTGATCGAAACGCCATGCGTTACATTTGACATTCAAATCATGTTCGTAATTTTAACACACGCGTGAATAACTATTTTCTATACAGTAGAAATTTCTAAAGATCTAATCAAACGTGCAACGATTGATCAACTTTTTAAGGGTAAATATTGCATTCATTTATGTGTTTCTGGGCGTAAGTATAATGCATTACGTTTGCTTAATTTGCTATCCAGAATGTTACTTCAAATTTATATATCCAAACAGGTTTCATTGATATTCTTATAAATAAACAACCGTGTCCTCCTTAAATATTTATTAAATTTTACTGAAGAGTAGAATTAATTTTATGGATAATATCTCACGAATAAGCTTAATAACATTTATGCTACTATACCCTTTATGAATAATAGTTCACTAAATATATTTTCACATGTAATAAGCATGTGTAATTTAGTATCTTCTATGAAATTTAAAACTTTCGAAAAATGATTTTTAGTAATGTGCTGTAAAGCATTTATTTTATCCTAGAGATTTCATTAATTTCAAGACTGAATAAACTTGTACAAAATAAAAAAAAAATGAAGAAATTAATGATTCATTCAATACCTCATAAAATGTATACACTGTTTGCAAAGAACACAGAAAATCATCGATAAAGAAAGACACTAGGTATTCAGAAAGTAATTTACTAAATTACAGAAAATTGTTATTCATGACAGTTACATCACCTTAAATATTATCTCACTTGAATTTTTAACAATTTGAACTAACTTTGTAATATTTAATGATCAAGCGCACAGTAAGAAACCAAAACAAATCATAAAAATACATTAACAAAAAAAGAAATAAATTCTCTTATCTCTGCCTCTATTTTTGTTAGTTACGTATTTTCATTTTTACTGTTTTTGACAAAGGAAGTTTTCCATGGCTGCACAACAGTTAAACTTTTATTACACATGAGCCATTATTAATCAACTGTTTGACAGTGCCTGTAAATACATTTAGTTTTAATATTTTTTTTTGTTAAAGTCATACATGTAGATAATACGTTAATTATTTCACAGAAACGTCATGCTTCAATTTTGAAGGAATATTGAAGCAAATTCAATATATTAACCCATTTGTGCCCATAGATATTTGCGACTTTCTTCTATTTTTACTAATACCAGCAATACTAGATAAATTTCGGATGTCAACTTCTTGAACAAGGGATAATTTCTTTTAAAATCTTTATGCATAAAAATTGAAATGTCAACATCCTACTGGGTCATATTAAAATATTTTGTGGAGTTGAAGCTCAATACTCGTGAATAAAGGCTAGGAAAAATAAAAAACGTTTTCAACTGATAGTGAAAGTGCCGTCCCAAAAAAGGGACGCTAGGCATAAATGGTTTAAATAAGCTATTCTACTGCCAAATTACTAATACTTAATCTCATTTTACCCTATTCCCTATTTTGCTGCGAGCACGCATCGTGAAGTTACCGATATTTATGCACCGATTAAATAGATTATATCTCTATTTTAAAAATAATCAAATAGCTCCTTTACGCCATTAAAAATAAGTAAAACCTGGCGAGTGATCCATGGTTATCTTTCCTCATGAGAAATGCTAAATTCACGGCTCAGCTGAAGATTTGCAATTCTCCAACCATTTTTCGAGAAACTTAGAGACATAAAGAGCCTTGAAGATAGAAAACAAAATTTATGACCTCCCTGTGTATCAGTCATCCGCTCTCTGATTTATTGCCGTTTAAGCTCATAAAATACAAATATCAGCGTTAAAGGGAAATTTCGCGAAATGCATTTTTGATAAGGAGTCGGTATTAAATATGAAACTACGATCGCAGAAAGAGGAACTCGACCAAAAAAGAGATTATAATGACCATTTATATTTCCACAGCTAATCTTGAGACTATGAAACTATAAAACTTGACTATGTGCCTTCATAACAAATTCTGATATGATTGAGGAGTTTTATATATTTTACTTGCTGTACAGGAGCGCAACTTTTGAAGGTAACGAATAAGTCCTTATAAAAATTGATCATCTTGGGATCAAGATTTCAAACTGCATCCGGAAAAAAAAATTGCAAATACAAAATTTTTGTTTGAATAATATGAATGCAACAAACGTAGAATGCAACAAACATAAAATGAAACAAACATTTAATTATTAAAAAACAACATTTTATTTATTTATTTATTTATTTGCGTGCTTTTTTGCGTTCGCTTGGACGGTTTATCTGCTGGGTGTCCCTCCAACAGAGGGACGTAGGTATGCGGGCTAAGCTATCATTAGCAGTCTTTCCTTTCCAGCTACATTTCCATTTCTCACAAATGAATTCAATTATTTATTTATTTTTCATATTAAATAATCATGAAGTACGATATATATATATGTAATGTATAAAAAGGTGGTTTGGGTTTTACTAGTTTGGGTATTGGTCAAGCGGGTACTTTTACTGTAAGTTTTGTTTTCCTGTCATACTCGCCACGCGCGCTCTGGAGCTATGTTTTATTTATTTTATTATTTGTCAGACATCAGGCCGTCGATTCTGAGTTCTTTAGATGTACACGTGTCCCCACGACCTTGTGGCCCCGGATGCGGGTCATGTTGGTAAATGTGTGTGGTTCGATTAGAGATAAGAGAGAGGCGGAGTTATGTCTTCGCAAACCACGTGGTATGATGAACGTAAATACTCCCGCACATCGAAAATCGAGGGACTTCTGTCACTGGAACTGCTTAATGAGTCCACGCTGATTTTTGTACCCGCCTCCCCTCCCCTCTCCTCTTCTCAATCTATACTGTAACTTAAAGATAATGTTTAATAAACCGTTTACCTGCCTTAACCCTGGAACTTTACTGAAATATCTGACGTCACACACACACACACACACACACACACACATATATATATATATATATATATATATATATATATACATATATATATATATATAAATATATATATATATATATAAACCTTGGTTTTTAAGACTTCTCTGATCCACGTCATTCCATGTATAAAGATTATTCTTTTTTCTTTCTTTTCCAGTAAACTCATGAAATATTGGGCTTACCACTTAAAAAGAAAGGGAAAAAAAGATAAAAAACATAAATAAAATAATCCATCTTGAACCGAAAATAAATCCTGTGCTAGTAGCTCTTCTTTAGAGAGAAAAAAATGGGTGCTGAAGCAAGCAATTCCATGACAGATCACTCTAATGAGGAAAGAATTGACAAAACAGGATAGAGTCCTTAGCGAGCTTATTGAAACACGATTTTTTAAACTTTTATGGTCTTATAAGGATGATTCGATTCCAAAAATGTCCGAAAAAAAAGAAGTAATGTTCGACTGATATACAAAAGGAGCCTTGATTTATTTCATATGAGTGAATTATGTTTTATAAATTAACGAACAATAAAATTAATAAAAATAAAGGTATGGATAACGAACGTGCGATTTTTAGGCAGTTCTTAGAGGTATTTCGACATATGTAGAATTGAAAGTGGTCAAATAAAACCTTATACTTTCGCCACCCTGACTTGAAGGAACAGTAAGAAATAAACATGGATATCAATAACTTTTTAATATCTGAAATTTAAAACATTTTACAGAAAATACATTAAAATGTTAGTTAAATACTTTGGCTACCACCAGTTAACCACCTCTGTGTAACATATGAAAGACAACAGAACGGTGAGACAGTTATTGCACTTAAGCACCTTCAACATCAATGACCTTTAGAAATTGTCCAGGAGTTGATTTGTATAGATTCATTATGATTTCTTCTTCTTTGCACATCTATTCAGAGAATGCAGAAGTTCTTCCCGATGGCTGCATTGCTTATCGCTCTATACAACCTCCTCCATTAGGTGCAACATATTCTGGATGACGTTCAGATGAGGGCTGCTTGCTGGAAAATATGAAATGGCAATGGCATTGGACAGCAGGCATTCAATTATTTACTATGCAGTATGGATTTTTGAATTTTATTTCTGACAGATCCTTTTGCCCTGCCGCGTTGTCCATGAACCACAGAAAAATGTAGGTTTCATGAGATTACCAAAGCTGGAGATGACACCTAAAATCATGACACCGCCATTACCCATTGGATGCTTCACTTGATAACGTGCGATGACGCTATCACCTCTATGTTCGAGACGTTGTTTGGTCCGTAGGCAAAAGTGTTTCTCATACGTGAAATCCACTTACTTGAAGTCAATGGATTCAACAATGTGTTTGCGTGTGAACTTAAAGCACCCTTTCCATGTCTTACAGTTAACGTCATTTTTTTCTCGGGTCTTTAGAAGCTAATGTCTTGCTAAGCTAACATTCAACAAATAATTAGGCTTGAGGCTGCGACACCGGTTTTACCCTTTATGGTACGACCGTGGACCAGTTAATCTTGCCTTATTAACTGACGAGTCGTCCTTCTAAAACTCTTTTTTTCGCGGACGGACAAAGATTCGGCACGTACGGCTGACTTTTAGGGCTTTACTTGTACGGCTTAGCAGCCTACTCAGGGCGTACGGCTTGCCTTTTTCCCGTTTCTATTCTTCAGCACGCCGTTGACTGTATCATTGCTAGAACTTCCTTCGGTAGCTGTTTTCTTCAGAGAGACTTTTGTGCTGGTCACAGAATCTCATGAATTTGGCACGATTTTTATTCATTGATCATCCTCATAGAGCAAGAGCCTTCGACCGCCAGACCTTCGTCATAGTATAAAAGCTGAAACTTTCTCTGCGCATACCCTCCAACAGAGGTAGGAACAATCGGCCACTCTAAAGTTTGGAGGATCGTGGCTTTGGCGGGTAACAGGTGACAAAAGTGTATAAAATTGCCGAAAATTTCGTCATTTCATAAAGCTTAATTTTTTATAGGTTCTTCTTCGCAGTACTAGAAATCACTTTATCCCTTTCCAAACACTTTTCCATCGTGGCAAATCCCCGCCAGACAACCTCAAAGTCTTGAAAAACGTAATTCTATTACGAGCGCGCTGCAAGAAAGTTCGCGCGTAAGAAATTTCAGAAGTAGCGGTATAAAATGTGCTTGGCACTTAGTGACAGCTTGACGTACTTCGTCGCGGGAGTTTACGAACACAACAGTTTTCCATGACTTTGAGATTGTCTGGCGGGGGTTTGCCACGATGGAAAAGTGTCTGGCAAGGGATCAAGTGATTTCTAGTACTGCGAAGAAGAACCTATAAAAAAATGAAGCTTTATGAAATGACGAAATTTTCGGCAATTTTATACACCTTTGCCACCTGTTACCTGCCAAAGCCAAGATCATCCAAACTTAAGAGTGGCCGATTATTCCTACCTCTGTTGGGGGGTAGGCGCAGAGAAAGTTTCAGCTTTTATACTATGACGAAGGTCTGGCGGTCGCTGGCTCTTAGACTATTAGTATCTTTATGTTATTTCATTTTTTGGCGCCCACTGTACACTATGCAACAATTAACGGAACAATTATATTTAAATGAAATTTTCCCAAAATTTTTTCTGGTGACCAAAGTTTTGAACGCCTTATTTTCACGTTTTAAATTATAAACTCCACTGTTTCACGATAATATAGTTATTATGCAAAAGTGAATAAAGTAGTTTTATATGATTCATTATTACATGATATACTTTAGCAGCACTGTGTTTCTGACTTTAATTATGCTCTCCCAACATTTTATCCTCTCTAGGGAATTTTGAGTAGAAGATATTTTATTATAAGTTCATTTGACCGTAGTTTTTCTTATTCATTATCAAAGACGAAAAATAAAATAATTGAATACACGCTCTAAATTTTTGCATTTTGTAATTTCGTCTACATATAAAAGCATGGACTCTTTTATTAAACAAACTGATCGAGAAAAAACTCCTTAAAGAAAGTCTATCCAAGCATTTGTGAAAAAATATGTGATAGCCTAATAGTATGCGTTATGCTATTCTGTGAAATGATGATTATATTAACAAACATTCCTTTAAATTATAAACACATTATACATCATGAATATAAATTTAAGATGCAAATTGAAGCTTACTGCTTTAATCTTAATTTAAATTCAGCACCTGATCTTCAGTTTAAAATATTCTAAGCCAGATTTAATTAAAGAGATCATCCGCATTTCAAGAAGAGTTGATTATTAAATGTAATAGAAAAATATTTTTTTTTCGTGTTATCGATGAAAATTATGTTAGAAATATTTAACGTATCTCCAAACCTTACGCGAATTTATAAAAATGCGCTTGAAGATGTTAACATTAAAAAAAATATTTTTCAAGCATATACAGTTTTAAAAACTAAAAAAATATAAATTCGACATTTATAAGAAAATTAATACTATTTGATGCAGACAAACATTATTTACCGTAATATGTTTCTCACCAGATTACAATTTATTTATTCTCATGTATTTTATTTTATTTTTTATTTTCATATCTTAACATTCACAAAAATGAAAGAACAATGCCCAGGCATATTAATGTTCTAACAATAGAAAAGTAATTAGAAAATTTTTAAAGTTTAAATTACCGTCGTCATTTCGATATATTTAAGCTTAATAAGCTAAATTCTTCTTAATAAGAAATTGATGACATATATATGATGCAACTTTATTCTTTTTGAGGTTAAAAGAGTTTCGGTAGTTCCCTTTATAAATAACTAATAGTTCTACTTTTTAGAACTTTTGATTAAATGACCAACGTTAATTTGAGTATAAAGCATCTTCGTAAGGAACAGTTGCATTGAAGCTCTGATTATCAGAGCATTTCCCAATGAATCTCTCAAGAACAGTATCTAAAAAATTGCTTTCGTTTCATATAGACAAACTGTACTTCTTCATGTTTCTGACTCTATTGAATAGTGAAAATTGAGATTGCTATTAAGGTTAAACAAGATTAAGTATTCGTTTGGTTTCTGAAATATATTAGTAATAAACTATAAATCAAGTCAGAAAATAATGAAAATAAAAATTTCTTTATTACTTAACAATCCAATAAACTTAAAATACCACTTTAATTAGCTACTATATTGACTTGACAAGAATTTTAATTTTAAGGAACTTCATATCTTGCTCATTTAACTTAAGAGTTCCATTGGCTAGACAAGTCCATAGTTTACTATATTAAAATAATTATTTTAAAAGAAAACGCAAAAGAAAAGATACTTCTAATTGCTTCAACATGATGGCATAGAGGTTTCGGGAATACCTTGATACCCTAGCAGGTTTATCGGAGTACAGTTTACGTGCTTGATTTAATTGCAGAGTTCCCTCTCCTTAAAAACTTTGCTCGCTCTTGACTTACCAGGATTTTATCCGACTTTCTTTGTGATAATATCATAAGAGCTTGACCAAAGTTACCTTAGTCATTTCCTAGCGTTAAAAAAAATGTATCATCGATATCAGTTTCTTGATTTAAAAAGAAGGAGTATCTCTGAACATGCATATAAATAAGTTTCCGAAGAATTTATAACCTCCTTCCTTTTAAAGTCAACTAAAAATGTAGGTAAGATTTTTTTTGTTTATGTTTATGAATATATTATGTTTTAAGCATAGAAACACGTTATAAGGTTTATACTTTGTAGAAAGTAAGTATGGAGTTTAGTCTTGACTCAGCATTTACAAAGTTCTGTTATTTTAGTGTTATAATTTATGATAATACCATAATGTCTAAGAACTTGACCAAAACGGAATTAAACATTCCCTAAGGTTAATAAAAAAGTATCATTAACACTAGAACCGCGGTGTTTCAGATACATCTAAAACCGCGAGCTGGGTCAAATTGACCCGACTTGCAGAATTCACGTTGCAATGAAGCAATAATGTTATATTTTAACGGTAATGATATTAGCTCAACCTTAACATTCGTATTAAGTTTAATAATGCATTAAAAGGACAAAAATATTGTTGCTATTATTCTTATTAGAACCGCGTCGCTTGAGATAGGTATACCTAAAACTGCGGTATGGGTCAAATTGACCAGACTTGTAAAATTCACGTTGCAATGAAAATGACATAATGGTAGGCTATTATACCATTTATTATGTCATTACCGTTCATTTTATAATGTTTTGAAGAAGCATAGAAACAAGTGCAAGGTTTATACTTTGTTGACTGCAAATATGCAGTGCATTCTTGAGTCAGCATTTGTAAATTCCTGCTATTTTACTGTCCTGTAGTATCCTTACATGAAATTCAGAGTGATAACCAGACCGCGGATTATATGCAATCGCATATTTGCATATGCATTTGCATATTTCAGGTCTTTTTGATGATTTTGGATAAAATGCCTCCTTTTCTCTGTTGGATGCATATATCAATCGCTTTAGCTTTGAATTTGAAACACTTTTTACCTTCCTTTCAGTATTTCTTTTCTTTAACTCTTTAAGTCCCACGCTTTGAAAAATTTATACAACCTCAGTTTCCCAGGAAATACGCTTTCAATTTTTTTTCGTGTGTGTATTTAACAATTTAAATTAAGTCAGCCTATATATTAAATTTCAGAAATGGTTAGAATGAAAGCAAGCATACCAACCCTGATGAAGACGTGGATTTCGTATAATGGACAAGACCTAGCTCCCTAAAAAATGTAGTTAGTGCTTTGGACAGCGCCGATTCTTCTTCGTTTTTCGTTGCGGTAGAAGTGCTTAGCGATATGTCCATCCGAAAAGGTCTATCGATAATCGAAACACATTTTCCTTTCTTAACATCAGACATCAAAAAATTAGAATATCAAAATCTGCTTCTGAGTGATGTAATGAGTCAAGTTGTAAAAGTACAGGAATGCGTTGGTAAGATCCAGAGTCATTAGGAGCAGAAATCAGTGAGAAACTGAATTTTATTTTAAATAAAAATTCAGGACTTTTTGGCAGTGAATAAAATAAATAATTTTATTAATGGAGAGGGGAATGAATCACCGGAAAAAGTAGAACCATCCAAAGCGAAATATTATAAGTACTGTCCAGTGACATTCAGTGATGTTGAAAGAGTATTTTCAGCATACAAAATGATTTTAGATGATAAAAAACAAAGCCTTACTATTGAAAATTTAGAAAAACACTTAGCTGTGTATTGCAACAAAAATTACTGAAAGCAGTTTTAATTCATAGTTCATATCACTAAGATTGTGAATAAAAATTTCTCATTCTGTCTTTCATGATGATTTGAAGTTTCAAAGGGAAAAACAAAAGGGAGTCATAACTGCAAGGTAAGTGATAGAAAATACTTTTACAAGTAAATATGTTTTTATTTTCTGTTAATATGTGAATATTTTTTCAGTTATTTGGTGTTTATTTTTAGATTTTTAGTGCATATTTTTAGAATTTTAGTGCATATTTTTAGATTTTTTGATGCATATTTGCAAGCATATTTTGTCACTTTTTAAGAGCATATAATCCGCGGTCTAGTGATAAATATTGAGGAAATAAAGACATTTAGATAAATAAAATGCGTTTGATGAATATAGTTATAATATTTTATTTCGTTATGCGGTCTGAAATTATTTCATTCATTTATACAAGAAGATTTATGCAAGTAATTATACAAGTAATTACAACAGTGCATGAATTAATTTTAATCAAAATACATAGTGCATCGTAAAGCATAAAATATGCATAAAGCCATGCTTTTTTCTTAAGTTATACTATAAATATTTATAAATTCAAGGTACTTGGTAATTTCATGTAAATGGATTATTACTTCCTATAAAGGTTATGCTATACCATTTTACATGTTACAGGAATGCATAATGGAATTTTAAAGATTATTAAAACTATACTGCTGCATTAAATATGTTCGCGTGTAACACGACTTTATAAGCTCAGACACCTACCTTTAAGTTCTTGAAATCCTTTTATATATCATTGAAATAATATGTCTAGCGCTAACGGCAAACTTCGTCGAAATTTTCTTAATAGTGATTTAATAGTATAGGCACCATGTAACTTTATCCACACTTAGTAAAATTTAGACACTTAAAGCGCTTGTATGAGCAACTTATAATGGCTACCTTCAAAGTTTTAAACTGCAAAATTTAAATTCTATTCACAGGAGAAATTTTCTCTATGCTTCATATATATTAAAAATTAGAATATTCCCATTTTTGGATAGCAGTTAAAGCTACACGCTTAAGTCTATTGAGTAAAATAATAATCAAACGGAGTATATTTTTACTCAATCATTGACTTCAAACAGCCATTCTCCCGATTGAGTAAAATTTGCTCCATTCATCGACAAAAATCAATGGGGCGAAAAATTCTAAATTTTTGATCATTCTACAACAGCTCCATTTAGGCTAAATAATAATCAAAAATGAGGAGTGTCTGTCCGTTTTTGATTAATATAACTGTACTCAATTATGATTATTATTTAAGCTATAGAATGAGCGTTTTTACAAAATCAGTGATTTTAATTAATATATCTGTACTCAATTAAAATTATTATTTTAAGCTAGAAAAAGGGTGTCTTATGAAAATTTGCTGTTTCTGATTTATATATTGAATGATTCGTTTTCTTCATTTTTTATTATCAGAGCTGTAATCTATGATTATAAGCCCGATAAAATAAATTTTAAATCAAGACAAATACATTACATATATCTTAATACACCATAAAAAAGTATTTTTTTAATAAATAGAATATAATTTCACTATAGTCTCTCGTTATAAAACGAATTCACAGTACAGTCAGAATACACAAATGCAATCATGGTTAAACCAGCTGTAAGATTTAATTAAAGCAGCAACCCAATTTATTGACATGAAAAAGGTAAAATAGTACTTACTCACTTGACTGAAGATATCATAACTTCATTTGTTTTACAAGAGCGGCGAGATTTTTATAATCCAATCGTAAGAAACTATGCCCATTAAAACAAAATTTTTACCGAAAGCATCCTCTCCACATTTAGGTTGAATTTATTTAACAACTCTTAATATGAAAAAGATGTATGTGGTATTCGGATATAAAATAAAATTATCACCATTCTAAAGTATCATCGGGAATCCTCTTCAGAAACTCTTTTAATTCATATTTTGATAACGACATGTTTGCTCTTCAATCTCTCAATTGCTTGTTGCTCGCCGCAACAAAGAATATAAATAATCACTGCGTAAGCCATACGATTCCCGCGTTGTGTTGTCTGTGGTGACTGTACCGTTTTCCGTTAGAGCCAGAGCGTTGGTCACGTGAAAGTAATAGGATACCTTACTACGCATCTTTCGTGGGGGAGAGACAGAATTCTCAAATAGACAAGATTTTAGTGGAAAATGGAGTATAATAGAAACTAGCGAATCCTGAGCATTGAGGGGAATTGAGGAGATAACAAATTATTGTCTTCAATGAGTATTTTTTAGCGTAAAAGGATTTAAATCAGCCGTTAAGAAATTTAATCAATAAAGGAGTGTTAGTTTTAATCAATAGATTTAAGCGTGTATTCACTTTCAGTAAACTAATACAGTTTATAAATGGAGATTTAAAAAAAGACGTATTTTGTAAAATCTTGTATTTTTTTTAAAACTTAATTGCCCATAACGCGTGTTGTAAATATGTGCTGGAATTTAAAGTTGTAGTTACGGATAACAAATTTACAAAGGTAACAAAAATCCTTTAGCATCTAAACACAAAAATAATGATGAGTCTGTCATTTTCTTCATCTTTCGAACGAAATAAAAGCAATAATTTGTTTCCTGAACCAGCTGAGTATTCTCTCAAAAGGATATTCAAATACTTCTTCTATAAAAAGATTTGTATGGAAATTCCCTACCTTTTTTTATTTTATTGCGTTCTTTATACCCTCCATTCTTAGTGGAAGCCTATCCGGAGATAATGGTGTATGTCATCTACCTGATCATTTGAAAAACAATGTGAAACCTCACTTACGATTGGACGATTACTGTCACGTGAGTGGTCGAGCAGGATATCTTCATGTGAATTAAGTCCCCGTAAGGTGATTTGCAAATTTAAATGAAAAGTGCTGGTTTAATGGGAATTCTACTGATATTATGATAGAAGAAAACAAGTTTTTTTTAAATTGACCATATTTGTATTGTATACAAGCCTCGTTTATGACATCATAGTATCAAGGGACTTCAGACACTTCATGGTCTCACGTTTGAAGGTCTCACGTCAGGGTCTCACGTAAAGTCCCGGGACTTTAAGCCGGTCCAACGTAAAATAAACTCTTTCTCACATTTATTCAGCATGTAATTCAAAACTGAAAAAAAATGTGTCAAGTTTTTCATGATTTCCTACCCCGCCCAAATTCATTCAAGTAATTCATACGTATTCATTTACTCTTACAAACTTGCGTTTACAGTTAATTAACTTCAATACATTGCATTATATGTAAAACTTAACATATTTTTTCCTCTACTTCCCACAAGCGAATTAAGGAATTATACAATTTTAATTTAATTTCTGTGTTAAATTACCTAAGTTCTAGGAGGAA
Organism: Cheiracanthium punctorium; assembly: GCA_038373885.1. Lineage (NCBI taxonomy): Eukaryota > Metazoa > Arthropoda > Arachnida > Araneae > Cheiracanthiidae > Cheiracanthium > Cheiracanthium punctorium. Next base: position 897,048 of record JAWZYV010017824.1, on the reverse strand, counting down.
AATGCGAAATTCTCCAGCAGCCGCAATACACTGTCGTATCAAAAAGTTGGCGTGATTTTTTTTTTCTAAACATGATGTCACACACTCAAATGTATTCCCGTAATTAATCAGTTTGTATAAATATTGAGCGTAAAGTATGAAAAGTAAGAAAAATCAGCAGTATTGTTGTGAGAAAAATTCCTGATTTCTAAAATAATTCCCAACGCATATGTTTTCTGATAAAAATCACACTAAGTGAGGAGCATCCAAAATTCGATATGATTGCAAATCTGGCGTAATCAAATCTGTTTTTGACGCAACATGCGAAAATGTTCTGATCAGAAAAGTAAACATTGAAACATGCTGCACAAATCTCTAACAGGCTGCAAAAATTTCTAACATGCCACGACCTATTTCTTCCTTCAGTTTCGGTACGGTATGCAGATCATTGCCGTAAACTTCAGGTTTCAGAAAATTTCCCAGAAAGAAATTTGAATACCTTGATTCAATGATTGTCGTGGCCAAATGATATTTCCAAGATGCAGTTCTGAAACATTCATCAGAATTTTCTTAAATGATCTTTTTACTTTTATTCTTTGTTGAGTGACGTTGTTCAGCAGGACTAAATATCATTAGTTTTTTTTTTTTTTTTTTTTTTTTTTTTTTTTTTTTTTACGTATTATCCCGGCAGTCATTCCAATCAATTTATTTTTTCGCAAAATGTGCTGGTAAACTGTTGCCTATCCTATTTGTAGCCATCAATAACGTGTGTCCGCCGGCATTTTTATTGGTGAAAAATCGCTCGTCTTGGCGGACCACCGGGATAATGCACTAAAATAAAAAAGCAGAAAAATCATTAGTTACAAAGCTACTTCAGTTTAAACCTTTCACAGATACAAAGCAACTTCTTTTTACCTATATAACTTATTATTTCTTATTATATTATTCATAGAAGTAATTATAATATAATGTATTATAATATATTATAATATATATATATATCTGTAAAGAATTGGCCTTACGCCATTCCTTGTTGGAATAATTCACGCAAATCCATTGGGGTTCTAGGTTAAATAGTTTATTTCGAAGTTCAGAAAAATATTTGTGCGAGCGGACAATATTGGTATTTTAGCAACAAACAAACACACTTCCATTCGGATTTCCTTCGTAAAAATAGGAATTCATAGGTAAGTAAAGCTTTTGTTGTCTACAATAAAAATAAGTATGAGGAATTCCACGTAAAAATAGCAAACAGCCCACGAGATATGTATGTATAAATACACCTATATATAAGTCTCCTGCTATCTATTGAGCAATAAGGATTAATATCTTACTTTGCTTATTGTATTGAGAAGATATTGACTATTTATTAGTTAGTATATTCGATAAAGAAGAAATGAATTTATTTATACTAATGCTTTTTCTTTGTGGATGAACTTGCGAATTTATAACTTTGTCTAATACATTATCTCTGCGTTATTCTTAACTTTTTACACTTAAAAATTTCTACAGTATTCGTGAGTTTGGTTTGTTTGTTCGTCTAGTCTTTTGTGATTTATTACCATCGATTACTGTACAATTTATACGTGCTATTTCTATGCATTGTACCATGCACTTTATTAAAAGCGCAATATGAAGCATTTATAGTTCAAGACATTCAAAAAATGCCACTATATTACATTCTATGGACATCCATAGCTGAAAGCACTCTTTAGAGATATTATCTAGTCTAAACAAAACAAAATTGATATTTTTTATTAAGGATTACAATATAATGCTCTCCTTTGAAAATATTGAACGTAGGACTTATAAGTTACATTATTACAGGAGTAATAATAATAATTGCACCGTCTTACACTTAAGAGGCATTTAATCATTTCAAATACGTACGATGCAAAAACATATCTAATTTTTATATAAATTTTACATTCATTTGAAGACGAGAATAATTGTTAAAGATATTTTACATTTCGTGGAAAGTTTATAAACCTTTTTTGAGGTTATGCTCCCAAATTCACTAAATTTGATGTAACAAAAATTGTTGTGTTGGAATGTGTTTTATTATCCATGTATTATGCATTATCAATTTTGTATAAGTGTGAAACGTTAGCTTGAGGCAGAAGGTAATGAATGCAGTACTAACAACGGCACTCCTTACATTTTTATGGTCTGGTTTTCTATCTTAATTTTTATGTTGGTACTATTATACCTTGTTTATTGCAGTTTATTTACTGCGATCTGTTTCTCTTCTTTTGACAGATCTTCTTAATTTTAAAATATCGCATTGCACTTATCATTTAAAAAGCATATATACATACATGTATGTATCAGATGACTTTTTTCTAAACTTAAAATGTACAAGTAAAGGAAAATGTGCTATACAATATATAAATAAAATTTATAAAAGTATTTTTAAAGAAATATTGTATTCTTATATCCTAAAATATATTAAAATTACGGCTTATTCGAATAACCGAAATAAGAGAAATATGAAAAGTCTATAAAAAGTTATATAGAAAAAACTACCTAACACATTGGAAGAATATAGCTTTCCTTAGTTCTTTTTGTTAAAGGTGAGTTTGAGGATACGGAAAACCGAAAAGCGTCTATTCAGATTATGGAGAAATCCCTTGGAAATATTCCTGAAAACAAAGTATTTGGACCGATTTAGTATTGTTAGAGATAAAAAAGGCAGTATACGATGACAAAATAAAACAGGAATAATGCTTTTTCATATGGAATGTAAATCTGTATGAAACAGTTTGTGTCAGTAAATAGAATACTCACCATGCAGGTTCTTTTCAGAGTTTACGAATACTAACTGCATACTATTATATTACACGGTAAACTGGACATTATAAAAAGCGTAGGACGGCCATTTAGATATTAAATAACTAGATTTTCAAGTAAAATAAATAAGAAATTCGTGAAAAAAAACACACATGAAAATGTTACTTATAATACGATACGATCGTTTCGACCAAATCGATGATTTCGCCCTTAGCTGTCTCTCGTGGTTTTAGCCCTATATTATTGATAAATCTCTTTCTAAATTCAATAAGCCTAATACTTATACTACTACTACTAATTTTCATAATGAATTAACTGTACTACCTTTCTTTTCACCTTTATGCTACAGAATCTCTAAACTTCTCAGAAATTTCTGTTTTAATGTCATTTTTAAACCTGTTTATAAACTTAAATTTCTTCCCTTTTATTCCTACTGAGAATTGTTGGTGTGTTTATTATATTACTTGTGGATCTTGTGATTTGGGATGTATTGGTCAGACTGGAACAACTCTCAAATTTAGGCTCATAGAGCATGAGAGATATATTTCTAAGCACGAGCTTTCCAAATCTTCTATTGCCTCACATTGTTGGAATTCTAATCCTCGTTTTCAGTTTTCTAAGGCTAAGATATTGTGAAATTCTCAGGCTTTGCCCCATCTTGATTTTCTGAAGGTTTTTCCATTACCCAGCACGTGGGACGTCTTGTGAACATTGGTTCTTCCATTCCTTCTATTCATTCTGCTTGCAAGCGGCTGTCGTAAGGTTATACTCTCTTTCTTCCTCTATTCCCATTTTTCCTCTGTTATCATTTTTTTTTCTTTCTTTCTCTTTTTTTTTCCTAATCTATCATTTTATTTGTTCTTTTTATTTTTGTTTTGGTTTTTGCGTGTGTGTTTCTGTCTTTCCCTTATGTTATTATTATTTTATTATTTTTATTAATTAATTAAAAATTATATAATGTGCTGCCCTGTTGTTGTATTTACAACAAAAGAGTGTTTTTATGTTATATTTTTTGTTTGTTCTGTTTTCTTTTCTTTTTCTTTTTTTTTGTGTGTTTGTGGTCGTCTGTTCTTTTTTGCTTTTTATTATTATTCATTTTATTTGTAGTTGTATAGTAGTTGTAGTTAAATTGTAGATATAGACGATTTAATTTTTTGAAATGGAATTTACATTTTTATCGTTAGTGGGAAACTGGAGAAGAGATCATAAAAAATGGCCATTTTCATACATTTTTAAGGAGGTATTTTAATACACCCCCTCCCCCCTTCGAACTTAATTTATATCTTTACCCAAATTTAAAAATGTATCTTTCGTTTACTCTTAATATTTCACTTTTTATTTAAACTATCAATATCTGTATTCTCAAAGTATAGCCCCTAAAAATATAGTCAGAAATAGCCTATATTTCCCATTGGAAAATCAATGAAAATTAGGGGGTACAATTTTTTTACCCATTCAAATGACTAATCTTCTTTAATTAACGCATTAAAAGGCAGAATATGCAAAAAACTATTTTCAATAATGCCTAGATCTGAATTCATTCTGTAAAAGGTTAAATAAAAATGTGTTATTTTTTAAAAAATATATTTCATTTAACTTAACAAAAATTAACCTGATAAAGTACAAAATAAATTTGTCGAACATATAAAAATATATTCACTATTTAATGTTTTATAACGATGCTATATGAGCACAAGTGATATGAAATTCCGATTATCGGGAGTAATGCTTTCTCTGTTTATATTTGTTTATAAGAGTTTATGGATATATATAGATGCTATGTAATAGGTCTTTCAACCTGTTGTTTCTGGTTATATAAGGGTATTTATTTTCCAAAAGCAGGCATTAACAATTACAGAAAAATACAGCAGAAGTACAATCACAGGACAAGAGGAAAAGTGAAAACCATGGGCTTTTAAGATTCGAACTCAAGACCTTACCGCTCGAAAAAATTGCTTTAAAAATGATTTTCTTTTATTGCACAATTTTGGAATAAAGTAGGAAACAAAAAAAAAATGTAAATAGGTTTTCTTGAACAGGTACTTTTGAATAATCGATATTCTTCAGTAACTATAATGAATTTAATATTTTCAATTTGGCAACTTATGTAGAACGATATTATGGCCATAGTGAATTTAAATGAGTTGGCTTCAAAAATTAATTTTAAAATACTTTTGTAATAATTTAAAATACTATATTTAAATAGTACAATAACGAGATAAAATGTTAATAATCACAAACTGAAAGAGTAGAAAAGAGTTTTAATGCACAGGAAAATCGTTATTCAAAACAAATATTATGAAAATGAATGACCCCAACATAGCATATTTAATATTAGTATCAAAAAACGGGAATTTCTAGCACGAAAAAGATCAGGAAAAATACAATAACGTAGAAAATTCTTTAAAAGAATAAAAGAAAGAATATAGTCAGAATTATATTCTCATATGTTTGAAGATTAAAAAAAATGAGAAAACTGTAATCGATTTCAAAAATGCGATCCAAATAATGATAATTATAATAAAAAAACATTTCAACTATATTTATATTATTATCAAAACAAAAACATACAAATATTCTCTATTAGTATATAAAAATGCATATGTGTAGAAAGCTTTAGCTATACAATGAGAAAATGTATGTAGCATTTTATTATGAATGAAAGTACAAAAAGATATCGACGAATAACGTCCGTTTTTTTTAAGGTGATGTTTGACTTTTTCTTCTTGTATATGTCGACTTGGTATTGTATTTTATATTTTTTCCTTTTTTATTGCTATTTTTATTGCTATAAAAATAAATTTCAGTAATTTATTTTTTTTAATATAAATATTATCTATAACGTAACAAAATACTAGAAACATCATTAAGTTAACAAATTACCTTTGAAACAAAATGCAACTACTATAAATAATTAATAACAGCACCTATCTAAACAGTCATTATATAAACTAGATTTTTCAACTAACTTGTTTTATACCTACGATTACCAAAACTGGAATTTCAGTCAAATCTGTATTTGTAGATTTAGAATGTTTTTCCAATTTTGCTTAGAGCTATTTTCAATTCAATTTGTGAAATGTAATTGAAAACCTCATAAATTATGCTCAATAGATTACGAAGAAATGTTTTCTTTTTTATACTGTTTTCAAAAATATATAAAGTGCATTTATATAAAATTAGCAAATGCTCATTACGAAAGATAGTGTATTTCGAATTTGTTACGAATATTTTGTAGGTATTTGTCATACAGGATATTCCAAAATCCATATTTTGGTATTCATCGTTTCTCCCTACTAGGATCTACTCTCATATGGTACTTGTCCTTGAACTGTTTGAAGTATCAGAATAAATTTCCATTTTTTATTTCAAATTCCGATGAGTATTAAAATGCTAAAAACGTTTCCAGTAACATAGGTTTTGGAGAAAAAGGATTCCTTAAAATGAATTTTTGAAAAGTTATATGTACTCAATACAGAATATTCTCTTCTTGTCTACCACTCTCGTTTTTTAACGATTTTGAAATAATAATTTGTAGTGACTATATATATATATATATATATATATATATATATATATTTGTTAGTTGACGAATGCATAAAAGCAATAACATTATTTTGTGAATATTTTTAAACCTATTGTATATGTTTTCTACTCAGTGTTAGCAGAGTAGTATATGAGAGAGTTTGTAAAACAAAATATCAACACTATTATTATTTATTTAAATATACTTTTTTAGGTTTTTATATTGCATGGCTTTGGCCGTATTCTTTCCACCGTGTAAAAAGGGAATCCAGGGTATTTGATTTTACTAATCAATATTACTTCAATCGCCCTGTTAAAAGGTTGACGTATAATAATATCACAGAATAAAACTCATTCAAATTTTCGTTTCAAATTCGGACGCATGCATTTTGAAAGATCTAATAAGAAAATTAAGATTATAACCTATCATGTAACCTCGGCTATATAATTAGAAAAATGTTTTGATTAAAGCTAGAGCGAAAATTTCTGTTACTATAATTATTTTTTCAAAAGTTAATCTGCATTGCTGTTATCTTCAGGGGTATCGTAAGGAAAGGTTATCCATTAGAATTAATTTTCTGAGACTCGTAATTAATAGAGTCTAATTAACTGTTATAGCATAAAAGGCACTTTCAATTGGAAGCGAGAACATAAATCGGTTGTGAGAAATTTTGTAGTTCGGAATTAATTAAACAGGGTTTTATTTTTGAGGGAATTAAAAAGTAACGAAAAATATTTATCGTTATTTTGCTAAAAATACCATTATACTAGCATTTTTTTTCATTTAAATTCTGATGTATTTATAGAGATTTTTTCGATGGAAGCCCATATATATATGCAAATTTAAAGAGTACGCGTCCTTAAAATAGTTTATAGTATTTTGAACTCAATGAAAGTTTAGGTTAGCGATGCGCATGCGAAATTAGTATATTTTATGCAAGAATTCCGTTATGTAAATAATTTATTGTATTTCAATAATTTTCCGTATAAAATTCATATAACTAGTTAGTTGAAAAATTGAAATAAATTAGGCACACACATACATATACATACATGCATATTAAATACGGTTTTTCAATAACTAGTCATATAAATTCAAAATTCTTGAAAATTAATTTTTTTACCAATAATGCATGCTTGCTCTTAGACGCTTCTGTATATTAATAAAGAAAACGCGAACTTGAAATATAATATTAAAATTCAAGCATATTGAATTTTAAGATTTTAAGTCAGTATATATGAAAGGATTCAGTTATTTAAATAACTATAAAATATTTCAATAAGTATTCATTATTCATGAATGTACTCATCATAGGAACAATCATAGCTCGTCACACAGAAACATATTTGACACATATTTTTCAAAACCTCTATTGAAACCTTTTCTTCGCAGAAATGCTGAAATGGAAATGTATGTAGAGAACATGGAGGCTCTAGAATGATTCTGGAATTAATTTAGTATTCTGAAACATATAACCTGCGGTTCAGACACTCAGCCATGTAGGCTTTTTAATTGGCACATGAAGTGATTTTTGCAAGCATATTTTATGCCATGTGGGAAAGAATAGGCGTTGGAATCTATTAAAAAAAGTTTGTTGTTCATGTTAATATTGAATATAATATTTTTTTATATTCAAAGTACTTTTCGGCTATAAATAGGTCTAAGTCGTTATATCTAGTAATACATATGTCATGAAGATCACATATCTAATTTAATAATCATTTACTTTGGCTTTCTTTTATGTAATCTATCCAAAATTAAAGAGTTCTAAATCACTTCTGTTTTCATTTTTCGGCTTTTAAATCTGTATATTTACTTTTCCCTGTATGCACTATTCTTTTTGTTCTTAATTGTTTCGTCTCTTCAGACCGGTGTGCTAAAAATAGATTATATTGCGTCCGTTTGCAAAATCAACGGCCTGTTTGTTTTTCCTCTTGGCATCCTGCTGGCGTAGGTTATTTAGTTGTTCCCCTGCGACGACTTTAAAATTATTTGCTCGCGATTACGTCATTATATTTTTATTGGATTAACTGTCAGGGTTGCTCTGGAATTGGCGTTATTGATATCAGCCAAGTGTTTGTTCTCGCCAATGCGTAATTCTGTGCTGGCGTAATTTTTAAATCATTCCACCTTAATTTCACTATCCATATAGGACGTCATTTTAGTTTCGCTGAGCCACCACCGCCCGTTATAATAATGTTTCAATAGTATATGTTTAATAAAATAGTTTCAAGTATTTAAGGTCTTTTTATTTTATCGCAACTATAAGTGTATTCGAACCTGGATCATCATGTATCACAACGCAGTCTTTAAATTTAAATCAGCCCAACCAAATAAACTTCTTTACAACATATATAATATTTCATTGCATACTTGTGTTTATCTCTCGTTCTTGTTCATTGAAATAATCAGTGCAGGTCGCCGCCGTAAATGCATTGTATTATTTGGTGAGGAAATTAATAATGTCATTCCATCTATATTAATTTTTTTGACGCTGGCCTTTTTTTCTCTCTTTACTATCTGAAAGATAGGTAAAACAAGGAAATGTAAACATTTTAGTGGATTTTTAAAGTGACGCCCCATCCCCCCAAAAAAATAAAATCCCTTACTTTACTTTCAATCCATGCTATATCCATTATAATATCCACGAGCTAGTACTAAAAATTATTCTGAAAAATTTAACCTGCTTTTCAAGAAAGATCGCCATACTACATGTTATCTTACATATTACCAACAAGGCATTTTGCATTGCTTGTAAAACTATTTTTTTCCTTCCTGATAGTGTCTCTGCTCAAAACTTGCATTGTACGTGATGTTATCGTAATTGTTCTGAGTTAGGACCATTTGCTCATTTGAAACTCTTCTGAATTTGAAATATTAATAATATTCTACATGTTACCTTGTGTACAATTAGAAAGGAGTGTTTTACATATCTTCTAAAAATACTATTTTTAGTTTTCCTCTTTCATCTTGCTGTCCTGGAAACTTGCATTTCTGCGGTTCGGGTTTTATAAACTTTGTATTTTTACTGGATTGAAAAATATTTTATTTGGCAAACTCGTATGCCTTTAGCACTCTACATGAACCAAAACAACATTGGCATATAATTAATATCACAAATAATTTATACTATTTCAATGATTACAGATATTAATTGAATTAAAAAATAATTAAATAAACACTCTGTGAGTACACAGTATGTTTTAACTTCATTAAAAAATTTAATTGGATTATTCATTCAAAAATGTGAGTTTGATGCACTCCTTAATTCTAGTTTTTTTCAATGTTCATCAATTTTTATTAATCTGTTCATAATAAACTATTTAATGTTAAATAAAGCAAAAATGAAAACAAAAAATTGGATAAAAAAGGCTTCACTCTTAAAATCAAAGTTAAACTCCTTGTACATAAAGTATTTTATCTGCGAAACTAATATAAATAAGTGAAATTTATTTACATGTAAAATTATACATCTTAGGGAAATTATCTAGGTAAATAAGAGATTAAAAATAAAAGTTTATTTAATAGAAATGATTTTTTTTTCTTTTTACTGTAGAAAGGAGATAAAATGGGTAGTTATCAATTTGAATAACCTATTGAAAAGGCATGTGTGACTTTATATGAAATTACAAACAGAAAATGAAATGCTCAAAAATAGACAGAATTGTGCCAAGAATATTTTAGTATATTCCATAGAGGTGAATGGAAATATTTCGCGATTTTGTATTAATCGGTAACTACATTTCAGGATTATAAGCATTTAACCAGATTGTGTCATTTAATACTCAGTTATTATTACGAATTACGCTTAAAAATTACGAATAATCAGCAATTAATATGCAGCGTTGTATTATTTCAATTTCTAAAGCTAACGTTAATACCAAATTACGATAAATTCTAATTTAACAATTCCTTTAATTTATGTGTAGTAGACGCACGTCCTAAAATGAAGACAAGACACTGAAGAATTCTGTTTGATGAAGAGTCACTTGCTTTGAATAAGTATATTCCTCAGCTCTTTAAAAAGGAAAGATTTTTAAGACAATAACTGTGTAATTCTTACGTAAAGTTGTACAGTAATTGTAACATTTGTAGATGTATACATTGAGTGTAACTATTCAGTACTACGCGGTTAATTTCTAAAAATACTAAAATTAAAATGTAATAATAATTAAAATTAAATATAAAAAGTTTACAGGAGATACCGGAATAACATAATATATCTCTTATATTTTTAAATGACTGTTCAAATGTATAAAAATGATGAAAATAGTAATGATGTGTTGTTATGTACTTTGGATTTTTATTTGAAAGACTTCTAATAATGTATTGTAGGTTTATAAAAGAAAACAGTCTTCATTTTTTATCAAAATGAAACGGAGCCGTAAAAAGAAAAAAAAAGCATTAGGGGAATCTGCTTAATAAAACTGAATATCTATAATATAATATGTTAAATTTACTTGTACAAGTACGTTTTTTAATACGCTTCTGAGTTCAAAGTTAGACTCAATTAGTTATATTAGCCTTCGTACAACGTTTGTTTCTATGAAAGAGGTCTTGTACCTTTTAAAAATTACGACAATCAAATTATTATTTCCAAATTTGCCTATATAATAACTTTTTTATATTGATATCGTCAGAAATTTTAAAAGTTAATCAATGAAAATTAATATTTTCACTGCTTAAAAGCAACTATTTTTCATATTTGTTTCACTGAGGGCAGCCTCACATACATAAATTTATTTTTGCAAGTTCAATGTTTTTTTTTTTTTTTTTTTTCTACATAATCTATGATATTACAAAACTAATACCAATTACATTGTAGGTATCACATACCTGTCTATAGAAATGTAATAATCATTTTTTACTAATAAACAAATTAAAAACACTAATTAAAATCTTTCGACGATATTAATGTAAAAAAGGTTCACTGTTTTCCATGCAATGTTTTACATGATGAAAATCGAATAATTGATAAACTATTCGAATCATAGATAAACTATTTATCTATGTAAATCGTACGCATAAAAGTACTTTTTTAGATTTTATTCTTTTTTATAGAGTACAAGACCCCTTAGTACACCCCTTACTAGTTTGAAAAATACATCAGCTTATGCTATGTAACCATTTCCTATTATACGTGTATTGGAGAAAATATATTTTTTTACGTTTCCTTCCAGGGTACTTGAGGGCATCAGTTTTACACAAAAGGAATGGTGACAAAAAATGACGATAGTATTGATTTCTATTCGGTGTAGATACAGGGAACTTGACCCTTTTTGCAATTAGTATAGCTTTTTATTTCATGATTGTGAAATATAAAACATCTTTTCGTAGAGATTAATAAAAGCAAATTAAAAAACTAGTTATTTCATCAGTTATATATAACTAATCTTGGCCATAGTCCAGCTCCCTCGAATTATTTTGTACTGTTTAATCACTTTTATACAGAATTGAAACCGTATAACAAACTTATTAGGTTATAACTTCAGAAATAGTGTGGTAACTTCAATGACATTTTAAGAGAATTTAGCTGCACAACGCTGTGACTTAAAATGTCTGTCATGCATTATAAACTGATTTAAATTTATTGGCCATTCCAGCAGCAGAAAAAAATGCTTCAACAATTCTGAATAATATTAATATGCAGGTCTGATTAAAATGATCTTCTTGGTGAAGATCAGTTTAACAGGAGAGCATTCATTGTACTGAATAATCGGACACAGTCATGTAATGAATTAACGTCAATTAAACTGCAGTTCTAAAGCAGAGTATCAAAATTAAGCAAATGTACCTCCTTGGTTATAGTAATCTGTAAGTTTGAGAAATTAATTTTGAATTGCTTAAAAATTGCTTTTATAGGACATACATTTTAAGAGTTCATTTGTTTAAAAATATAGTGCAGTATTGCTTTTAAAAAAAGTGTGCCAATTCTTCGAGCTCATTCATCCGACATTATTTTTCCAAATCATCTTTAACTCAACGCAAATTTACACAAATGCAACTTTGGTGTTGAATATTTAATTTAATTTAGAGTAAACTAAATCAAAATTCATGCAGAAAATCTTAAAGATATTATTTTACAATGCATTGCTGTTACCACTATTATTTCAATTGAAATACTGTTCACAAATCAATAGAGTATTTAGAAATATCCTTTAAATAAATTCGATGTCGTTAAAATCGTTATTTCTGTAACATAATGCATGTGGTACATGCAAAATCTCTTCTCTAATCTGTTCTAGGCTCAAAAGATTCCTCTTGGTGTGCCGATCCTTCTGGTGGTCTCTCATCTGGAATTGGTAAAAAATTAGGAAACATCAAACTTATTCAGTTTCCTCCAACTGGGGATCAAATGACTGGAAGCAGCTCTATTTTGCCCTTCGGCATCCTGTACAGGAGATCTAGCACTGCTACGAGGCTAGCCAGTGGACATTATAAACAAGCACAAAATAGTTATAGAAATCAACCCTGTACGGTAGCTCCAAGTTACGTCCTAAAAATTGGAAGGTGATGTTACTTTAATACATATCTTTTTTTATTCTAATGCAGCTGCATAAAAGAAGAAAAATATTTTTTAATAAAAAGCAATGATTAGCATTAATATTTTTCAATATGTCCGTACCTCTGCACTGTCTCACTTGAAGTACTAATGTTCAGTTCGTCACAATCCAGGTTTGTAGAAGCAAGAACAGCAAAGGAAAACAGGTAACATACTTTAGTATTTTGCTGCATGAATGGCAGAAGTACTTTATTTCGTTCTTACTTAAATACAGCTCCGTTACGTGAGATTTATTATGTTTTATTATTATTACTTATTTTTATGCAAGCGTTCATATTTTAAGAACCAAAAAAATTACCAATTTTAAATAATAACAAAGGGCATAAGAATTTAACAATTTATATTCTTAATGATGTTCTAAAGTTACTTCAAAATGCACTTAAAAGCAAAGTGCTTTTGCTTAAGTCTACTATTCTATTGTATGGCGGGGATTAAAAAAAAGACCCTATACATCCACGTTAAAAAATTACCAGGGCGTGGCTTCAATCGTAACCTTATATTCCCCGCTTTATTTAGTATTCACGCGTTATATTGAAAGGGTGATAAGGTGCCGTTTAAAATGAAACGCTATCTATAATGCTGAGAGTTGAGGTTGAGCTCCTTTCTGTTTCCCTATAACTAAGCAATTTATCTATACGATGGTAATTCAACCCATGATTAATTGAAAGGAAGAATTCGCAATGCAGTTTCAGAAGAGAGCAATTTTTCATAAAAGCGTTAAAATGAAATTGTAGATAATAGTTTGTGGTCTTTTTCTTTTTTGAGCTTTTAATACTGGCGGGATGTTTTTTTGAATAAAAGAGCAATATGGCTGCACAAATTAGTTGCATGCGACGAAGATATATTTAAAATTGTGAAATAATAGTTCGATATCATGATACTTTCTTTTTTCATGTCTAAGCATCATTTCACACAGTACGTAATCCTTTTAATCATTTATAACAAAAAATGTTCAGAAGAATATTATTTATGTATAGAGCTGCACTGTAACAAAAAGGATTTATAGCACCTTATGAAAATAAGACCCTTTATCAATAGATGCTATGAAAAACACCAAAGGTATAAGAAATAATCCAAAAAGAACGGGACAGATTTGATAACATAATCCATATGACGAACATCTTCACACAGAGCTGTCTATGAAGAAGTGTCCTTACTAGTAAAAATAACACTTTTTAAAATAAGCTAAGACAGAGATGAGTTGTTCCAGATTAACAAAAATAAGGAAAAGATTCACAAACAAATTATCAGATGTTTTTGCCCTAGAAGTACATCGTCAGATGATTTTGAAATGTCTTACATAATGTTTGCCTCGAAGCAACAACTAATGTTTACGGGTGAACTTCTGCTTCATTAAACACTTTACTTAAGTAGTCTTAGCTATATTTATAAATTAACCTTTCGAAATATATTTACATTGCTTACATTGCTACATGTACAAATGTAGCCAAAATCTAGAAGTGAAATACCAATGTTGGCAGATTATGAGCCGGCATTAGTAAAATTACGATTATACGATTATAACAGCCAGGCACTAAGATTTATGATTAAATAAAATAGGTATACTAACTAAATTTATTTTCTACATTACTACTTAAATGAAAAAAAACCGCACCACCAAATATTTAAAACAGCAAAAATTATGACGAAAGCGAATAAAAATCAGTACAAAATTAATAAATTCCACTCTTAAAATACAATTAGCACTTACATATATCAAGCGAAGTAAATATTAATTCTTATAACTCTTTTAAAAAGTGAAAAATTATTTTTATATTTATATTTATGTTCTATGATTTTAACTCGCTAATCTTCACAGCCATAAAACTGTAAATTATTTTTTTTAAATCATAGAATTAACGGCCGAAATTAATTATCCTACAGTTATTACCTGTGAACAAGTAAAAAATCAAGTAAATAAGTTCACTTGGAGTATTAATTTAATTAGTCTATTTGAATTTAATGTTTTATGTACGATTAATATAATTCCGCTGCAGATAAGAGTGCAGTTTCGAGATCTTATTAAATACCCTGAAATAACTCCCAGTAGTTATGTTAATTACTCCATACACAATTCCCGCTGTTTTTAAATAATTGAACGAGCTCTTACTTAATTATTTCCTACAGTTTTTAAACCGTCTTTTTTGCTTTTTTGAAAGAGCGAATAATTGAATCTACTGTCCTTGGAATAAGGACACTTAAGTATATGTATTTGAAGAGGTAGCAATAAGAAAAAAATAGAAGCAGGTGATTATTTTTCGAATTCCTTAATCATCACAGATTATGTGACTTTTTTTTCATAGAGTGAGTAATATGACAATCCTCAGTAATATATCATCATACATCTGCAACAAAAATGCTGTAAATTTATAGCTGTACAATTTATTACTTAGTGAAAAGAAAAAATTGATTGTATATTACTGTATATTATTGTATTGTGTGTAATTTCGCTGCAAAAAAGTATATTTTGACACTATTTGTAATTTTTAAAACAATTTTTTTTTTGGCACGCATAACAAAGCATTACAGCAGAAACTAGCACACAACAATCAAGGTAAGCATATAAGAAGCCGTGGGGACTCTATTATAATGACACGATATCAAGTAATAAATTGTACAATTATAAGTGAAATCGCACTGTAAGTGAGATAAGAAAGGGAAAAAACTTTTTTTTGTCGACTTTCGACGATTTTTATGTCGACTTTCCCCAAAAACTGGCCAAAATTTTGTAAAATGTTTTATTTTTAAAATAAAGTGCATTTTGTTATTCTTACATCAAAAGAGAAAAAACTGTTAATGCATAGAAATGATCTTTGAAGTATATAATTATGCTGACAGAACTGTCATTTTATAAAATTTTGAAAAAAATTTCTAAGGGAATACGAAGATAGTTATATGGAGAGCGAATGAGTTAATGTTGAAAGAAATGTCGTGAAACAACAAGAAAGGCATTTCTCTAAAGTTGATGACACTATTAAAAGCGGTATGCATGTGCTAAACTGTGTGTCTTAAGCTGATAATCGCAGATGCACATTCGTTATTGAAAAATCGATAGCAGTAAAATTAATTCTGATTCATTTAAAAAAATATCTCTCTACAAACTAATGGGATCCTTTTGAAAAAATAGGATACAGTAAATATTAAAATTTATAAAAAAATGTTCGTTTTTTGACCTCAGAAACTAATCTTCATTACAGTAGTTTAATAATCACTTTTCCACAACTCTCGAGTAACGCGATTTCATCAATTTCTCCTTAAATATTCTCAATAAATTTCTCCTCAAATTTTATAACTTTTCTCTGAGTTCTAACACATTTTTTTTGGTAAGAAAAAAGAATATACTGATCCGTATAAAGAAAAGTTAATTTATTAAAAAACAAAATAGAGAATATTTTATCCTCAAAACCTGATCACTCTATAGATGTTTAAAAAAGTGCCTTTATACAAATTTCTTTTTACGATTTGGCCATCTTCCTTCACGAAAATACGAAACTAAATTTACAAATATCACTATCACAGCAAGATTTATTCACCAAATATACCTTAGTATGGAAAGAAATGTATGCATAGCGAAGCGGTTCATTATTAAATATTTATAAAGGGATTTTATCGAGACAAATAGCTTCTGAAATGAGCCTTAATCTGAAGTAAATGATCTGGAAGTTCATTTGGTCTACCAGGTTGAATGAAATCCCCCCCCCCCCAAAAAAGATAATTTATCATTACCCAAATGCATTTTTAGAATAAAAGAAAATATATTTTTTTTATAATCATCGACTGTGCAAATAGAAAATATTTCATCGGAAAGAATTACTTCGTTTACTAATACCCTAAGTATAAGAAATCAGTAAAACATTTTTTTTTCTTTTCTTCACACGGCTTTAAATCAACCAGAAATGGCTACCTCACACAGTGCTCCGCGGAGCACTAGGTGCTTAACGAAAAAATATATTGCTGTCTTAGCCTATGATTCACTGCACTTGGAACCAGTGTAGCCAACTCTGCCGGAGAAAAAAAGGTTGAAATCAAAGTTCGAAGTGGCCAGAAAAGACATAATATGTTTTCAAAATAAGAAAAAAATAAATTATTGACATAACTTCTAAGTTTTGTGCTGCTAGTTCTGCAATTTACAAAATACTTTGGTATTGCAATTTATCCAAGATATCGCCACAAAGTGGATAAATTCGCAGATCTACAAACAAAATGGCCAGATATAGCCACAAAATGGCTAAATTGGCAATCCTGCTTGGAATTAAAAAATATGCCCCTTTAAAGTTTACAAAAAGCAAGGGCGTAGCCAGGGTGAGTAAAAGGGGGATCACCATATTTGATCCCCCTTTGAAATTTTAGTAATGCGTTGGTAGTTTTTAGCTGCGTTGATACTGGGAGTTATCAAAGTTTTAAGAAATTAGCGCTAAATATACCCTCCTCCCCTCGAAGCGCTAGGCATATTCAGGCGATTTTTTATAATATCTGGGTAAGGCTTGTTTGTTTATTTGTGTTGTTATGACAGCGCTGCGCATGGACAATCTGCCTTTTATGGGGGTATGTCCTGATCGGAAACTTTCTAAGAGTTTCTAAGGCGTATTCCCTTTACTTCTATTGAAAACCGACCAAAACTCCAGTGCGTTGGATTTAGAGTTGCACGATGGGTCCCGAAGAGTTTATCTTCATAACTCAGCCGTCAACCTTTTTGAGTGTCTTATCCACTCGACCATAGTTGGCCTGGCATGGAGCTCCTTCAGTATACAAACACATCGAAAACGTCCCATCATACAAAAATTTGAACTAGATCGATAAGACAAAACTGAAAGGAAATAATCATATAAAAAATGCTATCTATATTTATACAAGGCAAAATAAGAATTTATGTTCTGGAATTTCATCATTTCCCAGCTTCAGTAGCACTAATCTAACACACTTTTAGGCTTTTTTTTTAGTGAATTAAATGCATATTTAAAGACCTAACTACCCTTCAAATATGTAATCTGTGTGGAACCTAAAACCGTGTTTGCTTCTTTTGCAAAACTATAAAGCTTACAACTGTCGAAATGTGTACATTACTCAAATAAAATAAAAGTGCCATTATTTTAATTAGAACAGTGCGTTGCAAATCTATTCCACTGGAATAAAGAAGGTATACATGCTGTGATGAAGATCACATATCTAATTTAATAATCATTTACTTTGGCTTTCTTTAATGTAATCTATCCAAAATTCAAGAATTCTAAATCGCTTCTTTTTTTCATTTTACAGCCATTTCGGTTTTTAAATCTGTATTTTTGCTTTTCCCGTATGCACTATTCTTTTTGTTCTTAATTGTTTCGTCTCTTCAGACCGGTGTGCTAAAAATAGATTATATTACGTCCGTTTGTAAAATCAACGGCTTTTTTGAGTTTCCTCTTGGCATCCTGCTGGCGTAAGTTATTTAGTTGTTCCCCTGCGACGACTTTTAAATTATTTGCTCGCGATTACGTCATTGTAATTTTATTGGATTAACTGCTAGGGTTGCTCTGGAATTGGCGTTATTAATCTCAGCCAAGTTATTGTTCTCGCCAATGTGTAATTCTGTGCTGGCGTAATTTTTAAATTATTTCCACCTTAATTTCACTGTCCATATAGGACGTCATTTTATTTTCGCTGAGCCACCACCGCCCGTTATAATAATGTTTCAATAGTATATGTTTAATAAAATAGTTTCAAGTATTTAACGTCTCTTTTTTATATTGCAACTAAGTGTATATCGTACCTGGTTTATTCATATCACAACGCAGTCTTTAAATTTAAATCAGCCCAGTCAAATAACCTTCTTTACACATGCTATAATACCTTATATGAGACATTCGTAATTTTAACGCAAGCATGAATGTCTGTTTCCCAACAGATATGCAGAGTTTTATTATCATCTGATCAAAAATAAAGCGATTAATAAACTTCTTTTAAGCAGAGTAACTATTTCATTCATTTGCTGAAGTTTCCTGTACGTTTATAATGCTCTACGCATGCTTATTTGGTTCAACCAGGTTGCTACTTCCAATTTAAATACCCAAACACATTTCTTTCATAGTCTTCAAATTAAAAACCGTATCCATTTAAAATATTTATTAAATTCCACTAATGAATGAAATTAACTTTATGGATATTATATCACAAAGAAATATATTAATATTTATGCAATTATTAGATTATCGATAATGTTTCACTAAAGAGAGTTTCACATGTAATAAACATATGCAATTTAATGTCTTCTATCAAATTTAAAATCTCCGAAAAATAATTCTAATTGATATGTTACAAAATATTTATTTTATCGTAGAGATTTCATTAATTTCAAGACTAAATTAACTTGTACGAGAAACATTAAGAAGTTAATAATTAATTAAATGTGTGATAAAGTGCACATGCTGTGTGCACACCTAAAGTCATTCATAAAGAAAGAAGCTAGGCATTCTTAAAGTAGCTTATTAATTATAGAAAATACTTAGATATGCCAGTTATATCGCAATTGAATATCAATTCCATTACAGTATGGATCAACTTGGTAGATCATGGGTGGTTGATGAACAAAAAATTATAATTCCTGTTGGGAGGGGGGTAGTCGCACGATGGGTTCAAACACTCTATTAACATTTCACGCGTGATCTCATAGATAGAAAACAGATATCCAGTTTTCGTTGGCTAAAATGTCCCCACCATAGCTCTGCGGAAGATTGGTGCTACCCTTAGCTGTCCGTTCTTATTAATTTTATACGCTTAGTTATATCTAAAAATTTTAGAAAGCTGTAATTTTTTTATTAACGAATACAGGGAAATTGAATACTGCACCTAATACAAATATTTAAGCTTTTCCAATTTTTTTTTATATTTTAATTCTAGTATTTTTGGTAAAATGCTTCATCTTTTTCCTAGTCCTCAACAATAAATTATTTAATGCGTGAATAATTTCCCATAAAAACTTCGTACTTCAAATTCAAACGAACATTATAACAAATTCAACAGAATAAGAAGGTTGTTTTACCGCGAAATTAATATTTAAAAAACCCTCAGTTTACAGTATTCCTACATCACTGCAAGCACTTTTCATTTAAAAAAAAATTATACATCCCGTTTAAAAGCTTATACTTCAGTTTAAAATTATTAAAATAACTCATCTACACCATTATAAATAAATAAAATCCATCCATGGTTATCTTTCCTCATGAGAAATGTTAAATTTACGGCCCAACTAAAGATTTGCAATTCTCCAACCATTTTTCGAGAAACTTAGGGACATAAAGAGCCTTGAAGATAGAAAACAAAATTTATGACCTCCCTGTGTATCAGTCATCCGCTTTCTGATTTATTGCCGTTTAAGCTCATAAAATACAAATATCAGCGTTAAAGGGAAATTTCGCGAAATGCATTTTTGATAAGGCGTTGGTATTAAACATGAAATTACGATCGCAGAAAGGCGAACTCGACCAAAAAAGAGATTATAATGAACATTCCTATTTTTACTGCTAATCTTTAGGATATGAAAATAATACTGATATATGTGCCTCATAAGAATACTCCAACGAATGTGCAGTTTTAAATATATTTTTTACTTGTTGAACACGAGCACCAATTGTAAAAGTTAACGAATAAGTTGTTATAAAAATTGATCGAGTTGGCTTCAAGATTTTAAAGTGGATCAAGGAAATAAAATATGTAAAAAGCAAAATTTTGCTTGAAAGATATTAATGGATGAAACAAAATTTAACAATTTTTAAACAACTTTATTTTATTCATTTAGTTATTAATTTGTTTCTTGTGGCTTTGCGTCTTTTTTCAGGATGCCCCACGAAGAGGGAGGGGGGGGGATCTGGGCTAACACCCCTTAGAGTTATTTAGAGCTCACTCTAAACTTTTCAAAAATTTATTTATTAGCAATGTTTTTTTCTTGATATTTCTGGATAGTGTTATTTCACTGAAGATATCATTGATCATTGTTTATTGACTAGATTACATAAATCATACATCAGCTATTTTGTATTCAGTAAGAAAGATAAGGAAATAAAGAAATATATATGTACATATACATGTAATTGCTAGTACTATCATTCTTATTTTAGCATCGTTAGTAAACTCGCAGTTTTCTGATTCCTTTTCATCGATTTCTGGAATGTATATATATATATATATATATATAAATGTAACTTTCAATAATAATTTGATTTTCTCATCACTTTTTTTCAATAAATTGAATGTTTTTGACATAAAAAGTGGTTTTTTTTTTACCATTAGGCTTCTTACATATTATAGATATATATACCTTAGTTTTTGAGACCGCAGTGTTCCGTGTCTTTCTGATAAGGATTATTTTTCTATTTCTTTCATTTCGAAAAACTTATGAAATATTGGGCTTACCGCTAAAAGAAAAAAATAAAATAAAATGAAAATCCATACTTTAACAAAAAAATGAATCCTATGCCAGTAGCTCTACTGGAAAGAGATAAAAATAAATGCCAGAGTAAGCAATTTCATGACAGATCACTTTAATGACGAAAAAATTGAAAAAACAGGATAGAGTCCTTAGCGAGCTTATTGAAACAAGATTTTTTTTCAACTGTAATATCCTTAAAAGGATGATTCGATACTTAAACTACCGAAAAAATGTAATGTTCAACAAAAAAAAGTATTATTTCATACTACTGAATTATGTTTAATACATTAAAAAGCATGCAATTGAAATATTATGCGAATTAAAAAATATATATAATTAAATGAGTTCGAATACGCTGGAAAATATTGTACGGGAATGTGATAGACGCTTTAAAGAATGTTCTTCCTTCCACCAAGAAAAAAAGCTTGATTAAAGCACGTTTGTGAACAATGTACTTCGTCGGCCTGCATTTACCTACCGAACATTATAAATCTCGATTAACTTTGCCTGGAATAACCGGAGAAAAAAAAACGGAAGCAGGCATATTAAATCCACATTTCGGTCTTCTAGTTTCAGTCCGAGTCAGATAGGTAGTACTGCTATACCAGGAAAGATTCGGGACAGCTATTCATGCTACGTGCGTCATCCAAATAGGTTCTCTTTATCCTCAACAGTGCTGGTGGGCATTTTAATTTTGCAGTAAAAATGATCACAGTTAAATTGTGCGCGAAAAAACTTTTAGCCAGATTGCGGTTAATGATAATGCGATTATTTTGGGCTGTGTTGGAGATTTTTTAGTGTATACAGGGTTCCTTGCACTCAATTCTTCCTGAACAACCTGGAAGAGTCAGGAAATAATGTTTAAGAGAAAACGTAAAGCCAAATCCTAAATTTTGAATAAAACACAGGAAAATGTTAAAGTATGACTTAAAAAATTATCTGCTTTATAAATTAATTTTACATATATTATATGTCTGAAAGTCAGGAAGAAAATTTACAACATAGGTACGCTCAACAGTGGTGTGCTAAGTTACGATGAAACCTACAGTTAAAATCGACATTGCTAATTTTTTTGTGAGGTCAAAGGATCGTGCTAGACACCTAAAGCGTTTTTCCTAGTGCTTTCAATTTTCATGCCGAGTAAATTAAATAAAATTCGCATGCGGCTATTTGGCGACTACCGGCGCAGTGATTTTTCAGGTGTAAAATATCACGCCTTTTTAGTCAGTTCAATGATATAGCCACTTTTACTATCACAAGCGTTGTATGGAAAACATTGAAAATGCAATTAGCACTAAATGAATAAAATAAATATACAATTTTACACACAGTTGTATAAGTATTATAAAGCATGCTCCGTTGAAGCAAGCTCCATTTGAAGAATTAATCTTTTTAATGACGGATTTAATTAATAGGTAATTGTAATTAACTGTACAGCAAACTACCGCGAAATATCCTTCAAACGTAAATATACCGTGAGCGTAAATTATTATATTTAATATTTCTCACATTTTTATCGTAGATAAAATTTTTTCGTTCGCTTTTAAAGGTTACAAATACCTCTCTACAGTACGTGAAAATCGCATTCTGCGATGAATTATGGTATACACGTGCTGAATATAAACACCATGCGAGAATAATGGGTCACAAAACATGCAGGCAAACTATAACTATAAATCATGGAGAAAGTTTTCAAACTCTCTGTTGTTATCAACTGGAATAAGCTCCGCTGCAGAAGTATTTTTCAAAGCTCTACATCAAAAAGAAACGGAAGCAAATGCATATCATTCAGGAGTATTTGCATTATGGGCGTTATGCCTGTATGGTTTTATTTTATGGAAAAGTTTAATTGACTTTTTCTCTTTTTCTTTTTGGTGTTTACGAATAAAGCGGCACATTAATTTATGTATAGAAATGAAGGTTTTGTAGCCAACCGTCATGATAAATAGAATGTTTTATCTGGCATTTGTTAAAAACCCTGGCATATCGAGCAAGGCAAACGCGTGAACATTTTTAGCATGAAGCATGAAAATTTTTATAAAACTGAGAAAGAATTCATCATAATTTTTTAGGAAAATCCTTATTACCCAGTATGCAGACAAATATTCTTTACCGCAATATCTTTCTCACAAGATAGCAGTTTTTTTTATCCATTTTTAAACCCATCGATTTTAAAAATCTCCAAGTTGAAAGAAATATTTCCAACCAGATGAATACTGTAAGAATATGCAATATTTAGGCAAGTTACGAAATTTCAATTTTCTTCCTTAATTATATAACTTTGATCTTGAATTATAAAGGGTTATTTCTAAGCTTAAACTTCCTGCATAAACAAATAATAATTATGTTTTTTAAAGGCTTGATTGAACTACCATGGTTAAATTAAGTGCAATGCACAATCATATGGAATAGCTGCACCGAGGCTCCGATTTACATATTGTTTTCGACTGCAACTCCCAAGAGCACGATTTTTAAAAAAAAATGCTTTTGTTTAATACGAAAGCACTTTATTCATGTTTCTGAATGTGTTCAAAAGAAAAATACTAACAATTGAGAATTCTATTGCGGCTGAAAAATACATAGTGTTTACAATGTTTAAGAGATTCGTTTCGAAAAATTATTAGCAATTTACTAGTAACCAAGTCAGAAAATAATAAAAATAAAGGTTTATTTTTTTATTTTTTCTAAGCAATTCAAACCATTTAAAATGCCACTGTTGTTAGAAAGTTTATTTATTTTAAATATCAGAACTATTATTTACAAGCTTCATATTGTGTTCATATAATTCGATGGTTTCATGTGTAAAGCATGTGTTTCGTGCGTTATTTAAAAAGTTTTTTTTTTATATCCGACTTCAAATTACTTAGTGTAACAATTATTTCGAATGTAATAAATATAATATATGGACGAAACTAATTTCTTTAGTCTAAAATGGTAAAAATGCAATCTGGTAACGTTAATTTTTAGGTATTGTTTAGATTCCATACGGTAAACGCGGTTTTGGAAATGCCTGTACTTTAAATTGCAATTCATTTACTCTAAAATACACTACTGGCCAAGAGTATTGCAAGTTTCAGAAATCTAGCCCTTTTCAAGATTAAGCTCCTTCTCCCTCATCAATATTGTTGATGTTTTTTAATGTTAACATTTTAAATTAATTACTTCAACATAGCATTAAGTTAAAGAACAGAAATAATTATTTAATTTATTGAAAAATAGCATAAAATATATAGGTTATTATAGAAATCCTAATCCATATTGTCTCGCTTAAATAAAATTAAATAAAGAATTAATTTCAAGTACTTCTGCAAAAAGAGGATAATAAATAAATGCAATTGAAGTAAAGATCATTTATTATGTTGTTGATCAACCTTGACTTTGATCACAACAGCCACTCTTTTAGATATGGAATCCACAATGTTTTACAACACTACCTTCGGTGTTTTATGGTGCCAACTTAAATTATTGTTTCCTGAAGCTCTCATTTTGGTTTTTGGCGATTTTCAGATGTACTCTTTCCAATTATACTACATAAATTCTCATAAATATTTAAATCTGTCAAATTTCTTGTCCATTTTTTCTGGTCTTATTCTTCGAATGATCGTTAGATATCTCAAACTTGCAATACTTTTGGCCAGTAGTGTATATGTATTTAAAATCAGATTTTCAGTTGTGCCTATTGAGAGGTATATTCAAAAAATATATACCGCAAAATCTGGTAAACTTACCACCTGCCTGTAGTGTACTAATAGCTTAAAGGGTGATTATTGCGACTCTATCGTATTGCCGCTCTTAGAAAATGCGTAAATATCTGTAAACTTTCCCGACGGTGAGTGTGCTAAGCAATTTGCTGTGAAGATGCAAATATATTTTTCATGTGATATTTTATTGCTTTATTGTGCTATAGGTATATTGCAAAAACAGAAAATTTTAGTGAAATTTTCTGAATGTTTAATTGAAAATTGTTATTTGAAAATATGTTGTTAATATAAATTGTTAATTTGAAAATATGTTTAATTGATAATTGTTCAATGAAATTTTAGTGAAATTTAAGTGAATTCTTAACAGAGACAAAGGATATCATCAATTTTCCCCATGAAATCTGCAGTGAAATTTTTGTTCCTGTGTTTACCCTCATATTAATTGCTAGTGGTTGGAAATCATTTCAATTCCATTTTCCAAACCGTAGATTTATATGTTTCTCTAAAATAGGGTTTGAAAGCCGAAACCTCAAAATCCATTTTTTTTACAAAAATATAGCAAACGTTGGATTCTAAATAAGACCACGCGGAAATTTAGAACCTACTGAATATATGTTTTATGATTTTCCAAACCGGTAGGCAGTGAATATTTTTTGAAAAAAAAATGTAATTAATTTTTCGCCGATAATTCTTGAGATACATCAGTCAAATAAAATGTATAATCCAAAAGCATAATGTGTAGAACTTACGTATATAAGCTATGAATGGAATGAATACTTGAACTAATAAAAATTCTATGTAGCATAACGAGTAAATAATTAAAGGCATCCGAAATCTGCTCAAGTAGGTGATAATGTTAACGCCTATATTAGTATTATTAGTAACGTGTAATCACAAAAAACAATAATAGTCCGACTTAAAATTATTACATGCATAATTATTGGTTTATATTAAAACTATTACATGCATAATTATTGGTTTATAAACTAAATTATTTTGTAGGCAAGACTGGATTATAAACTAAATTATTTTGTAGTGCATTTAATGAAACATGCATTATAAGAAATCATAAAATTAAAACCACCATATTGTACACTGCTTTTTAAAAAAAAGTAATAGGTAGTTATAATCAAGTGATGAGCGTAATATTTTTATTAGTAAGTTTTTAGATGAAATAAAGACATTTCATTTCCATTTAAGAGTAAAAATTCAGAGTTCAAATCAAACACTTTACTTCAATTTAATGCAAACAGTAAATTAATTCACGGGTTGTAAGAAGGAGCAGTACGAAAAACTTGCACGTCCACAAACCAAATATCAATGTCCTGTACAAATTCATTTTACATCTTCTAAAATTAAAATGATTAGAACTTTCAAAATTAACACACGCAAAAAGTACTCATCAAATCGTACAGGTGTTTCAATCGAAAAAATTCTTCCTTCATCAGCACCAGTAAAAATCCATGCAGAGATTGGGATTCGGGTCAGAAAAAAAAGACAATCTTTTTTTTTTTTGAAGAAGAAGACGATAGGAAGATTTTAATGAAGACTTTTGAAAGACATACGAGAAGTCTTCATTACCTCAGCTATCTGAAATATTTTCAAATTAAAATCGTTTTGATAGCTACAAAATGAATTCCAATGATTTATTTTTTCATCCAACAGAAAGATTAAAAGGAAAAATAAAAACAATTTTAAATGATATTTAAAAAGACTTCTATTTCAATTATCTTCAAATATTGATCGAAAATAGTTGATAGATTTCTTACGTAAGTAATTATTTTCTATACATTCCTTTAATGAATCTGAATAAGGAATGAAACGTGTAGTTGAATGTGTCTTGTAATTATTTTGCATTTCTAATCGTGTCCTCGCTTCTACTAGTTATTTCATACACGTCCATGCTTAATTTATGAGATTAAATTTAATGTAAAGGAATTTTAAAAGTAACAGTTGGATTCATGATCGTACATTTGCTAGATTTTTTTTTTCAACTTCTAATGTATGGTAACAGTTTTCGCATGATGCTAAAAGGCTCGTTAAAATAAAAAAATGATGATTTTCGAAGTTTTTCAATATGGATATATGCGAAATCTGCTACCGTACATTAAACATGTATGCCGTCGTAGACAACAACAAAAGTGTCTGTTTTTTAAGTGGTATTCATCAAATGCCATGACTCCGTGAGTTCGGTAACCTGAATGAGTTGACTACCAGATTACTGCAATGAAGTTAGTCACACAAAATTAAATGATCAAACGAGTGATTAATCACTTGAAGATTAACAAGGATGACTGTTTTATGGTTTTGTTATCTCATTCCCCGAAGATTTAGTGGGTTACCGTGATCGTAATTTGATGGAAATAGCTTTCCTTCTTAGATTAAATTATATGGAATTTTTAGTAGTTAGATGGAATTACATTTTATGAAGGTGAAAGTGCATTCGTAATCTGTAGTAGTAATCTGCGACATTTCACTCCATTTCACACTTTTAAGGAGAACTAAAGACACACCTTTCTTGAAATCAAATTAAAATCGTTTTGATAGGTACAAAATGAATTCCAATGATTTATTTTTTCATCCAACAGAACGATTAAAAGGAAAAATAAAAACAATTTTAAATGATATTTAAAAAGACTTCTATTTCAATTATCTTCAAATATTCATCGAAAATAGTTGATAGATTTCTTACGTAAGTAATTATTTTCTATACATTTCTTTAATGAATCGGAATAAAGAATGAAACGTATAGTTGAATGTGTCTTATAATTATTTTGCATTTCTAATCGTGTCCTTGCTTCTACTAGTTCTTTGATACACGTGCATTCTTAATGCATGAGATTAAGCTTAATGAAAAGGAATTTTAAAAGTAGAAGTTGGATTTGTCATCGTATATTTTGCTAGATATTTTTTATTATATCTAAAACCATGTTTACTAATTCTTCGCCTTGCTAATACATAATTGCTCTTGTTAAACGTTTATTTTCAGTATTTCCGCAACACATATTTTTCGGAGAGCGAGGTCAGACAAGGCATTTAGATAATATATATATATATATAAAATATAATATAACAAAATATGTAATATATAATAAACATTTTGTTTTTAATGCTTCTTTGATCGACTTATTGCCTCCGGTGCATCTGTCGCCCTGTTGAAATGTTGATAAGAATGACATTTGTATCTCTACCTGAAAGCAAAATCTTTTTGTACAGTTCGAAACATCTCTAAAATATTAAACTTTTTTTTTAACTTGATGCTACTTTCAACTCTCTCCTTAAAAAGTAAACAGAGAAACGATTCATTCCATGATTCTTTGAAAAAAAATTGCGAAACATAATCTTTCGCGTAGGTCGATTAGATGGCAGAGAGAAAAAGCGCAACAGATTGTTTGGTGGCGACATCTAAGAATTATATTGTTAACTTTCCTTTAAAATTAATAATACAATGACCATGAGCAGATTTATGATTTACCTAAGGAAAAATTTAAAACAAAACTCATGTATAATTAATTACTTATTTAGTAGATTACTTCTAATTTATATACAAATTATATGAATCATTCGATAAAACTAAAAAAAATTGCTATAGTAAAAAAAAAAAACTATATAAATCCATTCATCATAATTTATATTTTAGTAATTTTACTTATTTAAGTACAAAATCATGTTCGAGTGAAAGTTTTATTGTTACAAAGAAAATATTTTCAAAGAAACAATACATTGCAGCATGAATATAGTGATAAATATCTCTCGGTCATTTCTCTCTTCAACGATAATCTCCTCAGCCGCACCCTCAAAGAGATTTTGTTACCAACAATTGTGCTTATTAAAGTATATATTTTAAACGAAAAAGTTTGTTATAGACATATTTTAGTATGTTGTAATTTTCGGTCGCGAAGCGGCGCGTGTGCTCTAGTTGCACATTTTGGCTGCGAAGCAAGCCATCGACGGTCAAAACTGGTCGCCGACGGTTGCTAGTATGTATAATATATATATATATTCAATGTACATATATATATATACGTTGAAAAACTTCGCAGATCACCATTTTTAAAACTTTTTGACAAGTCTTTTCCATCTTGCGAAAACTGCTACCGTATATTAAACTTGTACAAAGTCGTTGACAGTGAAAAAACGTCACTGTTTCTTTAGCGGTATTTATCAAATGCCATGACTCCGTGAGTTCGGTAACCTGAATGATTTGACAACCAATTTACGGCACTGAAGTTAGTCACACAGAATTAAAGGATCAGACGGATGACTAACACCGTGAAGATTAACCACAATGACTGTTTTATGGTTTTGTTATCTATCTCACTCCCAGAAGATTAGTGGTACCGAAAGAATTAGTGGGTTACCGATTAGTGAGTCCCAGAATTAGTAGGTTACCTATATACTAATTTAATGCAATTATCTTTCTTTCTTTGAGGATTTTATGAAGGTGCAAGTGTATTCCATGCTAGTAATCTGCGACATTTCACATCATTTTAGACCTTTAAGGCGAACTAAAGACTTACTTTTTTGCAAATCTGTTCACAATGATTCGCAAATCTTTTTGAAAATGCCATCAAAATAATGAACGGTTCTCTACAGCGTAGAGGGTCTTTGATGGAAGATTATGTTCCATGTTATACAAGTAAATTTGATGTATATTTGTATTATTACATTTTGAGAAATGTATTTTCCCATTAGAGCATCGAAAGTCAAGAACCTTTTATTCCGGGCAGCTCTTGAGATGTTGACAATTTCTATTCACATCAGAGTGATGGGATATCCTGCTCTAAAGTTTGCTGGTTCATGATCCAGTGTATGTTAGAACAATACCTTTTGGTTGTGCAGTCAAGATACCAGGTCTCTCTTCTGGAATCGGTTACGAAGTAGGATACTCAAAACTACGTCAATTTAAAGGCGCAAAGTTTTAACACATAAGTTGGAACCATAATTAATTCATCGGCATTTCCAGACTTTCTCGTGACCAATGCTTCGATGATAACTGCCAACTAGTGGAATGAAAAATGGAAAAAAGTTATAATTCAATCAACACTATTAGTACTCATTAAGTTAAATGTATGCATTATTAATAAATTAAAATATCGATCAATGCTATTATTTAAACCAATGCAGGCAAATATGAGTCATATACCTTTGCATTCCTCCTTTAATACTTTTTATATATTTCTCCTTAAATACTTTTTATATATTTCTCCTATTAATAATCATAAGATTACTACTTTTAACACAACGAAACAAGTAAATTTTCATTAGTGCTTCTTTCACTTAACTATCACATCTGCCATAATATAATCATCTTTAAACTATTATACTTCTGTTATGGAAATGAAAATATTTCAATGTAAAATGTAGAATAATCAAATAAACTGAGATTAAGTCAAATCAGAAAATTTTTCCTTGCAGACGCATTATTATTTCAACGAACTATTTAAAAAGTTTCCTTGGAAAACGTTAGCTTCGAAATCTTGAAAACTTCCTGTTTTTCTTTTGCAAGAACATAAAAAAAAAATCAAAAACTTCTTTCATTTTCTTTACGCATATGAAATGAGAAACATGCTTCCAGAGTTTCATTTTATCTTAACTTGTACTTTTTACGAGAACTTCTTTTTAAAAAGTCGTTATTTCTGTATTCTTGTAAGAATGATATAATTAAATGTGTACAAAGTGAAGAAAGCATGCGACACATAAAAAAGTTACACTTTTACAGTAAAAATTTTTAATATATGCATGCATTCATAAGAGATTCCCTAGGGAATGGAAGCGTGTTATTTTATTGAAGGGTAAAACTTTGCCGAAACGCATTGAAAAAACTGCAGTCGATTCACTTCTTCAATGCCACATTTCGGCAAAAAATCTTATGTGGACATAACAAGACTTTTTTGCAGTCTCTTAAATTGTGTACATACTTGATGCTTTCTTTAGACCCATATTTAATTAGAAAGTGTTATATGATACTTCAATACACATTTTTGATGCGAATGTGATTAAAATTTAATTAGAAAGAGGTATACACTTCTTAAATTATATTAAGATTTGACGATATCTCGCTAAATATGTTAGATATTTTAAAGATTGTTTTTTCTTTTTAGAACTGTGTCCATCACCTGTCCGATCTCCATCTGGCACGTGAACTGGTTATATACTCATTCTGACTTTCTGAAAGGTTTTACCGACGTCGACTGAATTGTTTTTCATATCTATTCCCTTTCAAACAGTGATTCTCCACAAGTAATTTTGACCAAATTCACCAATATTTACTCATGTTCACCAATATTTACTCATTTTTTGAACAATGCTTTTGGAAACCAGTAAACCACTTAGCCAGACGAAAGATATGGTTCACGTAATTTAATGGTCAATGCGATTTCTTTCACGGCGTGAAAATAGGGAAGAAAGGCTCGGCAGGAAAAAGCAAACACAGAGCTGGATTCTCCCCTCGTCGCTAACTTTTCGCAGTCGCTAACTTTACCCCGCCTTGAGGCCACTTGAGGTGGAGTTTTGAGGAGGAGCGTCAAGGGCGTTTTGTGATTGGCTAAAAGACCTCCCGGAAGTTCTCAGGAATCGTTAGCGCAGTCGGTAACCAAACAACTAGTTCTGCCCAGTCGACAGCTAACCACCGACGATTTCGGAAACCACCAGGGAAGAATTTGACCCACACCCTGCAACGCTAAAGGAAATTCCAAACGTTATTTTCTGTCCCTCCCAGAGCTTCCTCTCTCCCTTTCGCTTATTCAAACTTTTTGACAGCGTGCCAAACCCAATCTCTTTCACATGGACAAGCAGTACTTGTGTGTCCTTGTATAGAAAATAACTAGTACATTGTTATCAAAAAGAGAGGTGCGCAACTATAAGTTACAAAGGTCTCAAATAATAAATTTTAGCATTCTACAGCTAATTGGTTTTCATTTGTGCGAAATACAAGCCTAAGTAAGTTCGTTCTTACATACATACGTACAGATATCAGGACAAATGTAGTCAAAATGCATCTACAGTTGTATAAGATAGATACATCAGTGGTTTCTACGCACCACAAGTGCAAACTGCAACTATCGTATTGTGGTATGTAAACCACGTAGGTGATTCCAAAATGCTTTCGTTTACTTAAAAGAAAAATATTTCTCTTAAATTATCTGCATAATATACGATTTCAACATTTCTTTCAGACACACCTTCATAAAACAGACGGAAACCTACGCAGTCTCTCAAGTCTGAAAGTAATAACCATATACTCATGTCAGCCTCCTCGGGTTTTTCCCATATTCATAAATTTCCGAACAACTTTAGTAAAATTATGCGACCGGCAATAAAGGAAAAGTAAAATGTCCGGATCATTAAAATATTCTTTGCCATGTTGCTTTATTCGGTTTTATCTCCCGCGAATCTCTCCTTTTATTTTGCGCCTTAAATTGAAACTCATAAAAATGGTGGCGCTACATTAAATTTATTGCCCTCGGTTAAGTTTTGTCACTTTTATAGCGTCTAATGAGAGCAAAAGTTGATGAAACGCCGTTGCTCTTTAATTTTCTGTGGCATGTCGTGGCTCATTAACGTAAGCTGCCGAGCAATCGTCCGTTAAGGGAGGGTAAAAAAAAAAAAAGTCAAGGATTGGCAATTTCTTCTCTGCAACCTTAACTGATATCTACGTTTTAATTTATATGCAGTTTATAGTGTGTATAATCTTTTAAATATATTTATGTATAGTAATCGATTTCTACTTTAAAACCAATGTTTAGCAAACTCATAGCGTCCTTTTTTCTGTAAGCAAAGAGAGGTAATTATAGAAAGATATGTGTGGAATGGAATGTTCTGCTCATAAAGGGAACAGTAACGGTATACTTTTTTAACAATTATTCCCTGTTAAGGTTTTAGGAAATTTTAAAAATAAAATAGTTCAAAAGCGATTTAAAGGTCAAGTGTTTAAAATTATGGACCTTTTTTCAGAAATTTCAATGCTTTTACCAGCTGTTTCATGTTACGTCCAATATTAAATGAGATATTTGACATGCAAATTGTGTGTGACTCTGTTTAAATATTGTTTTACTTACAAACTAACTTGATTTTTAAGAATTACCTTTTTTTGCCTCATTATAAAATAAAGATAACGGTAACACCCCTGATTGAGTACGAGCTAGACAGAAGTCGTTAAAAATACTCAAAAGTATGTTGGTTTTTGAGATTTAAAAAATTACATTGCTTTTAACAAAAAAATACATTTTTACATTTACACTGAAACTATTATTTGACATCATACTGACATGAAGAGTAGAAATTCACTGGATCAAACGCCTATTGGTTGTACACCAATAGACGCATATATGGATAGAAGATCTGTAATTGGATATTCCTTTGTTTATGGAAGTTAATCAGAAGACGGACCTAGGGTTCCTTTAATACAGGCTGAATCATTCCCGACGTGTTTGTTTACAAACCACGTTGTCCCAGCGAAACGAAACACTGAGGTGGTAAATATTTGGTGCGTTTCCTCATGGTTTCGTTTTGCTGAAGCGACGTGTTTGGGAAACAAGCAAGGCAATAATGAGCCAGCTCGGTATATAGCAGTCTTAGACAGATCTAATAAGATCCGCACTCAAATTTCACGTTATTATATAATAATTTGCTGATGGATTGAAATTTATCAAATGCTGAAGTAGTTGCAAGACTAGACGCTCATTCCTTGAGAGGGTGAATAAAATAAAGGCATAATTTGCTTAGGGAACTAAACAATGGCGACTCCACGCCAGGCGGACAACTGGCCTGGACATATGCTTTTGTATCTCAGAGCCCATGGTTTGGTAAATGTGGGTAAGCAACACACTTCTCGGCCTTCATTGTACCACCGAGTTCACTTGAGTTTATGTAAACCTACAAAGATCACCGAAGGCTAGTGGTGTAATAGTTAGAGCACCGCGCTGCCGTCCCACAGGTCCGGGGTTCGAATCCCTTGCTGGACAAATTCAACTCAACCTTTCATCCCTTGAGTGGGTCGATAAAATGAGGACCAAGCTTGCTTGGGGTCAAACACTGGTTGCGCCAATGTTCGACTTAAAGATCACCTAGTTAGATTACCAACAAAGCGCGCCAAAATTACGTCATAACTAGATATTCAACCATACGTTTTTTTTTTTTTTCTGTTGGGAAAAATTAGTTGGCGTTAGATTCAAATAAAACACTGGTTTTGCCATGTTTTTGTCACTCCATTATTTTTTTAATTAAGTGATTTTAAACTATTCCGCATATTCTAGAAATTGCTTCTTGTATTATACAGACCATTTTGGTTGCAGTGCTTCGAAAAATTTCGGTTAAATAATGAACTTTGAGCATACTGGCCAAAAAAAAAAAAAACCTTGAGCTATTCTTTTCTTTAGCATTTGAACTTCTTGACCTTTGACGTTCCCAGTTACGGAGCTGTACATAAATTAATTATTATTGATTTTCAGAACTGCGCACAACTAGTATAATACAGAGATGGAAAATATTTTATAAAATATTCTTCATAAATCATATTTCGTAGGAAAAACAGATAGAGTATGTACAGAGTGTTTTATAAAGTACTCCCCAATTTTAGAAAGTCCGAACTTGCTATAATTCGGTTTATAGAAATAGTTGCAATATTGGATGGGTGAAGTCACAAACATATGAAGCTTAAATAGTACTCAGAAGTACAGAAAGTTTATCCGTCAGTCTATTTCATTGATGACACGTGTAAGGGAAAGATACTTAAGTAATACTTCAGTGACCGAGTCATTGATCTAGATCAGTGGTGCGCAAACTATTTTCATCTGCGACCCCCTAATTTGTGTAAAATTTGATCGCGACCCCCTATTTTGAGTAAAATTTTGTCGCGACCCCTGAATAGGCAGTAGACATTTTGTTTAATTGAAAACGAAGTTACCTTGAAATTCTTTCTGGGAGTTCCTCTTACAGGGTGTTTTTAAGAGTGTCGTGACGTCATCGATTGAAATAACGCATTTTTAAACTAGCGCACCAAACTTACAAACCACCATAAAAATCTTATAAAAGTTGTAACATCATAAAAATCAGTTAATGAATCAACACATAATTTTATGAAACAATGCTTTATTTATGCATATGGATATAAATATTGTTTAATGAAAAATACTTTAAAAAAACTTTACATCATAAAAAGTCAATGTGAAATATGTGCTTGCAAAGAGCTCAGGATTGCTTCTATGTTCGGATCGGTATTGGAAATCGCAAGTCTTAAGTCATCCTCTGGATCCAATGGAGATCGATGTTTTGTTTTAATGGAAAATAATTTTGCAGATCACTATACATGATAACGTGCTTTTGAAGCCCCGTGATAGCGATCGCGAATATCGCGCTCGTAAAATAATAATTGTCAGTTTCTTCTATTGAATTATTTCAGTTCTTTGAAATGAATAATTGTAGATATTTCATAAATGTGAATCTCTTTGAATTTGCCGACCCCCAAAAATTATCTCGCAACCCCATACGTTTAGTAATGTATGCATTAATGCGTTTTAAGAGGTGTGGGACCACATCGGAATCCTTATAACGTGATATCTGATCTTTATGCAGCGTGTAAAAGATGCTACTCTGTGAATGCAGTGCTCGCTGATGTCTAGTCTTGAAACCTTATCTTACAAACTCGAGTATAAAGAATTATAAACCAGATGTCCAACACACAGCATGTTTCGTTTTTCTTCGTCGCACTGTTTTGTAATTATGTCATTTCTAAATTAAAGAGTCCTATGTGAAACATACCGTATATATTCGTTGTTTTTTTTGTGATGTTTGAATAAAGCGTTCATAGTATTTTTCCGTTAGAGGGACGTAGCCATAAACCTTTGGAATTTCATTAATATAATCTTCGAACTAGAAACTTCTAATGTTCTTTCTGGTTGTACGCTCCGCATACAATAGAAACGGACTCATAAATACAGAAAATTGTGAATCCACTAATTTAGGAAATGAATTAAAATATCGAATTCTAGATATAGTTGGGGTACAATGAAATATGCTATATAAAATCAATAGGATTTGCCACAGAAGTTGAAAGTCAAACGCATATTATACAAATATACGTTCTAGGTACTGATTTGATTTGGAGACAATCACATTTTTACAACAATAACTATAAAAGTTTAATGGCATTTCACCATTGAGAAAGTAAATTTCGTTACTAAATTAATTTTGTTTTACCTCCATGATTTCGTCTGTATAATTATTTATGTTTGAAATATCGTGATCACCATGGTGTGGTCTTGTCACTTTCGATGCCAGAATTAAAAATAAATAAATATAAGTAATTAGAAAAAATTTGTTTAGTTAGCAGCCTCAATTTGGGGTACATTGAAACACTTTTAGATGGGTTTCAATGAAACATGCTTCATTGTACCACGGGTGAATGCATTCACTTAAAATAAAGATGATACTGTTAAATATTTAGATTGAGATCATCATAGAGCTCATAAAGTGAAGGAAGAATTGTTTTTAAATCGTACCCCATCTTCTTCCGACTCTGAAAATGGTGGCAATCCAGATTATCTATCTACTAAAGTTCAAACAGTACACATTATGAGCTAGTCTCACATAACATGTATGGCACAAACAGTCTCGCTTTATATCATTATGTTTTAATCAAGGAAAGTGAACTTAAAAGCAAAGAAGTGTCCTCTGTTGGTGCTATAATAAAACTTAAAACAAACGGAATGCGAAGTTCTGTGCATCAAACGACTAAGTCCAAGCTTCAAATTTGTGCATTCTATGAAACTATATATTTTACAAAATCTTTAATTGTATCAAAACTTACCACCTTCTGTTCCTTCAAGTAGTACAGAAAGGGAAGCATGAACATTGCTTTTTAGTTTGCTTTAAGTAAATTTAGCATAAAATGAAAAACAACAGACTAAAATCTAAAATTATTATGTTTTCATGTTAAGTTATAACAGTTTAATGAAATTTGTTTTTTCCATTTAAATTTCATATTTATGTCTATCAATGCTTATTATAAATGAACATACAATATATATATTGAAATATGAACTTTGACTCATATTATTTGTGTGTTTGGGAAGTGTTATCAAGTGTTTCACTGTGCGCCGGGTATACGGGGTCAAATGAAACACTCTCGACTTTCACCTTTTGCAATGTTTTAAATGTGAAAATGTTATTTACAAACTCATAAAAAATTATTTAGATACAAAAGGGTAGGTTAAAAGTATCCATTAATTTTATTTGTGTACATGCAAATTTTTAAATAGGAAAAAATAATATAATTAATTTTTTTTCATTGTACACAAACTTCCCTTAATGATAAAAATGTAACAAGGTATAAGAAAATCTGTCCTGGATGCTTTTTTGATGTTTTCATGTTGAAAATCAATTTATGATAAAAAAATATGAATAACAAAAATTTTGGAGCAATACAGTGAATACCGGAGATTGAACTAAATGTTATATTGTACCTGCGTAGAGATTCACAAGTTATAAAATGTGTCACGTTATAGGTAATAATAAAAACAAAAGAATAAATTACATTAAATAAAAATGGACAGTACACAAATATGTAGAGGTTACATCCTTTTCATATTATGGAAATTTGCTTGAACAAAATATATGGCGAAATATTTTTATAAATATTTGACGAATTTACCGGTGCGTTTATATGCAAAATACCAGAAAATCAATGAATAAATTTTTAGGTAATAGCAAATATAAACTGAGAAATATCAAGTTTTTAAGAGATATAAGAAATATCGTTTATTCTATTTCTCATAGGATAAACGATCATTACTTAAAAATAATTTAAATTGTATAATGCAAGCTATAAAAATTAAATGCAAGAGATAAGAATAATAAAATTTATGAAAATTCCTTCCTTTCTGTTTGGTGCGATTAACGCAAAATCGAGAAAATGGTATAGTAAATTATGTTTTCAATAATCCACCAATACTTGATTTTTTCTTTTCTAGGCATAATACAATTTTAGTTTGTTTTAAGAAAATAACGAACTAAATGTATCCAAGAAGGTTCACTCAATTATGAAATGAAAAATAGAGAAAAAATGAAATCCATACCCAGTGATTGGAAGCAGTTTATCTAAAATGCAATCGGTTTATTTTGTTGAATTCTCAGAATAGCCTTAACAATAGTTGAAAAATTATTCAAAACATTTTAAGCACATTTCTTTCAGCATTTTTGTTGGATTTATTCTTCTAAATTAATTTTCTATCCTTAATATAATGTTATACAGCTTAATGGGAGAGGATTTTATCAAGTAAGAGAATAGATGTAAGAAGTTACATTTATCATCGAAATTAAGTAAAATAGTTTACAAATAAGACATAAATAGATAAAATTTTCCTCAGCTTACAAAATGTCTGCAACAAGAACATCACAAGGAAGTTCAATTGAATTTTTAAAACTTTTAATTAAGAATTAACGGTCAAATTTATATTTAGAGTTACAGAACTTATATTCACTATACAATTATTTAAAAAGATATAAATAAAAATGTTTTGCTGCTCTATAGATGCTTAAATGTTTATATTTCTTAATGCTAATTAATAATGCTTAAATGTTTTATTAAGCGTGCGCTCGGATAGAACTCATTTAATTTTGTCATCAATTCACATAATAATTTATAAAGTTTGACAGCTGCGCATCGGCCATTTGCCTTTCTAAAAGCACATTCATTTTTATTCGTTCTGAGTGAATGAAATGGGAAAAATGAAGAACAAAAAAATGGAAGTTGAAAATGGAACTTTATTACATTTTTTTTTAATATATAGGCTTAAACTTTTCTGAAGTTTTTAAAAATAAATTAAAGAGGAGACTTTCTCAAAAGAATCATCTGAAAGAGTTTTGTATGCCTTCCTTTATAAGATAAAGCGCGATAAAATAAATGGGAATGCTATATTTGGGAATGTACATATATTTCACTTTAAAGGTCAAGAGGGAATGTTTGGAATTGAAATTTTCCTCTTGAAAGGTTTTTCCATTGCATTGTGTTTTGTTTATATTTTGATTGTGTGTTTTATAATAGCATTTTATTGTTAGTTATAGTTTCTTACCTATGCTATATAGTGACATTGCTGGGTTAAGTAGTATTCAGTAGTATTTTTCCTTCATCTCTGGCACATGCAGATTTTTTTTATTTTTTGTTTTATTTTATGTTTCAAAAGTATTGCTTTTTTCCCTTTCGCTTTTCTCAAGTTTACATCATTCCAATTGCTTCCAGAAAATTTGTTTGTTGTTTATAATTCCTCCTTTAATCATTTTTTTGTTAAACTGTTAATAGAAGTAGTTCAATATTTCACCATAAAATGGTACTAAATTAGCTGCAAACTTTCTATGGAGAAACTTTGCGCCAGAAATTGACGTTTATACTGATCAATGAATCCAAATCACTGTAAAACTTTCTCCATAGAAAAGATGCAGCTAATTTAGTACCAATTTACGGTGAAACGTTGAATAACTTCTATTAACAATGTAACTGAAACAAAATACTGAATGATAAACAATACTACCGAGTCTTATACGAAGTAAAATATTTGTATCTCTTAAAAGATTGTTGAGAGTGGGATGTCATTCAGTAATTTGAATCTCTTTTCTACCAAACTGACAGTACAGGCGAGAAACTTCTTCGTCCATACTGTCAGTTCGCCCTGATATTGGGTATATAAATGAGAAACGCATTCTGTTTAGCCATTCTATCCAAGTCGAACATGTGGTCAAATAAATCAATATCTAAACACAGTTAACCCATTAAGCGCCAAATCTCCCGTTACGGGAACATCTATTACATATATTTTTACTTAAAATATTTTAACGCAATTTACGAAACACACATTTTATATAAACATTTACACTATATAACACACCCTATAGTGTAAATGTTTATATAAAATGTGTATTTCGTAAATTGCGTTAAAATATTTTAAGAAAAGAAATATATAATAGACGTTCCCGTAACGGGAGCTTTGACGCTTAATGGGTTAAGGCCTTACTATCGTCAAGTCTATAAGAAACTGAGCATGGTAGACGCATGAATCGTCCGGGGTTCGGGAATATCGCTCGTTTGTCAATCTAACGGTCAGTAGTTTTTCCCGGTTTTCTTCAGATGTGGCGTGAATATGCGTTAGAACCCTTAGAAAGTCCTTCGCCCAATGCAATGCCCCACTAAGCAAATGCCCATCGTGTTGTCTTGCCATAATACAAAAGCAATAAAAACACTGAATACATTTTAGAGTTTTTAACTTTATACACAAACTGTAACTTTATCATGCATTTTAAAACAAATCTGCATCAATTGAGCGTCTTCAAGTTTCGAAATATACTGAATTATTTTCCTTGCAGCACAGCGAGCTACTTTCATTTTAAAAAGGAATTATTTTTTCCAGGTTATATTTGTATTTTAGAAACATTTTATCTATTTTTAAAAATAAAATTGAAACATAGTTCTGTTTGGTTCTTAACGGATGTGACGAAATGAACTATTTAGATTTTCGGAAAAAACTTTTGCCATTCATTAGGGTGTATAATGTTACAAGAACCTTTCAATGTAGTAAAACTAAAAAAGTGAAACACAAGCTGAAAAATTATTTCTTCAATTCACAGAAAATTTTACTGTCAGCAGCGCTGCCGCAATGTCTTTGTTATTAGACGAACATCCGTTTCTTTGTTTTTTCTGATTTCGTTTGAAGAAACTTCTTCAGATTCAACGATTTCTTTTTCAGACTTCGGGAAAACAAATTCACGGAAATATTTCCTTTCCATAGAATACTGAAATTATTCGCTGAAAAATGAGGAATAAACTGGTGCACAAAGACGAAAGCTTGACCAATTCAAGATTATTTAAAAGAAGGTTACCCCTCCCTTAGTTTCTGGCTCAAAATAAGAAGTACTAATTTCAGTCAATTTAACAATACGTAGTATATAATTTGAAAAACTCTGAGATAAAACAGTAAAAAGAGAATAAAAGCCAGCTCACTACTTTCAATGCTCAAACTTTACAAAAATTTGTTACGTCTGAATGTTTTGGTCAACTCGAAATCAATCAGCTCTCATAGATTTTAATAATTACAACTGGTAAAAATTTATGTAACAGAAATCTTTCTATATGTCCGGAAACGGAACCATAATATATACAAGGCATATTTCCCTGAAATCATTTACACGTTTCAATCACTTCAATCAGTTTCCGTCCTTAGAACAAACGGCTTGTAAATCACTTTTCTGTGAGGATATTATGCGTATTCCGTAAAAGATGTATAAGTGCAGCGCACTAATTTACAGTTAGTACATTCCAATACAGTAAATACATTTATTCCATTGTAAAGTTTTTTACAACATGTCAAATACAAATAGCGTATCAAACATTTGTGTTTATCTTTAAGTTAAATATTACATTTATGGAAAATAAAATATGTAACAATAGTTATTTACATTTTATAACAGAATTATATTATTTTTTTAATGAGT
This sequence comes from Cheiracanthium punctorium, assembly GCA_038373885.1. Classification (NCBI taxonomy): domain Eukaryota; kingdom Metazoa; phylum Arthropoda; class Arachnida; order Araneae; family Cheiracanthiidae; genus Cheiracanthium; species Cheiracanthium punctorium. The sequence goes on along the minus strand of JAWZYV010017824.1, from coordinate 855,604 downwards.
AGTGTCGTATGGGTACTTAGCCTTCACAGAGTATATTCTTTTCCTAAAAATTTAGTCTAAAACTAAACAGTTTCTTCAGATTCCTCTGATTCAGCATTATTTATTGAACCTTTAGTTGAAGTGAAAGTATTGATCGTTCAGAAGGGAGAGCTAATCAGGGAGACAACAGAAAATGGAAATAAACTTGGTGTAAAAAAAAGTAAAGGGTCTTGATGAATAAAGTATCACGTTTAAGAATGTTCTTGACAGCTCCTCCTAATGAGGCGACAACTGCCGGGAAAGATTACGTCCAGATAACGCCAGTGATTAACCTTTACCTTGTTAAATACGACAGAGACTTGTTTTAGAGAATGTAAGTTTGTTGAAAACTTCGCCAGTAACAAAGGGAGAGAATTTAGCGGTGTTTTTGTTGCTAAATAGATAAATTTATTGCGCCTGCTGTTTCTCTAATTGAAAACACGAGTTTTAGAAATAGATAATTCCGAAGTAAGCTTGATTGATGCTAGGAGAACTTGAATTAAATTTTAAAAATCTAAAACAAAAAAGTGAAATACGCGTAAAAGAGACAAGCATTGATGATCTCCGATGATCTAGGACATAAATTCTTGAATGAAAAGTAATTAAAAGATAGTTTCTTGACGACTAAAGGGTTTCCAGCAAATAAAAAGTAACTCCAGTCTACAATTGTTTCAAGATACATGGACTGTCTTGCAGTTAAAGAAAAATAAAGCAATGAATAAATAAATAAATAAAATAAAATATTTTTCTTTCGTTGCCAAAAGAATGTAACCCCAAGTCCGACGCATTCAACGAGATCTGTCGATCATAACGAGATCATAAACGTAACATCAACTCAATGAGATCATAAACGAGATCTGTCTGTAAGATGGCGCTGTGAGTGTAGTAGTACTTACAGCGTATAATGAACAAATGTAATAAATAAAAACTGCCCGACCAGATTAAATGGTGGGTACGTAACGCACCATAGCACGGTTTCGGATTCAACTCCCATCACTGACAACCACGCTCAGTCGGGGTTCAATCCCGACGTGGTTGTATTTGTGTCCGTCCCTTCATAGGGGGCAACGTTGGTTCACATACTAGGGGCCCCCATAATAAAGAGACCAACAACTTCGGCCTTAGTAGTGGCATAGGCCTCCAGGGAGCAGAGGCCCGCCATTGGAAAAATAAAATTTTTAAATTACACATAAAAAAAAGGTATTTTATCACTTAGGACGAACGTTTCGGCCTAAAAACTCTTCAGCCTTTTTCAGCCGTCAGCATTCAGTCTCACAGAATAGTGGAGACTGAAAGTTAAACAAAACCAAAAGCAAATAGCATGCTTGGAATTAAGAAAAAGCGAGAAACAGCGGAGATTACAGTAAACTGAAAAAAGAAGCATAAGTAAAAAAAGAAATGTAGATAAGAATAATTTATGGGCAAATAAAAATAAATAATTTAATAAATAAAAAAAACTAAAAAGAATATATAAAAAAATAGAGCAAACGAAAGAACAATAATAAAAACATCATAAAAACAAAGGTTTATTTAATTTAATTTAATTTTTCTATTTTTTTTTCGTTAATGTACGCATGTGAACGTCAGCAGTAGATTGCGCCGTGATTCGTCGTTATGCGTCACTAGAGGCATTTTCTTTGAGAAGCTAACGCTATTTTGCCCTTCGGCCGCTAGTCGATGATCGTCCAATGTCCAAACTCAGTGATCCAATCGTTTGTTGTGTTAATTAAGAGATATTTCTGCCTGCCTTTTTCGTTTGCAGTTTTGCTGTTGTTTTAGGATTAGGTTGATTATTTTCTTTTCAATTTTCCATAAACTTGTATTGTTGGAGATATCTGTTTCACTTGTAGCAGGCTCTCCAATTACGAGTCGTGTATTAGAAAATTGATATAAAATTTAGAAACAATTTAATGATCTTTAATCATATGACCATGCTTTTTTTCAATTTTCCTCAACTCTCACAAAACTCTAAAAAATTGATGGAGTTAGAAATAATTGCGCCTTTTTTTCACAAAATTATAAGTTAAATCAATGAAAGTTATATACGTTTATGACTTACTTAATATCGTCAACTACTGCATATTGTTCACATATATAGTTAGCAAATCTCTGCTACTATTTCAAATGAAGGCACACAAAAACTCTAGTTTTGAACATAAAAATATAAAGAAGTACATATTACAGATAGTTCAGAAAAAAAATCGAAATAGTTGATTTTTATGGGGACAATTGTAGGAGAAAAAAACAATGAAAATTAATTATTGAAAATAAATGAAACCGAATATGTACGAAAACATCCTTCTTTTTCGTACTAAGCCTAAAAAATATATAAAAAAACTGACATTAACACAATACATGAAAAAAAAAGTTAGAAAGCTTACTTGTTTTCTTTATAAAAAGTAACTCGAGAAATATATTTTTAAATGCGAATTTCGGGTTTCTTTTTTTCTTTCCTTTATTTATAACGAAAGTCATTCCTTACAAATAAAATTAATTGAAGTAAAAAGTATACATTAGGCTTCTCAATAGAATTCTATGCAAAACATTTCTTAAGTGTTGAAACATAAAATAAAAATTTGATAAGCATTTATTTCACGGAAATAAAAAAAAATAAAGTAATGTATAGTGGTTTTTGACAGAAAAGTGGAAAAAAGACATATATACATATAATTATTTTTTTCCCTTCATCATGATTTGCTTTCTTTAAAATTAATTGATTCGTTAAGTTAAAGAAATAAAAAAATGAGCAGCTTCATTTTTTTGAGGTATAAATGTTGCTAAAGAATTTGTTTCAGACATATAATTTCTCAGATATTGAAATGCCCGGGAAACAAAAAAAAAAAAAAAAAAACAACGATATGGCTTTCTAACGATACATTTTGTTTTTCATTTTTTCAGAATATTTAAAAGAAAACTTTTTATTGCCTAAATGAAAGTTTCCTTTATTAACTGGCGATTCATTTAATGGATTTTTTTAAATGTAGTTTAATTCGTTTGCTGTTGACCTAGGGATATCACATAGGTAAATTTTGTCAATGGACAGAACTTCTTCTGGTGCAATTCATTGGAAGCAAGATCCATACAATAGGGTGGTACCAAAAGTGACGCCTGAACAAGAATTCCTTTAGGTGAAAGACCGGGAATCACTTTCCATTGACGAAGACTGCAAACCACTGTGACACTCTGTCTCCTTTCTCAGGTGGCAGACTTCTTTGACAGTGGACTGCAAAAACTTATCCCACGATATCATAAGTGTTACAGTTCAGGTTATTTTATATCGAGAAGTAGCTGAAACACTGCTGACAATTTTACAACTTCATAATGATTTGTTCCTTTTTATTGAATGTGGGAAACTTACTTTACGGACGGCCTTCGTTTTTCAAGAATGTGCTATTTGTGCACAAGTTCCAGTGAGATCCGTACATTTCTATTTTTAAGATTTTAATGCTTCAAAAGATATAAAAATGTAAGGTATAGAAGAGTTTGTTCAACATCAGTTTGAAATAAAAGCTTAATAAATATAATAATGTACGATCAACTTCAGCACGGATATTCGGACTAAATAAATATGATATTTCATCACTTTTGATCTCACCAAATTAAATCCTTCAATATGGAATGGACGTCTTTTGACCAGAAGATGATAATTTCTGAGTATTTACATGTATTCAAAACAGCTAATCACCAACGACAAGACTTTCGCATCTTTAAATTGTATGTACAGTCTGTTTCTTCTAAATTTCCATCATTGTTTGGTCAGAAAATAATACACGATCAAAGTCACAATTGCCGAGGATTCTGAAAAGCCATCAATACTCTAGGTTAAAAATTATACTGCGCATTTTGCAGAGGGGAGAATTTTGACACAAGGTTGATACTGGAGTCATATATGCTTGTTCTCAAATAAGTTTTCTGATTCCTTACATAAATTGCAACTGTTTTACTTCATTAATCTTCATGTTGTACCGTCAGCCAAACTTTCAGCTTCAGTGCAATATAAAAATCACTGTTAGCATAGAATTCAACAACCGGCGTTATACCAAATTCCTTAAAAAAGTGCTGCTGCAAAAAGTAACACATCGTGCTTGGTAAAACTAATGCTAGTACCAAACTGCCGCACTTCCAGTAAAATCTTTAATATCATGTGCATTGTAGCTTCACAAAAGGACCCTCATTCTTAGACAATATAAAATCCTTAGTGGTCTGGGAGCTAAACTCCATTGCCACTAGAACACGGCTTGGCCAGAGGACACACTTGGCCGTCCGGCTTGGCCAGATTACAAAAACAGCAACATGGAATTACATTTCATGCCTGACATAAGGTTGTTAGAAATATTGGAAAAGGAAAGGAATATTGTTCGGTTTCTAGCTTCAGAATTTATTCGGCAGTTCAGTTGAAATAGTGCTAAAGAAGTATTTTACCATGTCTTGGGTCCGGACTCGATATCCGGCTTGGTCGTTAACTCGTCCTTCATTTCATAGTGGGTAATTTTGGCCATCATTAGGTGCCCAATAATAGAATGGCGATGTTTTTTGGCTGTTGTGGTAGCACATGCCTCATCTATGAGTGCCTGCCCGTTATTTAAAATAGAAAACTATAATATGTCACGTGAATTCTGCTATACATAAAATTAATTTATTAGAACTGATGAAGAACATATATATAAAAGTATTTTTCCCCATGTTTTAATCGATTCAACAAACTAAATCGGTTGGATTTAAGAGAAATTTAAATACAACAGAACAAATTGCAAATACAAAAAACGTACATTATACAAAACGTAACTTATAATATTCGTATAATATTTCTCCATAACCTTCTACAAAAATCATTAAATCTCTTAACATTCACTCTTCGTTGAAAAGCTTCGTGTTTACTTATTGTAAATGTTTCAGTCAAAAAACGTTTTAAAAGTATCACTGGAATACTCCCTTTAAGCAAATAGGGCATTTCAGCGAAATTTAATGATCCTGATCAAGGTAATGTTCCAGTGGCTTAATCTCCGGAGACAATTGTTAAGCCATTACTGAAAACTGTCAAGTAAGTGTTTACACTAGATATTTTTCGCTATCAAACTTTTCTGCGAGGGTCTGTCTTCCTTTATGTCTCAATTATGCTAGCCCGCAGCTTTTTAGTAAATCCTCTGAGGATAAAATCCGTTCCGTGTCGAATAATAATAATATCCAGTGTCCATGTATTTTGCATTGTTGGATGATATAAATTGAATGGAACTTACGAAAATGAAATTCATCAGGTATTGTAGAGATAACGAAAGTTAAAAAAAAAGTGTTTGTTTTTCTTTTATTTAACAGCAGTGAGTCAGTACAGCAGTGATCATGGAAGATTTAAAAAAAAATAAACCGATATTTTATAATTACTGAAAGCTGAATTAATTTTCTTCATACCAAGTGTTTATTTTGTTTGAATAGTCGTATACTGAATATGAAGACTGAAGAAAGTATCTGGGTAATTTTATTTTTTCATTTAAATTCCTCTATTGTAAGTTTTTTTAAAGATAACTATAGGTTCAAAATATAGTTATCTATCTATCTTTCTATACTTTTCAGCTCTTCTTCAGGTTTTGGGGTGAAGAATTCAGATATTAAGTTTCCATAAGGAACGGAAATTATTTGTTAAAAAATAAGGGATAAATTAGTGTATAAAAACCAGTTTTCCTGAGAATGGTCGTGAGTTACGATTTAGTAATATTTTCGGTTTCTTACCATTTAAATGGTTAGAAGGTTTTATCGCATTATTAAGTCTATGAATTCCGGCAGGGGTGAATTAAATTCCCAGAATAATTCTCATAACAACTTTTTTCTTAAATTATATATCAAATAAGTGGAAGTTTTGTAAGCTCGTTTATCATCTTTTTAAGTGTTAGGAAATTCAAATTATTATTTCGCGAAATAGAGAAAGCGAAAATTTGAAAATTCTTCATTGTTCCCCAATTCACAAGGAAAATATTAATACAAAGTGATCTCAGAGCTACATTTCTGAATGTTAAAGATTTAAGTGAAATTTAATCTATCTCCGCCATAATATTCTCAGAAATTGTGTTATAAAGGTAACATGTAATGTGAGTATCATTTTAAGAATAGATCATTACATACTTAAGAGATATTCAACTAAATGCATATCGAAATGCCGGTTCCATAACCTGCAGGCTTAGCTATATCTGCACTAAATTACGGGCCTTAATAAATTACAGTTAGTCATGGTTATTTTACGTTGCGTATCTCATTTCAGATGTATATTTAGAATTCTATGACGGATGTGCATACGTTGTTGACATTAATTATTACAATTAATATAAATGGTTACCAGTCACCTTTAAATATGTAAATAAATTAGGCGTTAAATGGATAAATTACTGTTATTAAGATTTGAATGATGCATGAGAATTTTCAGGTATTTGGATAAAGCTTACATTTTCCGAAAGCTGTTACGCGGTAAATGCAATCTGTACATCGTGGACAATATGCAGGTGTGCGTTGAATTGAATAATAAACATTATATAATATTTATATTTAAGCTTTGCTCTATGCAACTGATGTGAATTAGGTCGGCTACCGATTACGAAATGCCCGGGCAAAACTTAACCGGATATCCGGCTATCCGGGGTGTCTTTATTTATTAATCTTATAAAAAGCTAGAAATATTTGTTTTATTAAGTTTCCTTAAATGGTAAAAATATGTTTGTTTATGTATATTTTGGTGTATAGTTATGTATATTTTGATACATAACGTAAATATACATAATAATTATTTATTATGCATATTTACGTTATTTCCCAGTACAAGTTCCGTAATTTCTAACACATTACTTCTTTACTGGTTTTCTTTTCTAATAATTTTGTTAAAAAATTGTTCTTTGGAGAAACCCTTTTTGTCATTAACTATTAATACTGTTTCCTGCAATTCATCAATATTTTTACATTGATAAATAGCAAGAATTAAGATAATAATTTTCTCTCTCTCTCTCTAGATGTCGTGAATAAAAAAAAATGATTATGAAATTTCCAGATTCTAAAGAACCAGGAAGACTTTTCTACGATTCTTCCCAATGTTGTTGCTTCGCTTAATGATGCCAAAATTAAAAATGGTTTTCAACCGCTCATTTTTACCCTGCACTAAGTTAATATCCTTTAATAATCATGAGAATCTCGAACAGCTGCAGCTGGTGATGGGCTCCTGTAACTTCGGCAGAAAATCCATATAGTTGAAATTAAAAGATTTTTCATTCGGGCTCTTGCAAAATAATTTTTATTCATGTTAAGAATAGAACTATTAAGCTATGCATTTAAAGCGCATATTTGTGAATTTCCGTGAAAGTTAATAAAACAAATGTAAAATAATCATTGGTGGTCGTGTGATTTTGGATATGGGTAGCAATTAATTTCCGTTGAACGAACAGTGATTCATAATACGCTTGTTTAGGAAGGATAAACAAGATTTATTAATTCTTTTGTGAACTTTAGATATGCTTGTATAGTATGTGTTATAATGCAATGTTTTTAAATAAACATTATATTTAGGCTAGTATCGTCGAAATTTTATAATAAAATATAAGATTAGAGTAATTCATTGTTGTGGTGTCTGAGAAAAGACATACGAACGGTACGATAAAGCAGTTTTGGTGGATCAAGTGGCCATATTTCTGCAAAGGGTTAATTTGTACGAGTGGCATGCATTGCAGTTATATTGATTGAATGTAAATATTGACTATATGAACTTACAAAATTAACTACTATGGATTGTAGTTTTCTGAGAGACAGGTCTAACATTCTGTCCATGAAAGACAAATCTACCATGTACATAGTAATAAAATTTCATAAAAATACAGCATAAGGACTGTAATTTTACAGTATATGTAACATTTTTCATCTTTACTGTAAAACTACCGGAAAGCTACAGCAAATGATCCTTAAAATTTGGTATATGTGCCGCTTCTATTCTAAACGGCATTTATACCTTGAAATAACGGATTTTTTTGTTGATGTGTGGAAGATATACCTTCAATTTACGCCAATGTCCCTATGCGCATGTGCACTATGTGAAACGTATAAGAGAGTAGAGTAGTCAGGATTTTGTTTCGGGGGAGGGGGGGGGAGGCATCAAGCAGAAACTGAGAAAGAAAATTCTGAATGAAGTGAAACTAAGGAAAATCCCAATGTAATGTAGAACTCACTTTCATTAAGGGTATTTAAAATCACATTCATAAATGAAAGTGATCAATAATACGCTAGTTTATGAAGGATAAACAAGATATACTAATTCTTTTGTGAACTTTAGATACGATTATAGCGTATGTGTTATAATGTAAAGTTTTTTAATAAATATTATATTCCGGCTAGTACCGTCAAAATTTTATAATACACTATAAGATTAGGGTAATTCATTGTTGTGGTGTCGATACGATAAAGCAGGTTTGGTGCATCATGTAGACATATGATTCAAAGGTTTAATTTGTAAAGTGGCATGCAGAGCCGTTATATTGATTGAATGTAAATATTGTTTATATGAACTTACAAAATTAACTACAATGGATTCTACTTTTCCGAAAGACAGATCTAACATTCTGTCCATGAAAGACAAATCTATCATGTACATAGTAATAAAATTTCGTAAAATTACAGCATAAGGACTCTAATTTTACAGTACATGTAACATGTTTTTATCTTTACGGTAAAACTATCGTAATGCTACAGCAAATGATCCTTTAAAAACGGTACATGTGCCGCTTCTATTTTAAACGGTATTTATACCGTGAAATAACAGATTTTTTGTTAATGTGTGGAAGCTATACCGTCAATTTACGCCAATTGTAATATGGGCATGTGCACTATGTGGATTGTATAAGAGTAGGGTAGTTAGGATTTTGTTTAGGGGATTGGGGGTGATCATCAAGTAGAAACTTTAAAAAAAATCTGGATGAAGTGAAACTAAGGAAAATCCGAATGTAATGTAGAACTCACTTTCATTAAGGATATTTCAAATCACATTCATAAATGTTGGAATGTCTTAGTATAATTCCGGAGTTTTTTCTTTAAATTTTAAATGGGAAACAAAATATCATTAAAGTTATAATTTCCAGATAGTTTTTGGAGCCACTGTATTTGCTTTCTTTTTTTTTTTTTTTTCAATGTTTGCCAGCAATTTTAAAAATACGATACCGAGCACTCAAGTAACTTAAAAATAACTATTGAACAAACATTTGTGAAAATCGAAATTTATTTCTTACCAACCCAATAACTTGACTGTGTTAAGAATAACTGGACAGCACTTTGTCACGAATTTCAAATTTTAAATTTCATGAAAAGCATTTCTCCCATGCAAGTATTATTCTGAGACTGAAATTATCTTCACGTCAATACTTAGGCGTCTGTGCGGAAGTAGAATTTTTCAGATTAGATTTTTCAGATAGAATTTTTCAGATTAGATTTTTGGAATTAGGTTTTTCAGATTTTGCGAAAATCGTTCCAAACTCCTTAAAATTGTGTTCGAGCATCACTTAAAAACGACTGAAGTGAATGAAATGAAATTGGTTGTCATGATAAGTGGTCACTCAACTTAAAACATTGTCGTCGAATTTTTTAAAAATCTTCATTAGATTTTGCGGAAATTGTTTCAAACTGCGTAAATTTGCGTTCGCGCATCACGTAATAACTGCAAAGGTGAAACAATGGTATTTGGTGAAATGATAGATGGTCACCTTAAACTATAAGCATCTAAAAAAAAATCGATCATATTTTGGGATTTTCCGAAAATCGTTTCAAACTGAGTGAATTTTTGTTCACGCAGTACGTAATAACGACTAAAGCGAATGATATTAAATTTGGTCATAGGATAGGTTATTGCTCAACATAATGTATAGGTGTCTAATTTTTTAAATATTTTTATTAGATTTTTGAGATTTTGTGAAAATTCTCACAAAATGCTGCTTTATTTCTTCAAGCATCGCGTAATAACGACTAATACGAAATTTGGGGATATGATAAGTAGTTACTAATCTTAATTTATAGGTGTTGAATTTTTAAAATATTTTGATTACATTTTGATATTTTGTGAATATCGTTTTAAAATGCTGAAATTTTTGTTCCAGCATCACGAAATAAAGACTGCAGGGAATGACACGAAATTGGGTGACAGGATAGGTTGTCACTCAACTTAAATTCTAGGCTTCCAATTTTTCAAAAATGTTGATTAGATTTTGATATTTTGCAAAAATCATTTCAATAGGCGTAAATATTCGTTCACGCATCACATAATTACGACTAAAGCGAATGAAATGATATTACTTAGTTACTCTCTAACCTGTAATATTTTAACAATGCATAAAATTTATAACTTCGCTTTCTTTACTTTGGCAACATACTACATCCATTCTCTGTATTCCTACAATGCTGACGAAAGTTCTTGCTTTTTGGAAATTTGCATTCAGTACTAACCCGTCAATGACGGGTACTTCAGCTAGTGTAGCTATAAAATAACTTTATTTATAATCAAAGCCTAACTACCGTAAAGCCTTAGAAAGCTTAGAACTTTTAAAGTATTTAAGGGTGGGTTTAAAAATGGCAGAAAAGTGTTTCAAATTTCCATTTATCATTTTATTATTTAATTATTTTTAGAAGGATTTGTAGACCGTTATTTGAAAAAAAAAGAGAAATACGCCCTTATTTAGTAAATTTTTGTTATTGAACTGTGAAAAATGAATATTTTGAATCAATAAATTATTAATATGTTAACAAACCAATTATATTCCATTCTGGTGCTGTAGTCAGAAATTGCTCAAAAAGCTGAAATTGAAACAACTATAAAACAACTATAAAACATCATGGTCTTTTATCATTGTAAATTAGATTTAGTAACTAACAGATTTACAATTGAAGTCATATATAATATTGAAATTTACTTATTTTAATATTGTCCATGTAGTATTGCTTAGAGAGAGTGAGGGAGAGAGGGAATACGGACTTAATCTGAATTCTTCTGGGTCATATTTTAAAAAGTTATTGTGTCATTTGTGAGTTTTCTTTCAACATGGCTAAAATTTATTCAATATGGGTAAAATTTCTTAAACATTTGTAAAATTTCATTAGCTTTCCTCAATGAAATAAGTGAATGGTTCCTAAAGCAAGATAACTGTGGTATGAATATTATTCTATTTTGTTATCGGGTACGGACGCAAATTTTCGAAGCGTTTCTGAATGGATTGAACGGCTTCTATCACTGTCGTAATTGTGCTGATCCGCTTACATTAAAAGAAACTCAAGACCTAATTTACAAACTTTGAAACACATCCTAGTTTATTCCCTGATTTTTATTAATTTACTTATTTATTTTTAGCTCTGCATTATCAAGTATTTAAATACCTACAAATTGCACTTTTAAATTCTCCCATACAAATCGATGAACTGCCAGAACTATACAAGTGGAAGAAAAGTTTTTAAATTACATACTGCTAAATTATCATCTATCTTTCTTTAAGGTTCCTACCACCGAAATATAAACCAATGCATTCAAAACTATAGTATTTTGAAAATAATTATAAATTTAAAACCAAACGATTCTGTTGTTTTTTAAGTTAGCTAATTCTCATTTTTCATTCTTCAGAAATTTCAAAAGAAAAAACTCGCATATCTCCAATCTCTGCTACTTTAAAACCCTACATTAATTAATGTAGAGGTTTCTTAGCCTGTGTTCATAATATGAAGGTAATAAATTCAGATAGTTCAACTGAGAAAACGATTTTTATAAGAAACTTGTCAATTAAACGTAAGCCCAACCATTAAATTTCTTTTGATAATTCATATATCCAAAAATAATTAATTATTGTGGAAATATTTTCACAAAACCATTCCTAAATCTAATACTGCGGATCTGCTGAACAATCCACATAAATAAAATCACTCGTTAGGACGAAAAATTCACAAGATTATCCAAAGATAATCTACCGCCGCAGACGGCCTAAACAGATACTTTATTCCCTTTAAAAAAGAACGATTGTGGATTATCTACCGTTGTGGATTATAAGCCGTAAAACACGATAATAGAAATTTATCACTCAGAATACTAATAATCTGACATGGAGATCATCATAGCGTGAAACCGGACTAAGCGGGGTATGTCTGAATTTTGTGCGCTCACATATAATCCTACTATTAATATTTCGGATAAATTTTAACTCGCTAGGAACCGAACGAAAAATTTCCAATTCCAACTTTATCGATTTTCTCCTCTAAATTATACGAGAGAACATCACCAGCTGCAGCTGTCCTGGATTCCCATGGTAATGAAAGGATATTAACCCAATGTAGGACAAACCAGTAGTTTGAGAATTTGTTTTTTTTTTTTTAATTTAGCATCGTTAAGCGAAGCAGCGACATGAAAACAAATACGTTCAAGAATTTGCTGGGGGTAATTAAGAGAGTCCTGAAATCTGTAAAATTATTTTTTAACCGACGAGGCAGGATTTACTTAATACTCAGAAATTTCTATTTATCACTTTGAAACCATTACAAGGATTAATAGAAATATTGCAAAGGGTTAAGGGTATTAGGACATACTAAAGGGTTATGTACTGGATAAAATAAAATACACTCTGTTACAACAAAATCAATCAAACAAAAAAACACGACAAAAACAAGAAGGAATATTCCGATTGACACATACATAAAAACACAAGCAATTAAATTTTCTGAAAAAGTTAATGATTTATTGTGGACCAATCACAAAAGCAGGAAGTCAAAAAAGCGTTGTTCCACCTCTGGCCTCGATGCAAGCTGTCGCCCGGCATGGCACAAACTGATAAAGTTCCTGGATGGTGTCTTGCAGAATTTCTTGCCAAACTGTCTCCTACAGTTTGGCTGAATCTGCAATATTTTGAGGTGACTGCAGTCGCTCTCCCATAGCGTGTTCTATGGGAGCCTTCTATAACGTGCCCAATGTGCCCTATGGGAGAGAGATCAGGCAAACCTAGCTGGGCAAGGAAGTACAGGGAAAGCTTGAAGACAATTCATAGAACACCCGCCGTAAGCGGCCGGGCATTATCATGTTGAAAAGTAAGTCCAGGGTGTCGCAAAAGGAACACAGCCGGTCGTACAATGTCGTCAGCGTACCTCTTTGCTGTCAATGTGCCAAAAATGACTATCAAACGGGTCCAGCTATGAAAAGAGAAGGCACCCCAGACCATAGCACGCCGTTGTGGGCCTGTGTTGCGTGAAATAGTCAGGGCAGGATCCCCCCCTCTGCCCTGAACGTCTCCAGACAAATCTGCTGTTGTCGTCAGGACATAGTTGGAAACGGAACTCTTCACTAAACATTATACGTGCCCAGTCAGCGCAGTTCCACGTTGATCGAGCCCGGCAACACAGTAATCAGACTTGACTGTGTACAGACGTGAGAGGCATTACGTGCCCAGTCAGTGCAGTTCCACGTTGATCGAGCCCGGCAACACAGTAATCAGACTTGACTGTGTACAGACGTGAGAGGCATCCGGCGTAATGGTTGGCGAGAGCGTAAATTCCGTTCTCTCAGTCGTCAGTGGAGGGTCATGTTGTGTGGATGTGTGTCGGGTACACGGTGGATGGTTGATAGCGACGAATCCGGTGCTGTGACTACTGCTCTATCTCCCCTTTCTGTTGTAGCCCTCGCTCTTCCGCTAACATTTTGACGCTGATATCTGCCATTGTTGACCCACTCTTGCCAGCATAGCTTTGACCCAATTGTCCAGCGATTCTTGGGAAAAGCTTGATATTGTGATGTTAGTTCGACGATATTCTGTGACTTGGTATTTTTTTATAATCGCAAATTAAATTAACGATTTTATTTCTATATTCAGTCCTAAACTACTTATCAAGACATTGTCCCAGTCTAATGCTATTAAAATACTCGATTTTTTTTAAGTAAAATTTATAAAATTAATATTTAAAAATTTATAAAATTAATATTTAAAAATTTATAAAATTAATATTTAAAATTTATAAAATTAATATTTAAAAATTACATAGCGTTATAAAATGTCTATTTTTTTAAACTTTTACTATGTCATTTGTTAATTAATGATATATAAGCGTCAAAATATCGTTAAGTAAAGATGTATAAAATTTTTCTCCTAAATGCAATTTTTGAAATTAGTATTCGCGAAAATAGCAATTTTGGGAAATGAATGTAGAAATATTTACATATAAAAATCTGTATATTTCATATTCCTTGCATCTTACAATGAAATATGTCAATTTCGCAATTAAGAAGACAAATTTTATTTCGGATGTTGTCATTTTTATGTTAAAATGAACATTGAATTACTGTTTTTTTAACTATAAATTAACATTGAAAAAAATTATACCAGAAAAATACAATTTCGCTGAACAAAATAAAAATTCAAAAACAAAAAGTAAAAATTACAAATAGTATTTTCCGCATGTTTCGCAGCAGAATCTCTTGGTACAGTGTTGTAAAATTATTTTCCCATTGCCTTACTTTGTAACAGGTGTCTTATGTATTTCCCTCTTCACGAGCAACCCTCTGTTCGTACTAGGGAGAAATTTCGATAATCTTCTCTGTCCACATTACACCAAACATCGGAACAAAAGGAATCTTTACAATGGCATACCTTCAAAAACGAGGAAGGGGCCGACAATTTTTGATTCTGATATATTATTTTCTCGACTGAGTGTAAATTTCTACTGTCAACATGCCAGAGGAAAAAATTAGTTTATAATATTTTTTTCTGTATCGTAAAAGTCTAATTAGTTAAAAGTTTTAATCAGTATAATTTATAATCTTACAATAAATTACTTACGTTTGTTTCGATGTAATATTTCAAATTTATTTTCACAGATATAAAAAAGTACTGTATCACGAAACCCTAGATTGTACTTGAAAGTATCTTGAAATTTTCAAAGTCCCATTCAGAAAATACTTCACCTTCGCTTTAATCTTTAGTAACTTACAAACAGATGAACTGCGGTCTAATGAATAGAAGCAACAGTCCTGGATTTTGGGGGTTCTATACCAGACAGGCCAAGTAAGGTGAAATTTGGAATAATATTAAAAATTCCTATGTCCGGCGGTTAAAAATATTTTCAAATCATTATCAATAAATAAAAAACACATTCTAATCATTGTTTTTTTTATTTTTAGCTTAGTAAATAAATTATTAATGCGAATAGATATTTATGCATGCTTAATGTTATTATGTTCCTTAATGAATCAATTAATATTTTAAAAAGAAAAAAAAACGTGAAAATTACGATGAAAAATAAAATGAAAGAAACGTAAAGAATACATTAAGGAAAGGCAACATTAAGGGCTATAATGTACGTATCTTATCGTGGACATTGGCGGTCATTTTAACGTTTATTTTGCGCTCCGGATCCACGTTAATTTGACGGAAGTTCGTCAAAAGGACAAGTCAAAAAAGACGGTATTTGCTGTTCATTTAACGGTTGTCTGCGACTACATTTCACATTGAGTAAAGGTTCCGGGAATTAATGTTGTTTTCCTAAGTAAAATTCAAGCACATATTTTTAACAAGTTTTTAATCACATGATTAATCATGTACTTTTGTGATACGATGCTGCTATTACTATTATATATAAAAATATTACATCTACAGAGCTTCAGTATTGTTATTATCTCATGAATCAGAATTCACAGTACAAAGAGATTCAAACGGATCCGAGATTCGCTAAAATTTTAACTAATGAAATCTCATTCTAAAATAATCTGATATTTTAAAAGTGGTCCTGATTTTCATAAAATACGGAATGAAGACCTCTCGAGTATGTAAGATAGTAAAGACATTTTATGATAATTGTTCATAAGCTCATAATATTAACAAATGAAGAATTCGTATGTACTGTGGTGCTACTAACATTTTGGTTAAAAACTATGTCCCAAGACTTGGAAAGAAATGACTGATCAACTTTATTGTTACTCTCCGAAAATCGTAGAAGCATGTCTTTATCACCATCTGCTCTGGATTCTCTGAAAAATTAAGATACTGGCCGACTGTTAGTTAAAAAATAATTTAAGACTTTATTTTTAGTTTTAGCGACACTGTCACATGAAAAAATTGTTAAAGTATATGCCATGGTTTTAAGAATCCCCAACTTTCATAATTACCTTATTCATGGAAATAATATTTATTGAAGCAGTATCTTTTTTAAACTGTGAACTGTTACGCTTATTGATAGAAACAATATAAAAAAGCTCATTATACTAAAATTTACATGAAAGGAAAGAAATATTTAAGACGGAAATTGTTTGGGAAAATTAAACCAGAATGTATCTCACTCAATTTCAAACACCAGGCTAGTTCTGTACTATAATCAAATTAATGTTAATCTATACAAATGCGTATTATTTAAAACTAAACGTCAAACTATATCATAATACTAAAAGAAAGTGCCAATCAATACAAATAGTGCTTAAAGTACTCAAATTAGTGGTAAATCAAAAGTTGAATGAAAGAAAGAATTCAGAAAGTGTTTCGTTGATTTAAGTTAGTTTAAAAGTCAAACACTATTTGTATACAAGGCAATATATAGTATATTCCAATTTTAAACAGTTTCGAAAAGAAGGTAAGTCATTACTGAATCATTTAAAGAAATCTAAGAAATCTTCTAAGAAATTTTTAATTCAAGTTGAAAGTCTTTTCGGTTGGAAAAACATACGTTAGATTAAATAAAATTCAGTAAAATATGTTTTGCCCCAAACTTGTAAAACCTAACATTTTTCTGATGGGAACTTCCCAATATAATATGGGGATATGAAGATGAATTTTCAAATTTATCCACAAATGTGCAGTTTTCCCCAGTGTGTTTAAAACTCTCAACTCCAGCATTTTACAGAATAATATTTTTAAAATAAATCATACGAATTTTAAACGAAATAACATATTTTAAAAATTAATGAATTTAGCAAAATCTAATTTCCCCTGTGACGTCACAATGACTCTTTTGTAACTCTCTGTGACGTCACAGTAACTCTTTTGTAACCATCTGTGACGCCACAGCGACTCTTTAGTAACGATCTGCGCTATTAGGGCTGTGACACAACCTAGTGACTTTTCAATAAAGACCCTCGAGAATAATCGTTTCTTGAGAGAAGAAAACTTCCTTCATCACTTGATTGAATTAAGAAAATACAATGGTTTGTTTCCTAAATGCCTAAGTCATATTAGAAACGTTATATCAATTTGTAACTTGCTTAATGGCATGCCCTAGTATTTTTAGAAAATGTTCTCTCCACTGCGTAAATTGAATACGAAAGAATTTCCAGCTTTAATTTCTTTCATATGTTCGCATTCATAATTCTCCTAATTCCAGAGACGAAAAGTTAATTCTCGAGTGCTGGGAAACGAGAAAAGATAAAAAAAAATTCAATTTCAACTTTATTGATTTTCTCCACAAAACTGTAGGAGCTCATCACTAGCTGCAACTGCTCTGGATTCCAATGATAATTAAGGGATATTAACCCAGTGTAGAATAAAAATGGGAGTTGAGAGCCCACTTTTAATTTCAGCATCATTAAGCTAGTCAGAGACACGAACAGGAATCGTTAAAGAGTATTTCCAAACTCTTAAGAACCTAGAAGTTTCATAATTATATTTTTTTCTTGTGGCTGGGTGTAGGATTTACAAAATTATTCTCAGATGTTCCTATTCGTCGCTGTAAAACTATTAAGCTTGTTTGTTGGAAACATTAGAAGGACTTCATAGTATTAGGACTTACAATAATTGCTACAATATTTAATCAAATAAATGAATGGTCAGCTTAACTGTTAGAAATGTCTAATGCAAATGAATAATGAAATACAAAATAACGATTTATACATAAAGATCATTACGCGCTAGGGACTTTTCTGCATTCAGTTTCCAGCCAATCTCCATTTGTAATAACATACCTCCAAAAGATCTAATATCTGGCGAATGTAGTTGTGTGATTGGTGTCTTGCATTTGCATATGCAAAGTTCTTCCGTGTATCTCGATCGTATTTCTATAGGCCGTTCGCAGACCTTTTTATGTGCGCGGATAACACGTCCATTTTCTGTGATGCACGTACCGTTCCAGCACATTTTAAGGTCTTATCATGCGCTGATCATTTTGATCTGGAAAAAAAAAAATGTCGCATTGCGAAATTTTCGAGTTTTTGTGACTATAACCGTGAACGCCACTTCGTTGCCGTACACAGAATTTCAAGCCCATACCTCAGAAACAATATCCCTGATACTTCATCTCGATCGGTCAAACAGATCAATCTTAAGAGGTCGATATATCGGCAAAGTATTTTTAAAACCATCCTGAATATTTACACGCGAAATAAAGTGAAAATATTTTTACTTTTATAGATTAAAGTGTATAGAACAAGAATCAGTGAAACATAATACACAATATTCGAAATTCAAAGAGATAATTAGATTATCGGATAGAGTATGGCACACTTTATGTTCAACTATGTATTGCATAAAACGATTTTAATGCAAAATAAATGCTCTTTAATGGTTTGAATAAATCTATTCTGCATTTTTTATTGATATCTATAGTGCACATTTTTTTAACGGATGTAAAATATAATGAGATTCGATATCGTGCTGCAAAAAATATACCAGCAATCACATTACTAGGAGAACATTTAAGAAGATAAAATAAAAAAGAACTTTCTTCCTGCTGGTCTATTTTTCTTGAAATATTTCATTCGTGATGATAAGTTATGAAGGACAAGTGCACAATAAGGCATATAGGGGACATCATTTTTCATTCCTCACTAAAATATCTTAGAAAGGCAATTTATCTTCATTTATACTCCAGGAATGCGATTCGCGGGGATATTTTATTAGTTTCCAGTTCTTTTTTTTTTCGTGTGAAAACCGAGGTCTTGTGGAGTAATATACACTTGCATCAAGAATATTCGGAAATGTAAACTGAAATACAGTCAACATTGCTCTTTTTTTTTTAAATTGAAATTGTGCAGTTGTGCAACGGAGAAATTCAAGGTATGGTTTCAGTATCAGCTTGGTAGTGTCTAGACTGTCTAGTAGGTTTAGTGTTGATGAAATCAGCTTTTCCAAAGATAACTTTGGGTACTTGCGTATTATATCTTCTACAAATTTCGAAAACAACTTCTTTTTTCAGATCTGTGCGATTAAGCGAAATTACGAAAAAAAAAAAAAAAATCCAGCAGCATTCCTTGGAAATAATGAGAAAACACAGACTTCCTTACATCTTCAAAAGGTAAACTTGCCCATCTGAAAACTTTGTTGTTTACTTTAAGCCAGACGGCTTATGAGGCTTCTATGAATATTCCTCTCACGATTCAATTAAAAAAAAAGACTCACGCTGGCAAAAATGAAGATTCCTTGAAAATAATGGGCAGCGGAGCTGCCTTAGATCTCCAAGGAATATTACATAAAAATACCACAAACTTTACTGAACAACTTATTCTGAATAACACAATTCAGGGCAATTTTCCTGAGTTGTCCAGTAACGTTCTGGGTATTTTCATGCAACGTTCCTAGAGGTTTAACGGCCCATGATCTGCGCATTATCTCCAAGGAAAGTTCCTGGATTTCTTTTTTACAGTGTAAGTAAAAATTTTATGCAGTTCTCTGTTACTAGAATTAATAATACTTCTTCATTACATGTACTTGCATTTTAAATAGGCATTTCATGCATTCAAAATGAAAATAATCTTTTAAATTTACCTGGCGGATTCAAACAGTCATAATAATAAATAATAATCTTAATGTGTACTACTCGCAATAAATTTCCTACATTTTGATTGGCCATCGGTGACACTCAATTCTTCCATCAATTACTTTTTTTTTCCCTGTAACTCAGTGACGTCAGAAATAGTGGACGTTCGAATTTGTGTCGCTTGAGAAGTTCCAATTTCGAGCGAATTCCCCTTTTTGTTTGCGGACACTTATTAACTTTTCTAGGAGGTGCTGATTTGGGGTGTTTCGTCAGAATCTAGGCGCTAGTATTTGGACATTTACCTTCCTCCAATGAACAAAATATTACACATTTAGAAAAATAAAAACCCTCACTAAACGACACCTATTGTAAGGTCATTTTGTGAAGGTGAGGTGCCATAAGCACGGGAAAAGGGCGAAGAACTCCCCAGACAACTGTAACTGTGGAGACAGAGCGGGATTTTGGTGGTTTTATTTAGTGGGATGACTGTAATCCCAAGAAAGATAATCTCCTTGCGAAGTTTCGACACAAAGTTCGGAAAAAACGTTTTACAACGGTAGAAGAGTTTACTTATTATACCGCCCGATACGCCAGATATTTTGAATGATATTATTTGCCATCATTTTCTTATTTACCCCTGCATATAGGACTTTTAAACGCAGTTTGTAAACATTTGTCTCATCCAAATAATAACGAAGTTATCGAGATTCGAACATATCAAGTTTGAAATGATTAAGTCTGTTCCATTCATCTTCATATATAAACTCTGAGAAATGTAACTACATAATTCAATGAAATTAAGAAGTTCGCTATCAGGAAGAACTATAAAATGGAACCTTGCTTTTGAAGTGTGGATTTTCCTACTAACTATCTACGTGAAGTTAACGATCTGAGGAAGATATTATTTTAATAAATGTATTCAAATTTTGTGCACTCTATTATGACTTGATTTTTATGCATTAGAATGCGTTAAATTTATATGGCATTTATCGAATTCGTAAGAGAAAAGCACTAAAACTTACATTTTAGAAATAGAATGAAGGCTCACTTTGATCCCCTTTATCAGTAGTCTTATTTCATCTGAAGGAATTACAAATGTTTTTGACAAAAATGTAATAAATAAATAACCAGTTAGTCAATATTTTTCGACAATATATAAAAAAAATAACCGAAATGGAAATCATTAGTTATTTAAGAGGAATATTTTGAATCTTAATTTTCAAAATAATTATGACCCAAAACTTTGAGGAGTGCTTTGATCTAACGAAAGACCGATTAGATCGTATTTGGCTACAATAGACTGCACTGCATTAAAGTTGTACTTAAACATTTTTGCAATCATGATACCATTTTTTATAGAACTGCATAAAAATACATTAATTTTGAATGTTTTATTTATTAATTGCATATTTTTATGAACATTCATATAAGAGATAAAGAAAAATTAATGCCTAACTCTCCTGCTAAAAACGGTTTTCCCAAAACACATTTATATGTTAACAAACTATTAAATAAATCTGTAAAACGTTTAATACTTCGTATTGGAAACATATTTTTATCTCGCTATTGAATAACGTAATGTACTTTATCGAATTCCTTACAGAGAAGCACTAAAACTTACATTTTACAAATATAATGAAAAGATCTCTCCAATAGCTGATGCATTGGCAGAAGTACGTTATGGTATGTTGTCACGCAACTTTAGGCAAAGAGTTTTATATTACGAATGTCTTTATATGAAATTTCATTTGAGAAAGGGAATAATTTTTTAGCATGAATACAAAATGAAAGAATGCACAAAACCCATTTAATAATATTCTTTTGGGGATATGTATAATGTTTTAAACTTTAAAAAAATTGGATTTGTTATTCGAAATATAAGAAAAATGGAAGTTAGGTTTAAAATTTAGCATTTATTTATATAAAAAACTAGTATATATAACAAGAAACTTGATCTGCTTTTATACATATATATAGACTGTCTCAGTTAACAGTTTCAAAATTTTCTATGGATTCTGACGATTTGGAATCCAATTGAAAAGTGGGGTCGCAGACGCCGTCTTCATGCATTCAAAAATAATCGGTAGGGATATCGTGTTGACATAAACATTCCAACACACATAGACAACATTTTATCTATACTTTGAAATACAAATTTATCGCATACAAAAATATGTTTAGTAAAATTTACAGTTTATAGAAATCGGAGCGTAAGTCGAAGCACAAGCGGATTATTTACGAAACGTAGTTAAGAAATATCGCAGACACTTCCTTACTTGTTTTCTAACTAATAATTAATAAATGAATGAAGACGACGTTTACTATCTACCATTCCTGTGTGTTTCCGAGCCGTCTAGATGTTCCCTGCCTCACCTCGAAGCTCTGAATCTTTTAACTCAAACACCCTAAATATTAAAAACAATAACAAAAATGTATGTCAGTGGTAGCAATTTCAATGAGCTCAACTATTTTCCGTAAAAAATGCCTACGGAAAATCAGTATCTCAGATAGTTTCTTTTAGCTGCGTGCAAATGAATTCCCTGCTTAACCCTTTAACGCGCAGTGTTCTCGCTCCTGGAACACCAAACTCTGACGCCAGTCACGAAGAATAGATTTGATTTTTATAAAAATAGTTGCGGGTGACACAGCTGAAAGAGAATCCTTTACTTTTTAGCACGTCATTTACCGCCAAAAAATGGTCACGATTCTTTTTAACAGCACTGACATCTGTTGAAATAGGAAAGAATGCGAGAACAGCTGGATAGATCGCCCAATGCTGAAAAAAGGGCACCGGTTGCCATCGCTGGACTTAACTACCAGCGAGATGGCGGACGATCGAAACGTTCATTGCGTGCCACAGACCTAGAGTCTCTTTTTTTTGACGCAACAGCAGTCGTCAAAAAAGGGTCTCTAGATCTGTGGCACGCGATGAACGTTCCGATCTTCCGCCATCTTGCTGGTAGTTAAGTCGAGCGATGGCAACGGGTGCCCTTTTTTCAGCATTGGGAAAGGGGTGCGCCTCAAAGGGTTAACGACCACTCTTTTAAAAGTCAGGCAGGCTTATAATGGATAGTAAAATGTTTGATTTTGCTGACATTTTCAAGATTCGTTTTTCATGTAAATTTATTATAATCGTGTTTTTATTTTTTTATATAAATAAAAACAAAAAATGTGATAGACTTGAGGGGTCAAAACTGAGCCTGTTTACATATAAATCAATGCGTTTTGTGCCAAGAATGAAACATTGCATCGGTAGTTATTTTGTGTTCTACTACGTCCACTGACTAATAGGAGATTTCAGACTCATGGTTTAGGGTTTAGGTTGGCCAAGGGTCATTCAAATTTTTTTCTAGCGAATATATACATATATTTTTTTTCTGAAACTTTCATCGTCAAAATCTTTTTGCGACAAAATGAAACCACATTTCTAATGGGAAATGTTGGAAAAAGATAAGATATGTGTAGTTGACTTTCAGCGTTCATAAAAATTCGACTGTGAAAATGCAGAAAACTCACAAAAATCGTGATTTTGAAGTTCATTTACTGCTTACGCCAAGAATGACCATGTATGAAACTAATTAGACAAGAAAAAATTATGGCACAGAAAGTATTGACTTACATAAATAGGCACGATTTTCTTTAAAAAATGTACTATTTTAAGTTTTGACACCGCAAACCTAGGAGAAAAGTTTTTTTTAAAAAAGAAAAGTCGGTATGATGAATTCACATGAAGAGCAAATCCTGAAAATTTCACCAAAACCACTAATTTGCCCAGTAAAAATAAGACTATGAAACATAATATTTGCTTTACTTTATGGTTAATTCAAATTGTGAACACGAAATTAAAAATAAAAGAACCAGCAAGCAAAAATAAAAAGCTTTTTAGGTTTAATAAAACAGCCAGATATCAACATTTATAATTTAACGAAACAAAAATCAGGCAACACTAAGTTGAATGACAAAGCAATTTATATACTTGTGTTTATCCATCAGGCCTCTTCAATAAATGTGTTTTTCTAAAATATTGATTTCAATGCAGGTATCGACTTACAAAACTGCATTTAAGACTTTGAAGAACACTTCATTTTAGAATGTTTTCTCCGGGGAATTTAATGTTGTTTTTCTGGGCTTGAACTCTTACATTTAAAGAATGCCTTATGAATTTTAATGCCTCATTAAGTCAGTTAATAAAACAGGCGCATTCTCTGCATTAATGAAATATACTACCGATATTCAAAGACGCCTCTGGTTTATAGCGGTTGCTTTTTAAAGCTTGCTTGCATCTTTTAAATCTGCATGAAAAGCCACTATAAAGGCACTAAATTAATTATTAACAAAGCATTAATATGGCAATCGAGTAAACAATTTTTAAAATATGTGCATTCTGCAAAGTGCGATCATCTGCAATTTTATTATGTGGATTTCCATGCGTGTTTATAACGTAACAATATATTTTACGTATGTTTAACGATTCTGTTTGTTCATGTAGATAATTTAGCTGTATGTCAACATATATTTTTTCCTTGTCTAGTGAAAGACACATTTATTAAGGAAAAACTGTTACTCACCATAGACCACAATTTTGTCCAAAATAAAATCACAAGAATACCATTCATTGCAATAACGGGACTATAAAACATTATTGAGGATATAACGGGAATATAAAACAGGTAAATTATATATTTACGGGAATATAAAACAAATAAATAAAGATATAAAGGGAATATAACCACTAAGTAAGTAAATTTTCATTGAAAACTAGCAATGCATAGTGGATTTTACTTGACTATCATAATTTTAATATACAATGTGCCCAAAAAGTAGGTAACAGGCTTTAATTCTTTATCAATAAAGATAAGTGGGTTGTGTAAATTGAAAAAAAAAATATTCAAAATAAGGTTGGAAAGAAGACTACGTTAAGAAAAAATTCCTCTCGCTAATTTACAAAACGTAACACTTTTTAAATTTGTATACGACCCCCATACGAAAAAAAAAAATTCTAAATTAGTAAAATGTTCCGCATACACTCATGAGGGACATACAAAATTTGATATTTATACCTTATAAAGTGTCAGAGAATATGACGATAAATATAACGCTGACTCAAAACACTTTTCCATGGCTCTTGAAGGGAAATAAACACGCCGAATGATCGCATTTCAGGGGTCGTGCAGAAATTACGAAAGAAAATCCTTTTTTTTTTTTCTTACTCTAGCAATAAACGTTTACATTCAAAAATAAAGTATAGTCCCCGTTCATCTTCCTTTAAATCTAACAGTGCGGCGTTGAATGATGAAAAGCTCAACTTTGGTACGGCATCAGTTACATTAGTGCATGGGGTACATTTTACTAATTGTGATTTTTTTTGAACGGGAGTCGTGTACAAATTTTAAAAGTGTAACTTTTTGAAAATGAACGATAGAGATTTTTCTTAAGGAAGTCTTTTTTTTCCGGCCTATTTTGAACATTTTTTCAACTTACACTGTTCACTTACTATCTCTAATGTAAGGGTGGATCGAATGAACACAATGATCATAATTTGGTGTGTGTGTGTGTGTGTGTGTGTGTGTGTTTGTGAGTGTAAAGTGTTTAGAGAGAGAGTGGAGGCGAAAGAAGTGAAACCTTATTCAAAAATGCACTTGCCCCTTTTTAACCCACTTATACCTAGCGTCCCTTTTTTGGGACGGCATTTTCACTATTAGTCGAAAACGTTATTTATTTTTCCTAGCCTTTATTCATGAGTATCGAGCCTCAACTCTACAAAATATTTTAACATGATCAAGTAGGATGTTGATATTTCGATTTTTATGCATAATGATTTTAAAAGAAATCATCGCTTGTTCAAGAAGTTGACGTCAGAAATTTATCTATTATTTCTGTTATCAGTATAAATCGAAGAAAGTCGCAAAAATATCCAGGCACAAATGGGTTAAATGTATGTAATTGTCACAAAAATTTGAAATATAGCCTAATACATGCTTAATATTTATTTCCGAATTTTCTTGTTCCGCCTTTTCAGTTCGTGCCCTTAATCTTTCCACTGAAGTTGGTGGTCAGCCATGTGTGCTGACCGGGGAGAGGGCCAAAATCACGTTCATGTATTTTCCTTGATTTTCTGGACCTTCGTGAACAATCGACAGTGTTGACTATAATCGCTTTACTTCAAAGCTTCTATTGCACGACACTTTTATGTGCTGCAATCAAAGTCAACTTTCCGACCTTTTGTCTTCTCGTGTGGTTTTGCTTTACGACAAGGTGTGGCCGCATCGGCCACTCCCACACTCAGCATGCTGGAGCAGTTTTGGTAAAGTGTGTTGGAATACCCGCCGTAGAGCTCTGGTTTTTCACCAAGTGATTTTCACATCTTTGGTCCTGTAACAAAAGGACGTGGAAGGGTCGACTTTTTCACTCGGACAGTGAAGTCATGGGCAATGTTTGAAACCGGTTTCAATTTCAGCCAAACACTTTCTAAGAACGAAGTTTTCGATGCTTGGTACAACAATGAGACAACTGCTTCTGTAATTTTGATGATTGCATTTGAAAATAAATAATAACTTAATTTATGGCTGCTGTTCCGTTTTCATTTGATCCATCCTTATATATAAAGAATAAGAAAAGCCCGTTACAATCTTTTTGGGACAGCCTGTATATCCTTTCTACCATTCCAATGTAGTTAGAGCATTGTGATAAGTAAAAATATTTAATACAATTCATAGATTTACTTATATTACGTATCCTTAGTATCTTACACTGCAATTCTTTTGGATTATAATTTTCTTATTATTTTTATATTTAAGCTACTCACGCATTTTTGCTAGTGACTTTTTACCTATCAATTCTTTTTTACTGTGCACTTGTCCTTACTTCAACAGTTCAACATTTTTAATAGTATTATTTGAACTTTTTTTCTGTTCACAGACTGCTTCCACTGCATTTCTTATCTTTTTTTATTTTATTTTCTATTTACATCTGGCTGTTTGCTAATATTATGTTCCACTGTTATTGAAAATTTTTACATCGGCGCGATTTTGCACTTATAAGTATGTTATTCAAAAGTTTTAATTAAGGTCTACTTGAAAAAAAGTCATCACGAAAAATTAACATAAAGAAAAAAAAAGAGATTATGCTAGGTGTTTCGTATTATAATCTTAAAAATCTATAAATTGTCTTTCAATGTAAATAGATTGCTATAGCATCAATAAATATAAAAGATAGAAATGCCCTTAAATTTAATATTGCCCCTGAAAACAACTTTTTAAAATCAAATTCGGAATTCATTGTACCCCACTTTGGTAGACTACATACACTGCTCAAAACAATTAAAGGATATTGCGGTTTTAGGTGGATCTTGTGGCTGAGAAACTTTTTAGCTGATTGATACATGGTCGACAGACGTAGTAGGTTATACGAAAATAAATTACACATGTATGGCAGAAAAAAAAATGCATTTTATTACGCATTTGTGTAGAAAAGGAAAAAAAACACAATTTGTGCATATGAGATAAAAAGAATAAGAAAAGGTGTTTTCTTCAAAGGAAATCATTTTCAGTAGGGGGTATGGTTTCCACAGACGGCCAGCAACGTTGAACACCTTTGAGCCATGGAGTCAATGAGGCTATTAATCACGAGTTGGGGTATTCTGTCCCACTCTTCCAGAAGAGCTCTTTCCAATTCTTGGAGAGTTTGTGGGGGTGGTTGGCGGTCAGCAACTCGTCTTCCTAGAGCTTCCCAAATGTGCTCTATTGGATTCATTTCTGGAGAACACGCTGGCCATTCCATTCGTACGATTCCTCCCTCGAAAAGGAAATCCTCCACAAGGTTAGCACGATGTGGCCTGCAGTTATCGTCCATTAAAATGATCTCTGATTGCTGCAGCGTAAGGGACTACAATAGGTCTGAGGATCTCATCCCTATATCGGCGACCAGTCAGAGGTCCATCTCGAATGATGTAGAGGTCTGTGCGCCCGTCAATGGGGCGCCACCATACACCAACACTTCCACACCGCCAAAACTGACACTTTCGTGCACGAACGCAGGATTATTCCTACTGCCACTGTCCCTCCAGATGAAAATACGCCTATTATCAGGATGAACTGAAAAACGGGACTCGTCAGAAAAAAGAACATTGATCCATTCATTTCTCCTCCAGTTCACATGCTCTGTTGCCCACTCCCTGCGGTCGCGATGATGCCTTGATGTTAGTCTAACACATACCATCGGTCGGAGAGCATACAGACCTACACCATGGAGCCCGTTTCGGACAGTCTGAGTTGAAATCGTGGTGCCAGTAGCCGAACGAAGGTGTTGGAGAAGAGTAGCGTTCATATTCCGGTGTCTCCAAGCCGTTAACACTAAATAACTATCTTCATTGGGCGTTGTTGCCCGTCCACGACCTTTCCCTGGTCTTCGGCCTGCACTTCCAGTCGTCGAAAACCGGTTCCAGATCCTGGAAATCACACTTTGTGTCACTCCAATGGCTTGCGCTACTTCGGCTTGAGTTTGGCCCCCTTCTAACCTACCGACAAATCTCCAAGCTTCTGAATCGGTTAAATGACTTCGCTGAGACATCGTACTCATCGAAACAAAGCAGTCACCGAATGCCGATCATCCTTGTCTTCATTTTCTTTTATTCAGTTGAAAGTCCAATTTCATTCTCTGCCGCTGTAGCGACGTTTTTGGCGTCGAACTCAAAATTAGCATACTCCACAGTTTGAGAATCAGAAAAATTTGCATTTGTAATTCTCTTCTTCCATTTTCGGCAAAAAAAAAAAATTCGCTTATATCTTTATTTTATATAAAACTTACAATATCCTTTAATTGTTTTGAGCAGTGCATTATATCATATTCATCCTTTTGTTAATAATTCTAAAACATGGCGAAATATTATTCAAAATCAGTGTAATAAATTACATTTATGGCAATGACGGATTGAAGTAATTATATTTAACATTACACTTTCACGTGACCATTTTCAAAAATCTTTAACTGATCGTGGAAATAAATAATTGTTTGTGATACGGAGGCATCGCAGCGATACCATATATCTAAAGCCATCATTTTTCATATTTATAGGAATATTTCGAAAACAAATTGTTTTATTTTATGCGCTAATGGAGTATTTTTAGCAGCATTTTTCTTCATTTTATTTGAAATACAATCTTAAAACGTTGTTTTGAAGTCCGGAAGCAGTTCACTCATACCCCCCCCCCTCTCCATATTCCTAGGATTCCTTCACGAAATAACAAAACAGTACCGGAGAAAATTTGTTGTTGTGATAGAGACTTAACACTTATTTTGTGTGTCCACGTTGTCAACTCGAGAAAGATTTTTTTCGGTCCTCTCTGAAATGATAAATTGGACGTTTTGTGTTTAGTTTCGTTTTTTTCCCTTTCGATAAGCACTGATAAATAGAGGTAAAATGTACAGGTAGTTAAGGAAACACGTTTAAGTATTTGCGCATGCATTAGTATTACGATTCTAGCTGAAATCAAGGCTTAGTTTCTACAAAAATATAAAAGATGCCAACGCATTAATTAGGAAATATTTTCCATTGTATCTATCTATTTTCGGAAAATATTAAAAATAAGTAAATAAATAATTAATTAAAAATACAAATAAAAATGTTTATGTATTTGTGCATGTATTAGTATTAAGACTGCAGTTGTATTGAGACTGCAGCTGTATTAAGACTGCATCTAAGTCAAGACTTAGTTTCTAACTAAACATGAAGATTCAGTACCATCGATTATAATTTTTTTTTCCAACACAGCAGTCTTTATTTCGCCAAATTCGGCGATAAAATATACTCGTTTAAGTGTTTGTGCATGAATTAATTTTACAGTCGTAGCTGAAGTCAAGGCTTGGTTTCTAACAAAACACGAAATATGACATCCCGTCGACTGTAAAATATTTTACACCACGGCAGTCTACTTTTACGCCAAATTTGGCAATGCACCTTCATCAAACTCGGCAAAATGTCGGGGCAACCTTAAAAAAGCCGAATAACAATACCAATGTAACTTCTATTCTTTCTGCAATGGTTCGGCAACAGTTCTTCTAAAGGGATTATTAACAGGTCCATGAAGGCAATGTTTCCCACACCGCATTGCTATTTGATTCTGAAACTTCTCTGTACCACCTACCTAAACCCCCTGCAAGTTTGTCAGTATGGTAGAGAGTCACTCTGCTTATATGTATTAGTAATGGTAGTAGCAGTAATACTAGTGTTACAATTATCATTCCTTAAAATGAGGAATTTCATTTTTACTGCGTAATCATCTTGGAGATTTATCGCCCTTCTATTTTTTTCTGAAATGATCGAACTTTTTCTGAACGAAATGATCGAATTTTTCTTCTGAAATGACCGAACTTTTCTTCTAAAATGATCGAACTTTTTTCTGAAATGATCGAACATTTTTGTTGCACTGTATAATAAAATAATTAAATGCATCTTGTACTCCATTTTATCTATGTCTTTAATTCAAAGTAAGTTATCTAATTTAAATATTTGCAAAAGATCAACGCAACACCATACCTACTCTTTTCTTTAAATCAATAACCACACAATATTACTTTGTCTAAAATCTAAAGTGACGATTTTCTTCTATGCATGTGATTTTTTCTTACAAAGAAACGCACACAAACTTAATTAAAAACAAACTTCTCGCAAAACAAACTAAAAACAAACCAAAAACAAACCAAATTTTAATTTTCAGTCTTGAACCCTATGCACATAGTAACTAAAAAGCCACGCAGAATATGACTGACACACGCGCGAAATGGGGTCAGTGTTAACATCGCGTTGCATTTACCTTGAGAGAGGTTGTTGTACCTCAATCACGCACGTATATTGACAAAACGCTTATTGAAAAGAAAAATACCCACAAAACTTGTCTGCAAATAATAAACAAAGCAAAATGGTAGAGACATTTTAACTTAGTAGACGAAGTGACATCTCCTCTG
Organism: Cheiracanthium punctorium; assembly: GCA_038373885.1. NCBI lineage: Eukaryota > Metazoa > Arthropoda > Arachnida > Araneae > Cheiracanthiidae > Cheiracanthium > Cheiracanthium punctorium. Next base: position 824,920 of record JAWZYV010017824.1, on the reverse strand, counting down.
GCGAAGTGACATCTCCTCTGTTTTGAAAAAAATTCAGAGTTGAAACTGATTTAAGAGAGTGTATTAACATGCGGATACGGTAAACAGAGAATATGCGTGTGTGTTGAAATACTTATATGTGCGATAAACAAAGAATGTATATGTATTTTAAAGTAGATGAGTGCGATAAATAGAGAAACGCGTGCATTAAAATATCTGTGAATATGTCAAAAAGAAAGGAAATACTTGGCTAATGTGTTGTTTAACAATTTCTGTCAATTGTCAACGTCAAACATTGGCGCAACAGCACCTCTGCGGGGCCAATGCTTGCGCTGCGCAACCGCACCTTAGCGACCATGGGCTCTGGGGTGCGGATGCATATGCGGCGACCAGGTGGTCAGCCTGACGGAAATCCCCCAGTGTTTTACTCCGAGCAAGCTTGGTCCTCATTTTATCGACCCACGCAAGGGATGAAAAGCTAAGTAGACCTTTCCCAGCCCGAGTTTTGAACCCCGCACCTGTTCGACGGCAGGACGGTGTGCTAACCATTACACCACTGGGCTTCCTCTGTCTAATTGTACTTATTTTATATGTCTATTTGCATATGTTTTTTCATTTCATGTTTGTATTAAAAATTGCTCTTGTAATAAACAGATAACATACTGGAATTTTGTAACTTATATTTACACAATAAATGCGAAATATGTGAGGATATTAGAAGGTTTTATGTAAGCATACTTGCCGAATGAAATGTTACTTCAATTAGTATTTGGTTCTTCAAACTTTTGCTTTCTATAGAGATAGAGCACTTACTGGTCTTACAAGAATTACTGGTCTTACTGAATTCAAATTGAATTACTTCATAATATGTAGCGATTTCAATCGTCTATTTGCCCTATATTTCTCCACAATCCGCTTCAATTTTCTGTCATCTCGTTTGGTCATTTTTTGGGGTCTATGACCACTTCATGTTGAAGATTTAGCTCTACCTTCTCTTAAATATACTTTATATACCTTTATCCCGCTTCTATTTTATATTTTAAATGGATTTAAATGTCAGACACCCTTGCCCCTCGCATACACACCATCTGCCTTCTATTAAACCCACTAATAGCTTTCGTGGATGACATCTGAAAACAAAAAATAATCAGTTTTACAAATTTTAAACTGTCTCATACTTGAATATTAGATTTGTTTACTTTGATATTTACTTTTTGAGAGATATTTAGTGATTTTATTTTTATAATTAGATTGAAGGAAAGAAAAGGATGATAAAATGTGGCAGGGGAGTAAGTCATTTTACCATCGTGTTTAATATGATAAACCATTTAATAGACATTGATGATTTTGTTTGTGAAAAAAAAAAAAAAAAAAAAACAGAAAATGTGCTACGTCCAATATATTCATGTTTCTTTCTAGCACTCTCTATGCATTATGGACTTAACGTTATTTTAACTTTACAAACATTTCTGTAAAATTTAGTTCATATATTGCATTGGTTATTTAGTTTTAATTCTGGTAAAAACCAAACAGTGCATTTTATTTATTTCACACGGATTTATTTTTATAAAGTTCCAAAGTACAAACATATAATTACGCTGAGGCATTTGCAATAGCTCTAATGAGGAATACTTTCAAATATAATTAAATTCATTTGAAATATCAATTTAATATGTCTATTTAACTTTACAGAAAGTACTTCAGAAAGATGGTTAAAACTTCCAATTTAATTGTAGTTTTAAAGATTGTTTTCTCAAACTTCAATTTTACTTTTAAACAGTTTTTATTGGTCTTTTATTTAAAACAAAAATACAACAGTATGCTGCTTTAGTTTGTATTTTATGTCGGTTGTGTCTGGTTGTACGAAACGTAGAACCCTAAAATTTTAATGGATCTGTTTGTGCTATCATGAAATGCTATTTTTAAAAAGTGCATAAACTTTTTCAAGGATGCACAGTACTTTTAAGCAGTCAACTTTAAATATATTTTTAGTACAACTTCAGATATGTTGCACTTGCAAGATAACACTATATTTTGCATTCATCTACATTTAATGTGTGAGTGTTTATGCTTTTAAGCTTTTTTTTTTTTTGTACTTATACATTTGGGGACAAATTCGACTACTTGCATTCAGCTAGTTTCAATGAACTTTAAGCATGCGTACTTTAACTTAAAAGCTAAACAGCTGAGATTCTGAAAGTTCTTTCTTCTAAGTGGTAAGCAGGGAACGCACTTTAAGTCGCACCCAGAAAACTGTTTTCAATTTTGTGTGTATTTATTGCGCTTGTTTGAAAATTAAAAGCATTTGCAGTTATACATTTTCACATACAAGTGCTGGGAGTTTTTAACTTGATGTAGGCTTTTGAAAAGCAATGTTATGAAGCTTGAATAGACTTTTGAAGTTTTCTGTAGTACATGGAGCAAAGTAGGTTTGCGTTTTGTAAAACACTGCTTTTGTAAGTAACATATTAAAGAAACGTTGTAGTTCAGATTTAATCCATACATTATTGCTGTGATAATTCAAAGCATAGAAAACTTATAATCAGTTGCACGGTAAAATTTTACTCTTGCAATGTTTAAAAAACGTAAAAATTGGTATTTAACTGCAATTATTAGGCATGTGCGTATAATTCAGGTGCGACTTTTGCACATGCTTTTAAATAAATACCAAGTAATTAGTATGAGTATTTTATTACCGAACCTGTACAGTTTGATGGACTTTTTATATAAATTCGCCTTTGAAATAATTCTTCAAAGCAATATACTTTTACTATTACACTTCAATAGTTTATTTTAATGGTCTTGTCAACAGGATGATTCAAGCTATACTATTAAATATAACTTGATGGTAGCTATTATACTATTAAGCTATAATTCGGAATTTTCATACAACCATTCATTTTCGTATCTCATTCATACTATTTTTGTATGCATTTTCACAGAAAAGGAAATTTACATCAGAATTGTACGATAAGTACTTTTATTTTAAATGTATTAATTAATTATATTTTGTTATTAACCAATTTTTATGCATGGTCTGTGTTTATAGTTAGACTTTTCCTATAAAAAGGATTCTGCAGATAAAATGGGTGAGCTAAGTCCCCAACTTTAGCCTATCCACTGTAAAACTGAATGACAACTGTGGCTGAAATGCTCTTAAGAAGGATTTTCAAAAATTTAGTTCAAAAATGTCCTAGGGTGCACTTTTATGTAAAAAAGTAAACTTTTTTGAATTTTTATGAATAGTGGGAAGTTATCACATCAGAAAATATTGTATGACTGATAAATTGAATAAAGTTGTCGATTGAATCTTATGCATTAGAACGAGCTGTATCCACTAGTATATACTTCTTCTAATATCAGAGAATCTTCGCAGATTGCATTTCCACGGAGAAACAGCACAATAATTGATTTACCATACCCAGTTTTATTAAATTGCAAGCATACTTCGAAAATACTAATGTTCCTGCGGGTTATACGCTAATGGTGTAACAGCACTAGAATTTAAAACAACGCCCGAACCTTAATGTGTATTTTATTTGGAATTCCGTGTGCATTGAAAAACAATTATTGGCACCCGTTTTCTTGGCAGACTATCAAATTCTCCCATTACTTGTAAAAACTGTTAGGATAAACAATTGAGACGGCAGTTCAAAACTGTGGATATCCAGAACTGATTTATGAAACCGAGATTGGGTCATACTATCTTTTGTTTGGAAGGGTACAGTATGGGAAGGAGGCGTTTTAAAAGGCTTCCGCTTTAATTATTTTTAATGGATTGAGAAAAAAATTCTATATTTGCTGAGTATGAATTAATCAAACTCCAGATCAGTAGAATACTGAGACGAATAAATCGTGGACGTATATGAATCACGTAAAAATGGTTGACTGATAAACCTGAGTACTAGTACTCTCGTTCAAATTCCCAATCCTAAAAAAAAAAAAAAATGTTTTTTCTCCAATCACCTCTAAAATCAGTTTGTTCCTGTTCTCGTTTCCATGGATGAACGATCGCACTATCCATGGAAAGAGGTGTCATTGCCTCAGAGGGGTCGGATTCTGTCTGCTGGTCCCTAGTTTCGAACCAATCCCGGATGAGGGACCATCCAGCACATGAAATCGGCATTCCCAGAGGTATGGTTTAAGCATGTAGGACATTGGAACCACGACGGATTTTACGATCGCACCATCCATGGAAAGAGGTGTCATTGCCTCAGAGGGGTCGGATTCTGTCTGCTGGTCCCTAGTTTTGAACCAATCCCGGATGAGGGACCATCCAGCACATGAAATCGGCATTCCCAGAGGTATGGTTTAAGCATGTAGGACATTGGAACCACGTCGGATTTTACGATCGCACCATCCATGGAAAGAGGTGTCATTGCCTCCGAGGGGTCGGATTCTGTCTGCTGGTCCCTAGTTTTGAACCAATCCCGGATGAGGGACCATCCAGCACATGAAATCGGCATTCCCAGAAATATGGTTTAAGCATGTAGGGCATTGGAACCACGACGGATTTTACGCGCACCTGCTCCCACGAGCGTACACGGTCGCATAGCAGTCCAGCCGAGAGAAGAGGCCACCCTCACAAGCACTGGCCAAACCGGATGCTGCCTCACTTTCCGTGTTCTTATGGGAATAGAGTTTTAGTGGCTAGACCGATGCGAGAGTGTAAAAGTGGGTTTACATCATACACTAAATTTGAGTTCACTAAACTCCGTTCCCATTAGAGCACGGAGAGAGAAGAAGGACCGGCTTGTCCTGTGCTTGGGAGGGTGCAACCTCTCTCGGCTGGACTGCTGTGGAGCCGTGAACGCTAATGGGAGATAATGCATGTAAAATATGTTCCTGTCTCGGAAGTCCCGCATGTTGAAACGGTACTACTAGAAGTGTGGATTTCAGGTGCTAGATCAATCATCTAGAATTTGTTCAAAATTAGGACACCACAAGGTAAATCGGACTTCATCCCACTGAGGCTCATCAAAACGCAACCCCCCCCCTTCCTCCCATCGCCGTCCTATACGGAGCATCTGTGATGGAGATCACATATCTAATTTAATAATCATTTACTTTGGCTTTCTTTAATGTAATCTATCCAAAATTCAAGAATTCTAAATCACTTCTGTTCTCATTTTTCTGCCATTTCGGCTTTTAAATCTGTATATTTGTTTTTCCCTGTATGCACTATTCTTTTTGTTCTTAATTGTTTCGTCTCTCCAGACCGGTGTGCTAAAAATAGATTATATTGCGTCCGTTTGCAAAATCAACGGGCTTTTTGATTTTCCTCTTGGCATCCTGTTGGCGTAAGTTATTTAGTTGTTCCCCTGCGACGACTTTAAAATTATAGGCTCGCGATTACGTCATTGTAATTTTATTGGATTAACTTGTAGGGTTGCTCTGGAATGGGCGTTATTGATCTCAGCCAAGTGTTTGTTCTCGCCAATGTGTCATTCTGTGCTGGCGTAATTTTTAAATCATTCCACCCTAATTTCACTGTCCATATAGGGCGTTATTTTATTTTCGCTGAGCCACCATCGCCCGTTATAATAATGTTTCAATAGTATATGTTTAATAAAATATTTTCAAGTATTTAACGTCTTTTTTTTTTAATTGCAACTATAAGTGTATTCGAACCTGGATTATCATGTATCACAACGCAGTCTTTAAATTTGAATCAGCCCAACCAAATAACTTCTTTACAGCATCTGGCACCGCTTCTCGGCTGCCAGAAAGCATGAAAAACAACAACAGCACAGCATTGAATGTATGCCTTCCAACATTTTATTCATGCCTTTTTCTGTGTTTATATATGTATGTTAGGTACATTATGAACGTAATTTACAAAAATCAGTACAAATCGTGCATTATAGCCCTTGAACGCAAGCTAAAAAATGCATCGCATCAGGTTACTCTAAATAGTTTAGGACAGATAAATCTGCGAGACTCATGAAACTCTCTAAATGCATTTGCACTGCAAACATTTATGTAGAGAGATCATACTATTTCTAAGAAGAAATACTATACTATTTATTTGAGTATTGTTTTATCAAAGTTTTAAAACAGGTACTAACTGATTTTGATGTCTTTGGTTTCGCTAATCTCTCATTTTTCATACCAAAAGTCTACGTTATTGTGGATGTGTGTCAAAAACAGTTAAGTTTCTTTTTTTTTTCTTTTTCTTTTTAGCTAGACTATATGAGTAATTTGTAGCAAGTATAATAAAGATTATTATCTATTAGAGTAAGCTGTAGCTGTATTTAGAAAAGCATTTAATGCTTATTTTTAAAGAATTATATCTCGTTATTTCTGCTAATTTCACAACAATAGAGTAGCATATTTGATATTTCTCTTATGATTAACTTTAGTTAATTATTTTCATCCTTCTTTTAAATGCAATACGTGAATAAATAACAGATCGAGTATTTCTTGTATCAGAAATTTAGCTAGCGTACTACACAAAATATTTCGATTGGCATTTAAAGCATTAACTATTATTTTCTAATTGTTAAGAAAACTACTGTTTTCGCTATACGTGTGTCTAACATGTAAAATATCATAAAGGCTCTTATGTTCTTCTTTGGAATAAAAATCCACTAACATGAAGTGAAAACTACATTTATAATGTGTATAACGAGTGCAGCACAAAATATACACTCCTTTTACATTTGGCATAGTGTATTACGCATACTTCGAAAATAAGTAGATTTTACATACTTTGCAATACAAATGCAAGTCGTTTTCAATAACAAATATAGTACGTTATAAGATGTTTAGTAAACGTGCTGTGGTGAGATTTTCTTATATAAATACAGACGGTGCAAATAGTTGCATGGATAAAAAGTTACTCCAGAATATTGTTAGCCTGGTTTATTTAGAAGAGAAACGTACTTGGGAAAAATAACTAAGTGTATGTATATTTTTTGAGGGATCTTTTTTGTTTACTATCAGTTTTAAATAATGACCTATATCTTAAATTGTCACTTCAGAAATTTAAGAAGCAAAAATACAACTTCAAAAAATTAGTAGATTTTTTCCATAATATGAATCATGCTTTGTTTCTGAACATTATTTGAGTATTATTCATGCATTTTTTATTATTTCTTTTTTTAGAATTGTTTCTTATCAGACTTGATGAAAATTGTCATAGCTTTTACCGGACATTTGATTTGAAATTTGTACACTTATCTTCAGCACAAAATAATGCAAAGTTATGTATTACATAAGAATATTCGTTTTCTCCCTATAATGAAGTTTTTTTACATTTAAAAGTACACCTTTTTCTTTTCTTTGTAAATGTTTGTCAATCATGTCTGTTTCTTATTATAGTAAGAGATATGACCGGAAACAGAATGGCATTTCAAAGAACAAAAATTCACGAGCCTAAATAATTCCACACTATATTGAAAAGAGACATTAATTTAGACTAAAAATTAAATTATCTAAATGAATCAATTGAATTATCAAATAAATAAATATATTTTGTACAATTTATTAAGGTAACAGACATGCCATGTAATAAAAATTCTTATCACAAATAGGACTTTTTCTTTTTCAGTCAAATGTCAAAAATGTCTGTTTATATTTCTTTTCGACCATACACTAATGGCAAACATGTGTTGCTATTCTCAAATTTCAATTGTGTTGCTTAAAAAATGGAAATAATGCATGGTAACAGACAATCAATGTCCGGAAAAATCGTAATTATTTTTCTTACATTTTTTGTTTATATTAAAACCTTATAAAAACAATTTCATAATGTAATTTAAACTCTATTTCACAATGTTAGTCATGCCAGCCGTCAGGGCAGGAATTTTAGTTTGGGGACAGTAATTCTGCAATAACACGTTTTATGTTCTATGGTTCGGACAGCAGTATTTCAGTATCTTCTCTATTCATTTCTTAAATAAATATATATATATATATATATATATATATAAAATCATATGTTCTTTAATTTAATATTTCACTATTGGATAATGTTCGATGAAGCCATGATAAAAAGAAAAAAAAAACATTTAAATGTTCTTATACCTCGTAAAAATGTATTTAAACAGACTGGAAATTACACTAATTTTTAATTTAGAATGCACAATTTTTTAAGGAATGAATATTACATTTTAACAGCTAGTAAGTGAAATTTCCCATCGCGTTAATGTGCATTAACGCTTTCCATCATTGGCGACAGATGGCGCCAGGCCAACGGATGAAGTGAAATATGCAGCCTCGTGTGGAGAGTATCAGAGGAGGATTTCCGAATCAATACTGGCAGGCAGAGTTTTGCCAAAGTAAATGTAACAAGAAAAATGGCATATTGAATCTTATTTATCTGCATACGTGTTACCTTATAAAAATAGGTAACACGTATAAGCGCATAAGAAAATTGCTTTTTTTTTTGCATTTTCTAAAAGAGAAGAAGGGTACAGAACTGCAGTGCTAGGAACATAAGCTGTAATGGAACTATGGAGTAGTCTCTCTATATTGACATGCACAAGTAAAATATATCATGTGGAAAGCATAGATTACAAAATGATTTCCTCTCGGGTTGCATTACTGTTCGACTTATGATTAACCTATTGGTTACAGTTGTCATGTCATGGTTCCGTCTGTCATTTTACGATATTGTTCTGCGCATCGCTATGCCACGGTGGGGCACCTATACGGGTAAGAATCAAAGCAACAGATGAGTAATCGACATATATAAGTATTTATACAGGCTGTCCCAAAAGTGTGGTAACGGGTTTTTATTCTTTATCTGTTAGAATTAAGTGGGCAATGTAAACGGTAAAAAAAAAAAAAAGTTCGAAATAAGGTCAGAAATAAAATCCCGTTGAGAAACAAAATTCATCTCGATGATTTTCAAAAAGTTACAGTTTTTAAATTTGTGTATGACTTTCGTAGAAAAAAAAAAATACCATTTTTCAAAATGTGTCCCGTACACTAATTACGTGATGTGCAAAATTTGAGAATTATATTTTAAAAATTGCCAGAGATATGAAGATCAAACATATACTGATTTAAACCACTTTCCAATGGCTATCGTAGGGAAGAAATCCCGTCGAAAGGTCGCATTTCAGGGGACGTACATAAATTATAAAAGATTTTTTTTCAGTCTAGCAATAAGCGTTTTCATTAAAATTCATGTATAGACCCATATGATATCTGTTTAAAGGTATCTCTAACACGTTTTATGATGAAATGCTGAAATTTTGTAAATCTCTTCAGTAGAGCATTGGGCATATTTTACTAATTAGGAATTTTTTATATGGGGGTGGTATACAAATTTAAAAAGTGCTAATTTTTTTTAAATTAACCAGATGATTACTTTTCTTAACCGAGGCTTAATTTCGACCTTATAATTGGAACTTAATCACAGAGGAGCATACAAAACTACAAAAGCACAGAGACATACAAAACTACAAAAGCAGGTGTAATCAAGAAATAAACCATTGATCCTGTGTGGAAAATGTCAAAATCATTTGGCCGCTTAATGAAATACCGGATCGGTTTAAAGAATATCCACTTAATGTAACAACGTTTTGTTGAACAAAACAATATTAAATTGTGAAATTGGTCCCGGATAATAGATTACCCCGTTTATAAGAGAAAATTTTCATGGGAAACTAGCTCTTCTGTTAAGCGGGTATATGGAATGGAAGAAAGAAATTATTTCATATTTAAAATCACGGTCTTAATGTTCAGTTTTTGTTATTACATGTACAGTGGAACCTCTATATAAGGTCTTTTTTTTTGCCTGACAATATTTAATATTAAGTTAGATGAAGTAGCTCAAAGTTTCTTTATAAGGCGAATGCTAATTTTATTATTCTAAAATATGCACACACTAAATTTGTTAATAAAATCAAAGAAAAAGCTTTTAATTAGATAATATCACTATGAGTCCTATTAAGTTTACAAAATTTTAGTTTTATAATTAATTTTAAGCTATTACATCAGAAACTGTTATTTTACAATTTTACAGTGCCGACATTAAAATCTTCTTCATCTGTCAATTCCAAATCCCGGAAAGTCCGAAACGTACTATGATGAGAATTAGCTGTCTTGCGACCTTTCCTGATTTTGTTATGTACAGTTTTTTATACATTGCATACATGTGTGGACACACGAAATATTTAACAAACAACTTTTTTTTCTAATTTGTAATTTGCGGGAAAAATCAAGGATGATCAGATTTGCGAGTGGCACCCGTGGCACGTGCCCTATCTGTCATACCCTAGATATGCCACTGATGGGGACACAATAGATGACTGACCTACTGTACCCTAATTCAGGTGACACAGTGCCATATGAAACAATGTATTATTTTTCACCTCAAAATTCTGAATCTTTAAAATAGTCCTTTAAATACAACATATTAGAAAAGAAGATAATTTAGACTAAAAAACATACAACATAATTTATATTCACTTCACAAAGTTCAAGTGTTATAATATACTTACTTTCTTCAAATTTCGTGCAGATGATCAGAAAACAAAATGACTCTTTTCTTTCCGCCACAATCAAGTGAGATGTTTAACTTTTACCACAGAGTTAAGTTGTTTGATACCTACTATAAACAATTTCTTGCATTTCAAAACTATTCATTAAGCCACAAATACCTTCAACGATCCACCGTGCCCCCTGGCCAACTGTACCCCGCTCTCCCCTACAGGGTGTGTCACAACTCCGACACAAGTTTGGAAGGCTTTTAAAAAATAATATGTTACCAATACAAGAACAAAGTTGATTTTACTGGAGAAAGAAACATTACAAGCTCAAAAGATTCCCAAATTGTGAGCTTCCTTGTCCTTGTTGTTCGATTAGTCGACGTTCTGACGGCAACAATCGCAACAATCGCAACAATTCAACAATCGCAACAATCGCAGCAATCGCAACAATTCAACAATCGCAACAATCGCAACAATTCTTCCGTGGCCACCTCGCTCTACGGATTTTTTATGGGGTTATATAAAAGATCGTGTGCTCGTTCCTCATATACCTCCTGATTTATAAGATTAACGGCAAAAGACACCAAATGCATTCACTAGCATTGATAGCGACATGCTGACTTTACACTTGATATCTTGCCATTTCAAGAAAGGTTCGCATATTGAACATTTATGAAACATAACTTGTAACATTTCTTTATCGAATAAAGCCAAATTTGATGCTTTATTGGTAATACACATTTCCTATAAGCCTTCCAAACCCGGGAAGAAATTGTGATACACTCTGTACTATACCCTACCCAGCATATCAAAATCTCCCGAAAATAAAGTTTTGAAAAATCCGAATAAATTCATCACTAACGAAAATTTATCTGAATTATTATATAAAAAGATAATATTTAAATAAAACCAAGTGACGTGCCGGTAATTTAGATTCGAAAAAGAAAAGGATTTTTGATAAAGAATGCCTGAAGATTATTGGAATTATTCAAAAGAGCATTAAATTATTTATGAAGAAATGGTGAAATACGTTGAAAGTACGTTTTCTGGAAAATTGTCTAGGATGCAAAAACTGATTGAAAATCCATTTGTTGTTCTGTATTTAAGTATACATTTAACCGATTAAAATGCTTTATATAAAATCGAATACACCATTTATAAAAAGAATGGTTTAAAATATGTTTCCATTAAGTTTAAAAGGAACGTATGGGGAAATCAAAGATTATTTATTGCCTTTGTATCATTTATTATGATACTGATGAACCTAGAGCGATACGTAAACATAAAATATTAGCTTTTGTAAGTTATATAAGAAAATATTTCTTGAACGGTAATGCTATTTTTCCTTTCTTCCTTACATAACTGTAATTTCCTTTGGATGCTTTCAATGAAATAAAATTTTACTGCTCTAAATTAAATTTATATGATTTAAAGTCAGGCTAAATACTTCTGACGGTAATTTACAATAAATACTGCAAAACTATTCCAAATGCTATCTAACGTCGCTTGCTGCTTTGTTAGAGGAAGAAGTAATTGAATATACATTAAGAAAATGAAAGAAACACTTTTAGAGAATGAATACACATTGTGTTCTTCCCTTGAAGGAATGTTTTCCATTTAAAATGAGTGAATGGCATTTCCGGCTTATTAAAATTTAAATGTATATTTAGTCCCGTAAAAAAGCATACAAATTTTCAATCTTCTTTTTAAATGTATATTAAAAGTGGTGCTTATTTATAAGAGTTACATTTTGAACGAAGCTTGTCGTAAATAACTTTTGTTAAATACAATAATGAGAAAAATTGATAACGATTTTGAAAAAAAAATAAAGAAAAGTATTTATAATATGAGGTTTTTTATTTTTCGGGTGTTTCTGCACTGCCCTCCAAAAGTTAAGGAACATGCTTTTCGAAGCTCATAATAAAAAAAAAATGACAGTAACAATTAAATTTATAATTTATATAAATGATAAAAAATGAACTTTATGCAAATTCATGCAAAAATGATAGCTACCACTTCTTTTTTATAGAAAAGAACAGGCATATATGAGTGAGAGAAAAATATGCAAATATCAGGCTTCCGTAATTATGCGTGTAACTTTTTTTGATTTACAACTTTTGTTAGCAGACAATAGACAGTAGGGATGTCTGCCATGCCTGAGAGAAGCCGTTTTCCCATTCGTTAAGGTGGTGGGCGGTGGGATGAATGGAAATGGGGTTGTCACAGGCTGAGCTGCTAGGCGTCTTAATCTGTTTCGTGTGGTCCACCGTCTCTGGAATCAATATCAAACCGAAGCTTCTATGTCCAGAAGACGTGTTCCTGGACGACCGCGAGCTACAACACATGCAGAAGACCGCTTTATAGTTCTTTCGACCCGAAGAAGAAGAATCATTTCTGTGCCACAACTTGTTGCAGACCACTGTGTAGCATCAGAGAGAAGAATATCTGCTGGTACGGTGCGAATGCGTCTTCACACTGCAGGTCTCTGTTCAAGGTGACCAGTTGTGTGTCCCCCTCTACGGACGACAGAGAGGGGTCAACTTATCTTGATCAAGAGAGCACGTTTCCTGGACCAGACAGCGATGGGCTTCTGTACTCTTTACAAACGAGTCCACATTCACACTGGAGAGCGATTTAGGACGTCTGTTGATCTGGAGTAAACAAAGCACACGATGCCATGTTTCCAAATCTATAAAGACACTATTACCGAGGTGACGGAATATTGGTTTGGGAAGGGCTCTCACTCGATGGTCACACTGACCTGCACGTGTTCCAGGGAAGAACTCTGACTGGAGTGAGATATCGGGATGAGATCCTAGATCCATGTGCTCGCTCATATGCCGGTGCAATTAGAAATGATTTCATTCTGATGTATGATAATGCCCAACCTCACCGAGCTGTGCTTGTTGATGATTATCTTGAGAGTCAAGGTTTGGAGTGAATGGAATGACCAGCTCAATCTCCAGACCTCAATGTGATAGAAAATTTTTGGGACTACCTTGGCAGACAAGTGGCTACTTCAAGTCCTCCTACAAGATCGTTGCATGAGCTGGAACGAAGGGCGGATTAAAGGGAGGGCGGAGGGGGCCACCGCCCCCCCGAGAAGAAAGAAATTAATGTAAAAGATCCCATTTTACTTCCATAAAATGGATGTGTATGTAAATCTTCTAACTAACCGCCCCCACCGACAAACTAACCGCCCCCCCCCGACAAATTTGCAATAATCCGCCACTGGCTGGAACAAGGACTAATCCGTTCGTGGTCTTCGCTCCCTATTGAGGTGTCCGACAACTTAATTAGCAGCATGGAGAATCGATGCCGCCAGTGCATTGCAGTTAGGCGATGACACATTCCTTATTAGAACTCTTTTCGTAATGTTTCTACAACAAGTTTCTGTGCCACAACTTGTTGCAGACCACTGTGTAGCATCAGAGAGAAGAATATCTGCTGGTACGGTGCGAATGCGTCTTCACACTGCAGGTCTCTGTTCAAGGTGACCAGTTGTGTGTCCCCTTCAACGGACGACAGAGAGGGGTAAACTTATCTTGATCGAGAGAGCACGTTTCCTGGACCAGACAGCGATGGGCTTCTGTACTCTTTACAGACGAGTCCAGATTCACACTGGAGAGCGATTTAGGACGTCTGTTGATCTGGAGTAAACGAAGCACCCGATACCATGTTTCCAAATCTATAAAGACACTATTACCGAGGTGACGGAATATTGGTTTGGGAAGGGCTCTCGCTCGATGGTCACACTGACCTGCATGTGTTCCAGGGAAGAACTCTGACTGGAGTGAGATATCGGGATGAGATCCTAGATCCATGTGCTCGCTCAGATGCCGGTGCAATTGGCAATGATTTCAATCTGATGGATGATAATGCCCGACCTCACCGAGCTGTGCTTGTTGATGATTATCTTGAGAGTCAAGGTTTGGAGTGAATGGAATGACCAGCTCAATCTCCAGACCTCAATGCGATAGAAAATGTTTGGGACTACCTTGGCAGACAAGTGGCTACTTCAAGTCCTCCTCCAAGATCGTTGCATGAGCTGGAACCAAAGGCGGATTAAAGGGGAGGCGGAGGGGGCAACCGCCCCCCCGAGAAGAAAGAAATTAATGTAAAAGATCCCATTTTACTTCCATAAAATGGATGTGTATGTCAATCTTCTAACTAACCGCCCCCACCGACAAACTAACCACCCCCCCGACAAATTTGCAATAATCCGCCACTGGCTGGAACAAGGACTAATCCGTGCGTGGTCTTCGCTCCCTATTGAGGTGTCCGACAACTTAATTAGCAGCATGGAGAATCGATGCCGCCAGTGCATTGCAATTAGGTGATGACACATTCCTTATTAGAACACTTTTCGTAATGTTTCCACAAAAAGATTTGATAAACCGTTTTCTCCAAAAAATGGACTTTTCTACTAAAAGCGTTCTTTTGCTTTTTCACCATGTTTGTGTTGAATTTATTTAAATATCTATGAAGACTCAATAAAGAACTATTTAGTGCTCCGTTCGTCCAAATTATTTGCCAATTCGTTTCCATATTATTCACAAAAAACAGGTTGTACCTTAACTTATGGAGGGCAGTGTATTTTCTTCTTATTATACGCGTAGCGTTGGAAGAGCACAGAAAGACACTTGCACCTCTATCCGAAAAATTCGTCTAAAATCTTTTATTTAAAACATTGTTTGCAAACTTTACAAAATATTTTTTGTCTACTCTTGACTCCAATATGCCACCCCACCCACCCCCGATAAGTCTATGCTTCTTATATTACTTCAGCAATGTGTTACTGCAACATTTATGTACTGTGTTAATATATAATAAAATGTTCTTTATTGTAAATTTATATTTCTTTGAAGATATAATTCTTTCCGAAGTTCCCATACCTATTTCTTTTCCAAGTCCTATAAATTCTAAGGGGGAAATGGGATGTTGGAAGATTAGATAACGCGTTCTTTACTCATTATCTTTGAAAATACAAACAACGGAATGAAAAGATTTATATTACATTTCTAAAAATGGGATTTAAAAATCTTGTTTTTGTTAAAAAATTTTACCGGACTTAGGGCAAATTTTTATTCTTAACGTTCCGTGCTGAAAAGGTTAAAGGTCGGTAAACGTTTGTTAGCAAACTCTTTATAGCTTAGACCATAGGTTCCCAACATTTTTTGAACTGGTGCCCCCTTTCATAGTGAAATTTCAATACCGCCCCCCTCCCACTCCAGAGAAACAAGAGCGTACGTAATGCATGGTGAAAACAAGAATTAAATTTAAAAAAAATTACTAATAGATAAATATTGTTGGAATTGAAACGCTACTGAATTCCTTCTTCATTTAAAAAAGTGGAATAAAAGTTTTAGCTTACCTGTTATAAGGACATACAGGACATACAGGCAGGGGTTTTGATGATACGAAGTAATAAATAATAAACTATTGCTTTCTAAATAAATAAATTGACAGTTTCAGAGAACAATCAAAACGCATACTTAATTATATTAAAAAGTATTTTTATTCAAATTTATTTTTATTAAAATATTATCAGCGTAATTTTTAAGTCTTTTTTAGACAATATTTGGTTAATCTTCCCACGCCCCCCTGTGCTATATCAACGCCCCCTAATTTTTTCTGGGTCTTTTACCGCCCCCCTGAAAGCCTCAAACGCCCACAAGGGGGCGTTATCGCCCACGTTGGGAACCTATGGCTTAGACGTATCGTAAATATAACCTATTAATGTAATTTCATGTGAATAATTACATTAGATCTGACTTTAGATCTCTGTCACAATTGACACAGAATTACCATTGTACTTTTTTTTTTAATTTTGAAAAGCAATACTTTTCAGTTACAGTGAAAATTATTCTAAAACATTTGCACCTTCCAGGCATAAAATATAGGATATGAATAAGAAAAAAAAAGTATTTTCTAATCGAATTCTGTGTCGACAAAGAAAACTAATATGGATTGTTCGAAAACATACAGAACTGAGTATCAAAAATGTATCGTATGAGATAAAATTTGAGATCATTTCAAGTAATGCATGATTATTATTGACCTTCGAACTACATTTTCCTAACAAAATTATATACTTGGGAAGGATTAATGGAATTATGCATGCCACAGCAGTTATTTTGGACACCATTAACATTTTTCCTTCTATATTGAAGTCTAATCTTGAATATAACCATAAAGTACAAGGAAAGAAAAAAAACCACATGCTACAACAAATGCAGTAGTTTCTCTACTCATAGCCTAGGTAATTTATTTTTAATGGTTATATTATTGCAGGTTAGCTAATGGCTATTATTAGTTATTGACATATTGAATTTATGAGGAAAACGTATGGATGTAGTTATAATAAGAGGAAAAAATATAAGAATGTATTTAAAGCATAAAGCAGTGTAAATATCCTTAAAAATATGCACATTTATAGTGCTTTATTTTATTAAGAAAATATAAGGTGTACCGGTAGTTAATGTATTTTTTTGTATGCGAATATTTTGCCTAGACCAAACTACTGAAGCTAATAATGCGAAATTAGGCACGTGTGTGAGCATTTTAGAGTAGGTGCCAAATTGGAGAACATTTTCCAAAATTTGAAACTTACTATGGATAGGGGACCAAAACGTTATTCCAAAATTCTTGCTGTAAAATTCAGCACTCACTAATAACTAAAAATCGATTTCGAATATAATTCTTCACGGAGGATAGACGTAAAAAATGAGTGGCTGGTCATTTTTCTTTAAAAAAATATAATCTAAAAAAAATTTTCGCTATAAAATTTAACAAATACTTGTTCCAAGTTTAGGCACTGCTTGGTTATAATTCAGTACTTTTTGAATTTTATTTTTTTATTTAATGTAAAGAAAGTACATTACTTTCCTATACACCTAACGTATTGTCTGTAAAATATTTATTTATATATTTTAGGGTTTTACTTTTTTGAATGACTGAAACATTATTTGACATCAAAAACCTGTCAAAAATTTTTAAAATAGATAAAATGTCTAAGCTAAAGAGTTGTTTATAGTTTTAAGCTTATGAATAGCAAACATGTAGAAATTTACATATTTGGGATTAATAACTTCCTATTGCTAAAAATTACTTGAATTCATTCAAACGTTTTTGGGAAAAAAAATATTAAATAAATTTCCCCATAGGAAACACATGATAATTACATAAAATTTCATAATCCAATTTTTAATTTTCACATTCGAACAAGGGATTATTCACGCACCAGAAATTTTCCTCTACTTTTTGAACTTGCAAACGTGCCTTCCAAGAAAGTCTGGATCAAAGTTATGCTACATAAAAATCGAATTTTCAGTTCACGAACATGCAGATAAAACGCTATCAAATTAAATTATAGGAAGAACACGAAATTTAACCGCAACATTACTGCAATTGATTCTCATTTCTTTGCTTGAATTCTAATAAAGTATAAACGTTTTGACTAAAAAATAAAGTTTTATTCCAGTAATGCGCTCTCAATTTCACACATTTGAGAAAATAAAAGGAGGAATTCATTCGAATTTTATTTTTTTATTTTTCAAACGCATCTTAGTCTTGTTAGGTGTTAAGCTAATTTAATTTTGTGCATAAATGGAGTAATTTAACTTATTTAAATTCATAAAGCAACAAGACAACATTTAACTAAAGTTAAAGCTGGCTTAACATTTCTTTATTATTACAATGTATGAGGATATGTATATTTCTGACCTAAAACCTATAACTTCATTTCTGAATGCTATTTTAAATATTTTAGCGTGTTCTTCAGCCTTAAATGATTTTTAAAAAATAATTACCCCATATACTGGCGTATAGCAGGCATTTCAAATTTAGCACATGTCAAGAAATTTATTTTATGTTATACATTTTATATATTCGGAGTATAATACGCACACGAAAAAATGAAATAATATTTTGTAGCTGAAAGTGCGTGTTATAAGACGAGATATTTGGTATTCAACACGATGTTTTAATGTTCGACGCTATATCAGACTGAGTTCATTGCCTAAATAGGTTATTTCATAAACAAATATTACATTCAGTCAATGCGTTGCAGTGGTCTGGACGCTGAACGCCGTTCCCATAAGGAAAAGGTAATTGGTACCGCATCCGGCATGACCAGTGCTTGGTAGGGTCCTCTGGGCTCGACTGCTGTGTGACCGGGTACGCTAATGAGAGCTGGCGCGCGTAAAATCCGGCGTGGCTCTAATGTCCTCCAAGTTGTTAAACAATACCTCAGAGGATGCCCATTTCAGGAGGCGGTTGGTCCCTCATCTGGAATCGGTTCAACATAACATCGGCTCTACATAAACACTCCAAATCTCCCAAAACTAATTAAAGGCTAATAAAAATTTCTAAGATTTTCTTTTAAAATGATTTAAAAAAATTTCGGCTGTTCGAGCCTCGTCAGGGGGAGACCCTCCCCTGACCCCCCCCCCCTAATTTTTTAAATTTCATTATTGCCATATTAAAACAATATTAATTGACGATGTCATTTTATCGCTCATCTTTCGCGTATTTCGCCTGGTAACCCTATGTTGAAATGTTTATGAGTGTAACCTATTTATGGCAAAATGCACGTGATGCATATTCTACAGCTTACGAAATATTGTAACAATAGAATAAAGCTGTTGTGAACTAATAGTATTTAAATATATCTAAAATTATGTAGCATACTTTTATGTCGCATTTTTGGGTCACATTTTTCAATAAAGGGTGTTGAGCGATAAAATGACCTAGTCATTAATAAATTTAGAGGGTGTTTTAAGCCTGTCACCATCGTTATAAAATGGCCAGGAATCTACTGAAGAACTATACTCTTCTCTTACTGCTCCAGAAATCCGATACACTCCGACACTAAAGTAAGAATTATACACGCAAAGGCACCATCCAAGTAGGCAGGGACTTGAATTGTAGCATTCAAGAATTTTAATATCAAAGCAACAGTTTCAAACTTTTAGAGAAGAGAAATCAGTCTTCTTGATACAATGCACATGGCGTAAATCTCTCTATCAAAATCTGCTCTGTTTTTCCAACAGGCGCATGAAATGAAAACAAATTAGAAAACACTCCGTGACACGTAATTACATCATAATAGGAACCGTCTGTACAAACATGTTGCCGGACGTGTTGTGGATGTTCAGTATGAATGATGTCCAATCTAAGACATCTCGGTTGAAACCTGTAGAGCTGCCTGTTTCTTTGTGATATGATTTTTAAGACTTGAAGCTTTCGGCACTACTGCTGCAGATTACTGGAAGCCACGAAACATTCTCTGTATACTACATCCGCCTATTAGCGGCATCTACAAAAAAGGTATCTATTTACTACCGCCGCCCAATGGCGGCATCCACGAAATACTCGCTGGATACTACCGCCGCCCACTGGCGGCATCCACGAAATGCGCTGGATACTACCGCCGCCTACTGGCGGCATCCACTAAACGTTCTCCGAATACTACCGTAGCATTCACGGAAAGTTAAGTGGGCATGATTGCAATAGCTGAGATTCAAGAACAGCGAATTTTTTTGTTGTAGAAACATTTTTGATTTCTCGATGGATGCCGCAAAGCAAGTTTTCGCAG
Organism: Cheiracanthium punctorium; assembly: GCA_038373885.1. Classification (NCBI taxonomy): domain Eukaryota; kingdom Metazoa; phylum Arthropoda; class Arachnida; order Araneae; family Cheiracanthiidae; genus Cheiracanthium; species Cheiracanthium punctorium. Next base: position 804,901 of record JAWZYV010017824.1, on the reverse strand, counting down.
CTTACGCTTTTGTGGAGTTCAAACACTTTTGCTGAAAACTCGCTCTTATCTCGAATATACACTCTGTAACAAAAAAATCGACGCACCAAGAAAAGATCATCCGACTGCTTTGAAATTTCGTATGCATGAACGTTTTGAACAGATAGGCAAATGATTCAAAATTGGTGTCCAATGAATGGATAGTTTGATCTCTAGCGCATCGGAACTGCGCATCCAGCAGACGTATATAAGGAGCAGTTCTTCAACGGTTGTTAAAACTTTCGGTTTGATTGCGATTCAGATGACCTTTCAACAACTTAAAAAATGCCTCGCTGCAGGATTCGTGCTCATTACGAGCAACTGTCAGAGTTTGACAGAGGTCGAATCATTGGATTGAACGAAGCCGGTTGGACTCATCGGAGAATCGCTCGTCATTTGAGTCGAAGCGATGCGACGATTCGAAGATGCTGGCAAGGATGGGTGGAAAATGGCAGAGTGCAGCGTCAGGATGGTAGCGGTCGACCTAGGGCTACAACAGATCGTGAGGACAGAGTGATGGTCCGATCAGCTGTCACAGCGCCTCCTTCATCTGTATCAACCATCAGACGTTTAACCCAAACACCAGTGTCCATCATGTCCATTCACAGATGGTTGAGAGAGTGAAATCTACGTTCGCGCCGACCGTCACGCCACCTGCCACTCACGCCTGCACACTGTCGAGCCAGATTACAGTGGTGCAGGGCTCGATCAGGTTGGAATGATGCCGACTGGGGACGTATAGTCTTTAGCGACGAATCCCGCTTCCAACTGTGTCCTGACGATCATCGAAGACGTGTTTGGAGACGCACAGGGCAGAGGGGGGATCCTGCTTTCACTATTGCACGCCACACCGGCCATCAACAAGGCATTATGGTCTGAGGTGCCATTTCCTTTGACAGCCGGACCCCTTTGGTCGTCATTAGAGGTACACTTACTGCACAGCGGTACGTGGACGACATCCCAAGACCTGTTTTGCTACCGTTCCTTTTGCAGTACCCTGGGGTGGTTTTTCAGCAGGACAATGCCAGACCACATACGGCTCGTGTTGCTGTAAACTGTATGCAAGCTTGTCAAACTCTTCCTTGGACTGCCAGATCGCCAGATCTCTCTCCCATCGAGCATGTCTGGGATATGATGGGAAGGCGATTGCATCTGGCACGGACTGTTGATGACCTCGTTCGACAATTGGAGCGAATTTGGCAGGAAATACCGCAGGAGACAATCCGGGAGATTTATCAGTCTATGCCACGCCGTGTGGCAACTTGTATCCAGGCTAGCGGCGGGTCAACACCTTATTGAACTTGTTACTGTAACTCTAAAATAAATTATTCAATTGTTCTGAAATTTTAATCATTTACTATTCTGTACATTGTCTTCCTATCCACCAATTAACGTCTCAATCGGACACCTCCTTCTTGGTGCGTCGATTTATTTGTTATAGAGTGTATAACCACCACCTGCCCATCCGTAAAGAAAAGATAAGTTTATTTCAATCAGACGTGACTTAACTGGATTTTGTAGTTTCATTTCAAAATTCCTGGGATTGATTTTTGGATAATGATAAGCTTCTTATTTACAGCAAGAATTTTATGGATAAGTCTTTATTTCTTTAGATCAAGCAAGAGATGTTAGAAGAATGTATTGTTCTACTATCTACGATTGGCTACGAATTTTGGAAATTTGTTGTCGAATCTAACGCCCATGTTGAAAAACTGCCAAATACGTGCCATACGTGCCAAATTTTTCATAATTCGTTTCTTTAGTTTTTTCTCTAAAAAAAATATTACTATACGAAGCAATGACATTAGTTCCTCGTCCGCCATAATATAAATGAATGTCATCTATAATCGGAAAACAATATCAGTTGAAACAAAATCTGCCATTAAATTTTCTCCACAAGCAGCCACCCGACTTGGCAAAAGTTTACCACTACTTTTCTGGGCTTGGATACGTAACTTTTATAACTTATGAACACCTTCTGCTAGAATTTATGCAACATAAAAATCGAATTTCCGTTCCTCGGAAATATTCAGGCAAACCGCCGTCAAATTAAATAAGATGCGGAACAGAAAAGTTTCTGGCAAGTTACTGAAAATGCTCTTTTTTTTTTACTTTGCTAAATTTCTCTGCATGGAATTCCAACGAAGTTTAAAAGTTTTAATAAAAATTTAATCTTAGAAATATACACCTAAGTTCTTCTTGAACTGTACACGTTTCAATGCAATAGAAACAAGTTTTACTTCTTAACTTGATTCTTTTTTTCTCTAATACTGCACGTATCACGTAATTCTTTTTTTTTCTTGGCTCATTTAATTGTATGCAGAAGGAAGAAACTTAAATATATTCAAAATAATGTATATGTAAGGTAAGAAGGGAAACTATCACATTTCTTTAATTTTATTTTAGTTTGATATGTAAAGATATGTCGTTTTTTTTTAACTTTAGGTATATACAGGGTGTCCCACCCAGACAGCACAGCAAATTTGCAGTCGAACTTGCAGTAAACTTGATTTATCAAGTCAATAAACTTGCATTGAGCTTGAAAATTTCAAGTGTGTAAGCTTAAAGAAAGCTTGAATCAAGTGTTCAAGTTTACAGATGTCCAACTTGCATTTAGTTTGGCATAGCAAGCTTGAATCAAGCTTAATTCAAACTTAAAAAAATTTCAAAAAAAAAAAAAATAGTAATACATGGGGCGCCGAACTCGCCCAATGTATTTTATTTTTCCCCCTGTACGCTGAAATCTCAAGCTATTTTAATCTGTTTCCGTCAAGTGTCCGCGGCTGAGATCGATCTCGGGTCCTCAGGTGTGGGAAGCCAGCGTCCTAACCACCATGCCAATCTCAAGCGCGGTGACAAAACAAAGTTTGAAGTGACTGTTATGGTTGTCATGCCGATTTTTGGGCGAGATTGATCAGTATTGGCCGATGCCGATCTTCCTCTTTTATTTTTCCATGAGAGGAATCAAAATTAAAATAATGTTATGAGTAATTTATAGACTCTACTAATAGGGAAATAAGCATAATAAAAACTTAAAAGTAGCACACGTTTTAAAACTTTCAATATCGCAACATTCATGTTGGGCAATATTGGCCAAAATCGAGACGTACGACTGATTTTGAAATCAATTTTGTATTTTGTAGTATAGTTGTATTTTATTTTGAAGAATTTCAATATTTGGAAATATAGAATCTTTTTTTTAAATTCTATGGTCAAGTACATTTATCACTGATAATAATTCTTTCTTCTAATTTCCTTTCTTCAGCATTGGGAAAGGGTAGCGCCTCAAAGGGTTAAGCAATGAAAGTCTAGGTCAGTGTTTTTAGGACATGCTGTATACCTTTATTTTAGCTTTATTCAATGCCAGCCACTAATTTTAAATCTTTAATGGTAAAATGCGAAAATAAGCGTTCTTTTTACTAACCATTAAGTTTAGTCTGCACGCACAAGGTTAGCTTTTATACAGAATGTGAAATTGTCTGGTTTATTCTACACGCAACGCGAACTGAAGTTGTAATTGCTTGATTCCATTGTTGCGGTCTCATAATTTCATATAATTTCAATTTTATTTAAAACTACCAACGAACTGAGGTCATTAATTAGAGTGTTTTTAATGACTGTCGGAGTAAAAATTAAGAGTTTTGAAATATGAATTAAAAAGCATTGTTGTGAAACTTAAGATTGATTAGTTTTATTACACTTTCTTCCATATATTGAAACTGGGCTAGATTTATAAATAAAGATGTACACGTTCAATATTGAACTGCCTGTTGCTGTTATTCATAAATAAAAAGAACCGCATCAAGTATAGTATGCTGTTCTTGAAGTGTGGTTTGCTTACCTTTTCATGTTCGAGATTTTAATAAATTGTAAATTAAAGACCATAGCTCGGCATATCGTCACATTTTCGCATTTAATGTCACAGTGCACAATAAAAATATCTGTATTTATCAACAAATTACTACAAAAGTTTGTATAGTGATAAAATGTTGCCTGACTGTGAAAAAATATTAGATCCAGGTTAATCTCAGAGTATAATTAAGAAATGATAGTACCATAAAATGATCCATGTGCATCAATTTTTGTCTGTCAAAAATGAGTTTTTTCCTTTAGCTAGAATTATGAAGCTGCAATGAAAGTTAGTGTTCAACTTTTACTTAAAATCAAAAGTATGACAATGAAAAAAATATTTAGGTACATATGTAATTTTCAGCAACATTTCAACTAAAACAATGCAAAAATGTTTTTAAAAATACCATTTAAGAAAACCCTAATAACTAAGTTATCTTCAACATTCATGGAGGATCTTCTTACCACATTTCAGTAACATTCAACAAAATTAAATGCGCATGAAAGACTTTAAACTTTGAAAAACAGTTCGAACATCTGTTTGCAGGAAAAAAAAAAAACTTTTTGAAGTCTTGAAATAACAGTCGGCTGTCGTTTGTTTACATGCTTAAACTCATATCATAACTGTCATTTTAATCATCATATCGATATAATTATCTTCTATTCTAAACCTAATAAAATGTAGATTAATATTCTGAAAAAAAAAAAAGATTTTTGCGAATCTCAAAGTTCTTTGCTTACTAAATGTATGAAATAATTTTATATTTAGTCAATTACATCTAACTCAAAATAACCCACTAAATTTTCGAAAACTCTTCAAGCAGACATTTGCCTTGCCAAACTTTACTCTCGAGTACATAATTTATATAATTTATGAACAAATGCCATCAGCATCGTCTGCTCCAATTTATGCAACATAGAAATTGAATTTCCGTTTTTCGGATATTCAGGCAGACCGCTATCAAATTAAATAAGATGCAGAAAATGAAAATTTCCGGAAAGCTACTGGAAATACTCTTTCTTTAACATTATCTGCTTGAAATTCCAAAGGAAATTTAAAAGTTTTAATAAGAATTAAATCCGAGCAATATTCTCCGAAGTTCTTTTTGAACTGTACGCGTTTCGATGCAACAGAAATAAGATATATTTCTTAAATGCACTGCTCTTTTCTGTAGTATTACGTATTACGCTATTTTTTTCTCATTTAGGATAATTTTATTTTATGCAGGGAAAAGTCATTTATTCTTCTTGAAGTTATGAAAAGCGCAAGAGAAGGAAAGCAAAAGCAGAAGAAAAAAACATCATCTTTATTTTGTTGTGACCTGTAAAGGAACACCCATTCCTTAAGTTTCAGTTATAAATTTTGTAACCTTTATTAACAACTATTTTTTTTTATTTATGCGGTGGCAAGATAAGATTTTCAGGTTAAAAAAGACACTTACTGTTGGTAAACATCAGATACGAACCACAAAGCTTTTGAATATATCCCGGGGAAAGGTACTGTCACCAATTTGGTAAATATTTTATCGACGTGTTTTGCATATGATGCTAAATTACGCCATGAGCGTAATTTCGACTACTATTACTCTTACTTTATTATGTAAAGGGATATTTTTATTACATAAAATGACAAAAATCTTTTTTTTTGGTTAAAAACCTTGGCGTCTTATCGTCTTCTCTATTTGGCGATAGTCCCGTCCCGTGTTTCGGAATTGACCAATATATATATATATATTTTTCAGTTCACATTGACATCGATATATTTTTTTTTTCAAAACCTGAATTTATATCAATAGTATCAGATATGTTACAAAATTTTGCATATCATAAAACACTGAAATAATTAAACCGCACTTGCAATATTCTTGCTTGCCTCGCAGTTTAACTGTGAACGCAACCTATACATTTAAGAAAAGAAATTAAAATATAAAGGCAAGTGTAATTCAATGAAATTGTTTTAAAATCCCACACAGCCTCTTTGACAACGCAAAAACGCTCATCGCTGCTTAAAATCAACATAATTCTTGTAACTAAATTACGCTTGAATGTGCATTACTCAAACATATTTTAAAACGCCATAGAAATTACGTTACTAAATCTTTTCAATAAAACAGGCAGATTTTTTTTTTCTTTTTTTTACATGCTACGAAAGTGAAGTGGGCTTCCGAAGCAATTTGTTTAAACCATCTAGCGAATTAAACTGCATTTATTTTACTTTATTTTTTATGAAGCTTTTAGGTAATTTAATTACAGCTGTTCAACAGAGACAGACTATTTGTCTTTATTATTGTCGGTTTGTTTGAAAGGACTATGTCAACATATTTTCGGAAGTTACAAGCGAAGAAGGGAAACTCCCATGAATGGTTCATTTTTGAAACTCAATGGAGGAGATCTTTCTTTTCTTTTCAAAGTCCCCCGATGTTTTATTACTCTGAAACATTTAGTTTCCCAAATGCGCATGCTCGGAAACTCTAGTTTCAAGCTCATTTTTGTTTTATGCTGAAGAGATGAGCAAAGTCACTTCTTTCAGTGTAAAAAAACATTGTAGGATTATTCTAAAACATTGTTAATGCTACTGAACTCTTTTCTTTAAATTAATATCGATTACTATGCTTAATAGTTATTTATTTATATTATATTTAAAACTCATTATAATAATAATAATATATATATATATATGTTATTATATATATATATTATTATTATTATATATATACTAGCTGAAGTACCCGTCCTCGACGGGTTAGTGAATGAAAATTTCCAAAAAGCAAGAACTTTCGTCAGTATTGTAGGAGTACACAGAATGGATGTAGTGTGTTGCCAAAGTAAAGAAAGCGAAGTTATAATTTTCATGTATTGTTAAAATATTACAGGTTAGAGAGTAACTAAGTAATATCATTTCATTCGCTTTAGTCGTAATTATGGGATGCGCGAACGAATATTTACGCATATTGAAATAATTTTCACAAAATCTCAAAATTTAATCAACATTTTTGAAAAATTTGAAGCCTAGAATTTAAGTTGAGTGACAACCTACCCTGTCACCCAAATTTGTTTCATTCCCTGCAGTCTTTATTTCGTGATGCTGGAACAAATTTTCAGAATTTTAAAACGATTTTCGAAAAATCTCAAAATGTAAGCAAAATATTTTAAAAATTCTCTCTCTCTCTCAACGCCTATAAATTAAGATTAGCAACTACCTATCATATCACTCAATTTCGTATCAGTCGTATTAGTCGTCATTACGTGATGTTTGAAGAAATATAAACGTATTTTGAGAGAATTTTCACAAAATCTCAAAATCTAATAAAAATGTTTAAAAAATAGGACTCCTATAGTTTATGTTGAGCAACCATCTATCGTGTGACCAAATTTCATGTCATTCGCTTTAGTCGTTATTACGTAATACGGGAACAAAGATTCACTCAGTTTTAAACGATTTTCACAAAATCTCGAAATCTGATGGATTTTTTTAATTAGATGCTTATAGTTTAAGGTGAGTGACCACCTATCCTTTCACCATATATCATTTTTTCACCTTTGCAGTTATTACGTGATGTGCGAACACAAATTTACGCAGTTTGAAATGATTTTCGCAAAATTTCAAAATCTAATCAAGATATTTTTTTATTCGATGCCTATGTTTTAAGTTGAGTGACCACCTATCATGACACCCAATTTCATATCATTCATTTCAGTCGTTTTTGCGTGATGCTTGAACACAAATTTACGCAGTTTGAAACGATTTTTGCAAAATCTGAAAATCCATTCAAGATTTTTAAAAAATTGGACGCCTATGTTTTAAGCTGAGTGTCCACCTATCATGACACCCAATTTCATATCATTCGCTTCAGTCGTTTTTGCGTGATGCTTGAACACAAATTTACGCAGTTTGAAACGATTTTCGCAAAATCTGAAAATCTAATCAAGATTTTTTAAAAAATTCGACGCCCATGTTTTAAGTTGAGTGACCACCTATCATGACACCAAATTTCATATCATTCGCTTCAGTCGTTTTTACGTGATGCTTAAACAAAAAAAGCGTCACGGACAGAATGACAGAATGACAGAATGACAGACAGACAAACTTTTTTTTGAGGGTCGCATCGGATTCCCGGGTGCTTGAAACGGATAGAAATCGCAAAATTTTTGAATTCCAAGAAATGTACAGACAAAAGTCTAATTTTATTTATATAGATAATAACATATATATATAATAATATAAATATATTATATATATATAATAATATACAATGCGTGTGTGTGTGTATAGAATATTTATACTTTTTTATACTTAATATTTATAACTTCTTATTTATTATTTGTTTTCTTTAATTTTGTTCACATTAACGCGTTTGATTATGTAATAACTCACATATTTAAAGGTGCTATCACACGAGAGCTCTACGCACTGCAAAATGCACGTACAACACTTTTGTACTGCAGTTTTGCCCTTCAGTCAGGCGAAAACCGTTGTGTGATAGTATTTCCCTTGACACCGGACTGTTTCGAACAATGTTGAAAAATGTTTGGTATGAATGGCGAAATCAGCCAATCAGAGCTCTAGACACTGTCCACACCTTCATTCAAGATGGCGACCTCCATGCCTGCAATGTGGACGGCGGAAATAGAAGCCGATTTTATTTCCGAAGTGCAAATCAAAAACCATTATAAACTTTTTACTGTATTTACTTAAAAATGAACCTTCGAATTCCACCGTCAATGTCAATGTTCGAATGCACGGGGCGCGACAGGACGAGTGATTTTTGTGACAAAAACAGCGATGACGTAATAACTGTTTTGTCACAAAACGAGCGATAACGTCGCCAAATCGGCAACCCCGTGCCAATCCACCAGATCGTTTTCTTGCCTTGCAATACAACCCTATACCTTGCTTTTGACAAGAAAAATGAAAGCCGAAAGAGTTGTACGAGCATTTTGAAGGGCGAAAATACGTCGTCTGATAACGGCTTAAGACATCCTTTCATGGTTAAAATGTTATGTCTAGAAAGTATAGTTACATGGATTTACATATTCTTCTCTGTGTGTTAAGTATGTTGTATATAACATGATAATGCGCATTTATTTCCAATAATTATGTTTTAAACCCACAAACACTCGCACACACACATATATACACGGTATCCCAAAAAGGAGGTAATACGATTTAATTCGTTATCTGTTAGATACAAGTGAATACAAATTGAAAAATTATGCTCAACAAAAGGTAGAAAAAAAGACTATGCTAGGTACAAATTCCTCTCGCTAATTTTCAAACAATTACTATTTTTAAATTTGTATACGATCCCCGTTCAAAAAAGTCTGTCATCATGATTTGTCTCAGAGATGCCTTATAATAAAGAAGGTTGGGAAGCACATGCGTTTGAATGTACACGCTTTTTGCAAACAGGCAAAAAAGTATTTTCTTTCGTAATTCTGAGCGATCACGGTAACGCGATCATAGGAAGTGTATCTTTTATTTCTTTTCGAAAGGCCTCGAAAAGTGGTTTAAGACCTTTTGACCTCTTGTTGCCCTCCATTTTTAAAAAAGAATTTCATAGTTTGTTACATTCCGTTAAAAATGACAAAAGAATCATTGAAAACTACTGGAAATTGTTGACAAAGGAATCATAAAAATAACGCAGAAAACAATTTTACATAAAATTTCCAGGCCTTGTGTGCAGAAAAAGGCAATGATAGTATTTGCAATTTTTAATTCGCTGATTGGTTTTAATACGATAAAAATCATGGATTGCTATATGGGAAAATGAAATGAATATGCCTCGAAATTAATGGTAATCGTAATTTGTACCAGGCAAAGCTTTCACTCCTAAATTAACATAAGAAAATATAATAAGCCGTAAGTCCAGAACTAGAGGTAATATATATATAAGGATTCAAAGTGGAAAGATTATGTTTAAAAAAATTCCGTAATTATATATATAAGATTATTCTAAAATCAAATGTATGAGTATGACTTTAAAATATGATTGTCTAATACACGGTTTGACAGGACAGCTTGAAAATTTACTGAGATCTGTAAAGGAAAATTGCAGGGTGATTCATAACTCTTGAAAAGCATTTAACCCTTTAACGCGCAGTGTTCCCGCTCAGGGAACACCAAACTCTGACGTTTTGACTGTTGCCAGTCAAGAAGAATAGATTTGATTTCTATAAAAATAGTTGCGGGTGACACAGCTCCAAGAGAATCCTTTACTCTTTAGCACGTCTTTTCCCGTAAAAAAAATGGTCACGATTATTTTTAACAGCACTGACATCTGCTGAAAAATGGAAGAATGCGAGAACAGCTGGGTAGATTGCCCAATGCTGAAAAAAGGGCAACCGTTTCCATCGCTCGACTTAACGACCAGCAAGATGACGGACGATCGAAACGTTCATCGCGTGCCACAGATCTAGAGACCTTTTTTTGACGCAGCTGGCTGTGCCGCACACATACTGTGTCGAAACATAATATCTTTCACACCATGTACGTGGCTAAAATTGATAGTTTAGAAAGTCTATTTAATTTCATTGATGAAATTGTCAGAGGAAAGTCACTGATTATGATATTGATTAAGAATTTAGGCGAACACTTCAATTCTTATTCCAAATTGATTACTATCGGATACATAAAGATGATTTTTCTGACCCCCACATTAGTATGCGATTCTGAACTGTACTGGTTTCTTGGCCCAGCCTTTTTCTTCAAGGAACTTTAAATCTGATTGTGTCACCAGAAAAAGAATTATGTGACTTTAATTTGCTGAAAAAATTAACCATTCTCTATTTTATTGACATTAGGGATAGTTTGACATTTTATTTACATTTATTTAAATGCATTTTACACAGAACTGATTGAAACCGTAAGTTCTCCAAGCACACAGTTTTTATAGCTATTGTTTTAGCAATACATTTGTCTAGATTTCTCTTTATTTATTAACGACCTACGAATTTGTAACTATACCCTTATTTTTTTTTAGCAGGCCTACCAAACCAACTACAAACATTAATGACATATGGGAATTACATACAGCCCATCATTGTATTATATAAAAACAAATTTCAAAAATCATCGAAATTTCTTTTAAGCGATCACGGCAAGACTTTTTCCCAATTCGTGCCTTGGGAACCGGAAATTGTTTTGAAATCCACATAAACAGAGATAAAGCATAACATAAACAGAGAAAGCAAGCGAATACATACGAAATATGTTAAAATCAGAATGTGTTGAATATCCCAATGTAAGTATAAAGATGAAATAAAATACTTTTGGTATTTTAAACAGGATAAAGCTTTTACGCTTGAGAGAATTGTGGATTTTCCATTTGATACAAGCAAACTTTATTGTTTCATATCAATTGTACATGTTCCTCAAAAATAAAGAATGATTTTTTTTCTTCAAAATAATTTTTTATTTAAATAGGTGGATATTAATTAGTTGATTGTTTAACTAGAATGATTAATCATAACCGGGTGATTGTTAGTGTCTTTATTAGATGATTCCGTGTTTTAAATCTAATTGCATAATATTTGCCACTGCATAGAAAAAAAATTTCTTTGATGAATACAACGAAATTTAGTTGGCGCTCTTTCAACTGAATAATTTTGTTGGTGATTTTAACATACTTGGTGATTCATCAACATACTTCTTTGAAATACAGCTAAGCATTTTTTTTAATCCTAAATTCACTTTTGACAGTGTGTCTCAGCTAGTTTAATTCAAGCTAAACTGCTACAATAATATTAAAAATTATACTAACATTCAATTTACTCAAAAAAAATGTAAACTATACATTTAAATCTATTAATTTTAAAACAATCTCGTTAAACATTTCTGTATTAAGATAAATACTTCATCTTATATTGAGATTAGTGGTTATAGATAAATTTTCGGAACATTAAGCATGAAAGTTATCTTTAGATATATACATATACATACATGATAGACATTTCTTCATAAATTTCAAGTATGTTTAGGGAAATTACAATTATAAAACTAGAAGTATACAAAAATTTTTAATAAATGGATTTTGGTGGTCCCGTGTCTACAGTTATTGTATTAGTTTGCATAAGAAAAAATTCTAGCCAAGCTAATCCATATTTAAAATGATATACGTAATGTATTAAATAGCGTCTGATGTGTTTTAAGTTTTTCTAAGATAGTTAAACATTTTTAAATTCGTGGTCATAATTACCTCACTAATTTTTTAAATGCTCAGTGATTGTGACAATGCGTAAAAACAGAGAAAATGGGAGAAAAGCACATCTTCAAAATCTTTTATCATTGAAAAATACATTCAGAAAATTAGTTAAAAATATTTTAGTTACTTGTTATAAAAAAAATTTGTTGAAAATTATTAAATTGACATTTTTCTGTTGATTATTTTTCAAATTTTCAAATGTTCAATACTTATTGACATACCTTGTGAATAAAGGCAGACCTGTATTCCACGGCATTAAATGTATACCAGATAAACATTTTTAATTAAATGTCAAAATTCATATTAAACATTGACCTTTATAATTGATGATCCATTGATCAATTTTATAATTTCTTTCTAATTTTAATATAGCGAGTAAATAAAATATTTTAAGGTAGTTTTCCTTAATACATTTTTCAGTGTTATAAGACAGACATGTGCTATCCTGGTCAGAATGAATTTTTCTACTATGTTCACACATGGTCATAATTACCTCGAATCATTAAAAAAGTGGAATAATTATGTCATATGAAACTTTTGTTCCTATTCGTTTATTCATAATATTGGTGATCAAATGTTTGTCACTCAAAATATTACTCCTGACAGATGGCATCCATGAAATACTTTAAATTTTTGAACAGTTTTAAGTATTTATTATAACTTTATTACTTTATTTAGATTTTCCTGTTCTTATAAGCTCAACTATACTAAATTAATTTTCTTAAATTTTTTTCAACAAATCTTAGACTACAATACCTGGACTAGATTTGCTGCAGTAAAATAGTTTGATTTAATAAATAGTAAGTAAGTCCTTATTACATATTTTTCATCATATATGTACTCACCTGGGTAACTCTAATCACAAAGAAAAACAAGAATAGTAGTGTTAATTGTTCCAAGGAGTGTTGCATGAGTAAGCATCAAGAGAAATGAAGGAAAATAATAGTAATTCCCCACTAACGGTCATAACTACCCGACTTTTTCAAAATTGTTATTTTTGGGGGTAATTATGACCACCTTTTCAAATTATAATGAAATAACCCTACAGGAACTAAATTACTACTACTATATGCTTATAAATGGCAAAGGTTACAGTTTATGTACTTAAAACAATATCTTTACTAGAATAAAAAGCGCTAAAAATGCACAAAGTTGTAATGTGTGTAGTATATGTAGAATACCCTACCTCAGGCTAATACTGCAAATGCATTCATAATTTGAAAATGTATTTGTCATTTGATTTTTTTTCCATAGATTTTGACACGTGATAAATTTGAGTTTTGAGCCAACATTCGCGGCATTTTTAAAGTAAAATTTCAATAAACAATCGATGTCTTAGTTAAAGTGTTGTATAAAAACTTAAATACAGTTTCAATAAAATCCTATGCAACTTTTGAAATACATGTCAATTTCGGTGAAATTTACTTAAAAATTTCCATTTACAATTCTTTTATATACAATTCTAATACATACTTTTTTAGTAATATTTATACAGTGGATAACCGATAGATTTGTTTGTAATTTGAACCAAAATATTTGCGAAAGTTCTAATAGTAATGTAACTATTTCACTTTTTACATGAGACTTCAGTATTTTTTTTTATAAAAAAGAGCCTTTTTTGAAGAAAAAATATCATATAATCCATAAATATTATATTCTGCTTTAGAGCACATCAAAATGCTCTGGTAAACTTTCTAGCCAATTTCCTAACACGTTATGAGTTATGACATTTATCGCAATGAAACTTTAAGAAAACCAAACTTTTTCAGAAAAAAAAGTAGGGATTTTAATACTGTGCAAAATACTGTCCTTCTATGCTTCACTATTTCTTGTATAACTTAACTTCTAGTTATAGTAAAAACAAAAGTAAACCGGTAAATCTGATTCGTCATGGCAAAGCCATAGCTTTTGGCAAGCGATAGACTTTGTTGAGTATGTTTATATGTTTTTTGAAACAATTTTAATGAATGCTTCTTTACTACTTTATTGCAGACTTACACTAGGAGAAAAAAAAAAGAAAGTACTTCAAATGTATTGCTATAGTGAAGAAACTTTTAAAGCACTCTTCATAATGATTTAACTCCTGGAATTATGCAGCTGCGTAAACGAGCTATATTTCAGAGGACATGTTGCATTCAGTCCTATTTGAAGCTATGTTATATGTAGTTAATGAAACAATATTGAGGACTGCATTTGCGCTCCGATCATAGTGTCAAATCGTTCCGTAAAGCTCGCGTGCAATTTACAGTAGAGCCGTGTTCCATTTGAACAGCAAAATACCTATAATGGAGTAGCAGTCTATTTGTAAATAGTAAGTAGCTCATTATAAGGTGATACTTTGATTATATTCATCACAGAAATTACGGTAATACATATACTTAGTACAGTATATGCAGTATATGGTATACTGAGCAATTATGATAGAAAAAAAGACTACATTACAATAAAATCTGTCTTCTAAATTTTCAAAAAGCTGCATTTTTAATAATTTATACGCTAACCTTGTACAAAAAAAGTAGTAAAATGTAGTGATGCACAAAATTTCAGCCTTCCATCATAAAACTTCTCAGAGATATGAAGACAAATATGTTCGGACTGTTTATCTATTTCAAACCCTATTTCAATATATCTCGAAGGAGAAAAATCAGTTTTTCCTACAACTCTAGCATTAAATACTCTAATATTGAACGTTCCACTCCGTAGTATTAAATGTAGTCCACTCTAGCATTAAACACGGTAATATTAAACGTAGTCCACTCTAGCATTAACCCATTTGTGCCTGGATATTTTTGCGACTTTTCTTCGATTTTTACTGATAACAGACATAATAGATAAATTTCTGACTTCAACTTCTTGAACAAGGGATGATTTCTTTTAAAATCATTATGCATAAAAATCGAATATCAACATCCTACTTGGTCATGTTAAAATATTTTGTAGAGTTGAGGCTCAGTACTCATGAACAAAGGCTAGGAAAAATAAATAACGTTTTCGACTAATAGCGAAAGTGCCGTCCCAAAAAAGGGGCACTAGGCATAAATGGGTTAAACGTTCCCATTCAAGTTCATGTACGACCATTGATCATCTTTATTTTTTAAGTATCGCTAAGAAGTTTTATGATGGAAGGCTGAATTTTTGTCCAGTTTTTAAAATTTATATTGCTCACTTACCTCTAATAGATAAAGAAATAAAACGCATTACCACCTTTTTGGGACACCCTGTATATCTGTACCATCTACTTATATAAATATACTCTAACTGATCAACGTTCCTCCTGCAAAATTTTTGCATTTTGGCTCATCAATTTAGCATTTAGCAATATACGTGAGTTACTCATTCTATTAGTCACACAAGGCAAGCAAAAGCGGTTGTTATCTTGCAGAAATACGTGTGCTTGACAGTTTTACCCTATTCTTGTTGAAAGTCGCTACTTAGTTTAGAAATAGATTAAATCAACTTTGGATTTTATTTTTTATTTCATAAATGGTAAATTACGGCGTAAAATATAAATGGCACTAATAGTTATATTTGTAATGTTATAGTCATTACCATTCTTGAATTATTTTATGATAACTTAATATTTAATAGTTGTACATAATATTTTACGCTACGTCTAATATATGTGTATTATAGTATTAAATGCATCCTTATGTGTTTTGAATAGATTTATATTTTTAAACAAATAAAATGCACATTTTGTTTTCGTACAGGCAATGACTCAAAACTGCAAAAGGGAATTCGATCAAGATTCTTCGTCAGAATCCAATTTTTCAGTGAAGTAATAATAGTGAAAATTTTGTCAAAGTTGTGCTGTTATTAAAGGATACTTTTAACATTAAAAACAAGATATTAAGTGTGATTGGATTGAAATGCAAGAGATCAAGGTATCAATCCAATGCAAGAGATCATTGCAAGTATATGTCATTGATTGAAATGTAGTGCAAGCTAACATTAAAGCCTGTTACCTTAAGTTTTAGCACAGTAATTTTAAAAAGTTGACTTATTTGTTTGTTTTTCCATAGTTTTTATTAATTTATTAATTCTCACATATTGTTCCAATGCTTGTCTTATTTATTTTGCTGTTGTATCTTACCTCATAACTGGTGGCATCTTCCCGTAAAAATGGAGAAATATGCCACAATTACATGAGTTCATATAGTATTTAATTTGACTATCATGTATATATTTGGAAAAAAATCAATAAGCGTATTTAACCAATTAAAGATACAAGACCATTGTGTATCTTTTTCATTATCTTATCATTAAAAAATTATGCTTTACTAAGCAAAGCATCCTTACATACTTCAACTTTCGCAGGTTTGCTGTCGATCAGCTGTTCCCAAATTTTAGTATTGTGCCGCCCCCCTCAACAAAGTATAACTTACGATGGTGCCCCCCTCACATTCCTCAGCATACATACAGGTTTTTATTTTTGGTTCAAAAATGAACATTGAATTGATTTTTCTGCAAAATGGCGTTATAGGTAACGTGACAATAACGAACGAAGTATCGGTAAACAATTTAAGCGGAAAAAGATTTTTTCAGTAAAAATAAGTAAGTAAGATGAATTTTAAAAACATGCATTATCACTCACTCTTTAGCCGTTTTTTCACCCGCACCCTGCAAATATTGTGCACGTCACAAGGGGGGAGCCTTGCCCCATCGTGATTATACAGGACCTGATTGTGCACTCTGAAAGAGGCCTACGGACGCTTCCTCATTGGTTAGATTCGGCCGTTATATGACGTTTCTAAATGCTGGAACCAATAAGTGAGCATCCGTAGGCCTCGTTGGATGACTCATCGGATGACGCATGTGCACAAGCAGGTCAGGTAGAATCACGATGGCCCCGGGCGAGCGCTAGATCGGTTGGGAGCTGCTGAGTTAGACATCTGAAAAATCCCAATAAGACAACACAACTACTGGATGCTAAAAAAGACAAGGAAACCAAGACACTTTAATACAAAAAAAAAGTTTTATTTATTCCATTGGAATATTTTACATAATTTGAGCCTCAAAATAATGATTCACAACACGCAGTAGTTAGTCACAGATGAACAGAAATATCTGCACATGTTGGTAAACCATGCCCGACAAATGGCTAACTGAACTCGTTCGCGACCGCATGCTTTTTCCCAATCTTTTAAGGAGTTCGTATTGTTCTTTTTTTTTGTACAAAGAAATCGTTTGAAAAAGAAATCATAAATAATAATAAAGGAAAAAAGCCATAAAATGTCGAGTTAGGCGGAAATGTCTTTCCGCCCGTTGATTACGAAGAGTTTGCAAAACTATTGTACAGTATATAGATGAACAGCACATATGGTTTGTATTCCTTTGAATTTTCTTTTATACAACTGCATTCACTAGAAAACTTTGTCAATTTGTATTGTTCTTTACTATATATAATGATAAATTGGAGCACCTTTGAAATTCTGTCCCAGGCAAATAAGAATTTGTTTCAGTATACATATATATATAATTCTGGAATATATATTTATATTTATACTTTCTTCATGTATACATAGGTAGAAGTCAAGCAGTAGACACTTCAGTATACACTGTTTATTTGTTTTTTTCAGTCTTAAGTACAAGGTCTTTATTTGGCATCATCGTTTTAGTCTAGCATCACATAGACTTGAGTTAAAGTACACGTAATAATGTACGTCCATATATAACGTAAATCACACAGATATGGGGGAGAAATCTGGGGGAATAAGTGGGTATTCTTGTAATTTTTTTTTGTAACCTAAGAATGCTGCTCAGTATTACAAATCCACACAGTGAGTAACAAATGCTGTTTTTTCTCTTTTTAATTATTTATGTCCAAGTAAGGTGTCAACCCGTTCCAATCGTGTTGTATCTTTTGGCCCTGTCACATAAATGGACGTTATATAGCTCGTGTACTGTTGAACGTTTCAACAACCAGACATGAAAGCTTTTGTTTCCTGAAAAGAAAGGTAGAATATTAGTGAAACATCACTGAAAGATGTGTATGTATAAATCAGCTGCCTAAATTTGTACAGGATTGCAAACTAAGAAATAAAAATTTTGGAACATTTATAATTTTATGCATATTTTTTAAAATAAGCATATCTTAAGACAGTAAAATGCAGTCAAATCTCGTTAATACATCAATCTCGAGGCCACTTAAAAGTGATTTACTAAGCGAAGTAACTTCTTAAGCAAAGTTTATATTAAAAAAAAAACGAAATTATAAATGTTTATATAGTAAAACTTACATTATGATTTATATGAATTATTGGAATAAGAATTTAAATTAATAAAATAGATGATAAATTTAAGAAATTATAAGTAGAGGCGGTACATAGTACATATAATTTAACTGTAGAATCTCTCATATTTAACCTGAAACCCTACGGAAGTCGAAATAAAGAATTGTTTTGGATGAATTCCTAAAGTTTGTTGATAAGGCAACAATCTTTATTATGAAAAATGCTGACAGTCAAGCTCAAGAAAAATGCTTTTGGCAGGTAACCTTGACAAGCAATTGGCACAGATTTTGTATATTGCACTCTTAAAGTGACGTTTTAAGCAGAGTGGTTGAAAAACTATAATCGTAATAACCGGAGTACAATATGTGGTGTATTAAAAAAAGGCGTTAAAATTATTAAAGGCGAATTAAAAAGGTCGGAACTTCTGAAAGATGATATAATATGCGGAGTGGCGTCTTATCCAGGGAGGGGACTTACTAATGAGGTTTGACTGTAGTTAACCCGTAAGCAGACGCGCTGGGGTAAATCTAACCCCAGTTATATTTTTTCTTCGTAAAATGGGAGAAATTTTTTGGGAAGAAGTTTGCCCCGACTTCTACCTTTCAAGTTCAAGGTCTAGTTGGTGTGTGTGAAGGAATTTCGTTTCTTTGTTATCCGGAAGGGAAGAAAATTCCACTTTGGGATTCAATACTCTGTGTGACTAACAACGTTTCATTACGTTGTTAACGTAAACTAAGTATAAACTAAAAGTAAATTAATTATAAATTTACGTTACCCTACTGGTATGTATTCACAAAAGGCTATTGAATGAAATTAATATCATATTAATAAAGTAATGAGTATTTTTAGGTATAAAGCATATCCTATGAAATTTTCTTTTCAGAAAGCAGTATATTTGAAGGAACTGCTAGAAAATTTCTAAATAAATATGAAAAGCACGATTTCTGCGCATGAAACGTAATATAACTGATGTATTTTACGTTATAAGTGCACAAATTTGGTTTTCAAATGTTTTTATTCAAAAATATAAAGAAGACAAAACGGGGTAAGATTTACCCCATGCGAGCACTTAAATTACAAAAGTAGGCGCGACTGCTTACGGTTTAAATTAGAGATAGACTGTTTAAATTTAATTTGCAGTAAGTATTCAAGCTCTTAAACTTTGGATTCATGGACTTATAACAATGAAACACAGAAGATAATTTTAGATACTATCGAGCATAAGGTTTTGAGAAATATTTTCGCAAGAATTTCGGTAAATGATAACCGAAAAACCGAATTACAACGAAAATTCAAAGAGTTAAATGTTCATCACATTAAAATAATCGGCTTCAAATGGATTGGGCATGTTGGTCATGTGAAGAACAGTAATCATTAATAGAAAATCTTTAAATTAAATAAAATAAAAACAAGAAGAAGAGCTAAACTTCAATGGATATGTGCAGTGAAAGATGATTGTTTAGTCCTAACCTATTAATAATTCGAAGAGTCTGACTTTCAAAAGCCAGTTATATCAATTACTTCATTTACACTAAAAAGCGTACGTTGGCTTTACTTTAAACAACTTAGAACATACGCGATTCGATGATATTCAATCAGAAAAATGTTACACGCTTTATATAAAAAATGTCTTTTGTATATTACTGTTCTTCATTCGAATAATATACCCAGGCAATTTGAGGAGGATTATTTTAAAGTATATTATAATCAAGTAACTTAGCCATCCTGGGCTGTCGCACTTCAAGCTATTTTATCAGTGCCTAATAGCAATTATTTTCAATCGTCGATAAACTTATAAATATTAAATGACCCAGAGGTATGTCCTATAAATATTAAATTTGGCATAATTACTTCAAAATTATTTATTCTCGGCCTTTGAAAATAAACAGCCTTATTTCAATATGAGTAAGAGACGATTTTATAACAGCATAGTTACAATTTCTGAGTTTTTTGATTCTTTATACCGTTAATTACATTTAAAGTTAATTTGTTTATATTTACGTAGTCTCTTCTGGTAGACATATTTCGTTGAAATCTGGTAAATGCGTTATATGGAGAATGGATAAAAGAAATTAACAGTAAAAAATTGTTAAAACTCGAGCTGATGGTACTTTTACGTAGAAAGGACGTTATTCACATTTTTAGAGTTATTAAATCAACGTTATTATATATAATTTATCAACAACACTATAAATTAATCTATAATGCTAATTATATATAAAGAATATTGACGCTTAAAAGACATGTTATGCACTTTTCGTAAGCTTTCCAATCGTCAGTATTACCACTTCATTTTACAATGCACTCGAAGTACTACAAACTTGGCGCAATCAGTACCATATAAGTTTAGTAACTCAATCTTGGTACGTTCAGAAATCGCTTAAAATTGATCCAGGCATTCTCGATAGATGTCAGAAAAATTATTTTATTATTATCTGAATCTATTTATCACCTTTCCATCAAACTGTGGGTTCAATTTTGACTCGCAATTGAGTTGAACATATCGACCTGTATTGTACTACGCAATGTGAGTGACATTGTGACTGCGCATCATAATCACATGATTAACCTTGACTAAATTCTGACCATCAGTTTACCATCGCAAGCGAGTCATAGTGCTATTATGTTATTGACTGTCTGAAAAATGTAATGCATGATGTTTTTGCAGAAAAACAATGTTAATTCGAAAATATATATATTTATAATTCTTTTGTAAAAATGTATATATGTAGTCATATTTCTTTATTATGAAATATTTTACATGCATATCTATCGTACTGTGATATTCCTTTCGAACATTGCAAAATAAATATCCATTCCGCAACGAAATTATCTCAATAGACTTCAACTTTCAAAAAGCAATTACACAAAACCAAAATATACCCATCATCAATCATGCATCTTTTATTTTAGGATCCAAACCTATTTGCTTAAAACTAAAATACTCTATTAAAAAAAAGGAACCTAAACTGGGGGAACGAATTTATTCCATTGGGAGTTTTCAATTTTGAATTTCTGGATAATCTTCAGTAAATACAAAAGTTTTGTTTATAAATTTGATTTGCTCTGGAGCTCATTATTTGCGTATCCTTCCTTAGGATGCAATAAAATGCAATTTGGATGCCATCCAGTATGCAAATATTTATAAGCATCTTCCCCTACCTCCCCCCCGTATTTTCCATGCGTAGCACAATTTGCTTAAAAGGTTGTTTTCTATTCTCTTTTATGCATATTCATTTTGCCAGTGTGCGTCTGGGCAGAAAATTGTTTCAAAATTCTATTCAGGTTAAGTATTTGGAATGTTAGGGTCTTACTTGAATTATCGGTACATTCACTCGCTGATATCTCAATTCTTTGTTTAAAATATAAAGTGGAGGAACCATTTAAGTTATTGAATTTTGAACTCGAATGGGATATGTATTTTAGTATCCAAGGGAATTCAAGCTTTGGTGGATTTATTTGCGTAATTAGTGCGTAACGATGGGATGTACGTGATTAAAGTATTACGGGAATTTTGTTGTTACAAACAGCATTCATGAGCTTTATAACAAATAATACTCTGCAATTAAAAATGTTCTGTACTTATTTTAAATTGCACAATGGGTTCTTTCAATCTGACGTGAGACAAATTTTTAGACTTTAAAACAAATTTGCTTAATACGACATCTTACATAGTTAATCCGGCTTATTGAAATATCGGTTAAAAGACTATACTGTTTGTAATAAATTTTACGTGCAACAGACAGTAATAACTTGTCAATGGGATCCCGGATAATAGAATATCCCGCGTATTACAACAAATGTTAGTTTCAAAATGATATTCCAGTTCGACAGTATTTAACTTTATATTTAAGTGACGAATAAGTGAACGTTACTTGACTTTTTTTTACGTGACGAATAAATTTTTTGTAATTTTTTTCTGGGGCAGATTACAACATCCTTAAAATAGCTGAATACAGTATGCGGATAAAATTTGATTCGTAAATTTAATTAGTGTAAAAAGTTTGTGTATAGGAGCTATCCTTGTACGAATTTATAGTTAAAATTAACAGTGTAGAAACAAGTTTTAAAAATTATTTGTAGGTTTTCAGTGTAAATTTATTAATTTTTATTCCTACTAAAAGTCTACATTACGTTCGCTTGATTTTATTTCAATATGAAATTCTCAATGTATTTATAACATTTACATATGTTTTGTGAATGTTTGTAAGAATATTTGTATACTAACATTGCATAGTCTATATGCTTTTTTTTTCAATTGCTCTTTTTCCGGATTCTTTCAATTGCTATGAATATTTTTATCCTACGTTTAAAAGTTATAAAGCTTCTTTGATTTCTGCAATTTGCTTTTAGATTACTTTTGCAACATTTACCTCTATAACTCTTGGCAATTTGCATAATTTACTACTGAAATGCTTTCGAAAATATTGCATTGACGAAACATTTACATTTGAAAATACAATTTGCGATATGCATGAGTAATGTTCACCTTTCAAACTTTTTTTCACAAAGGTTTTTTGAACGTTATGTAATGCAATTTTTTAAGCTTTACGCGTTTACGCCCAATGGGCAAAATCAAATTATGGAAAACTTTCGAAGTAAAAATCAATTCATAGTTCCCTTCTGATGGTAATTTCTTCCATAATCAACGACTAATTTAACATGAGGGATTTTTGTAGAAAGTGTCTTTGATCTTTTCTGCGTTTTCAAAATAACGCTAATGTAAGGTTTTGAAAGTTGTACGTCTTTACCTAAAGAGTTCTGCATTAGCCTAATTAATTTATATTTCGCAGTCTGACATTAGTTCAAAAGTAATCTTTGAGTTTTATTTGAAAATTAATATAGTGAAAAGCTTTCAGAAGGTTTTTAATTTTGTGTCACCAGGAATGATTCCATCTTGTCACAGGATGCTTAAATCTGGTTTACTTCAGTTATTTTTTAACACGTTAATATTAATTAATTAATATTCTCAAATAAAGTGTTACTTATTACGAGTTTCCAGAACATACTTTACTACTTTACGAGTTTCCAGAACATATAGGACATGTTTACTTCTTTTTAGGTCTTGAATCTAATTAAATCATTACTGCTTTTAGGCCTAGAATCTAATTAAAACAATTATACAGTATGTCCAGTGTCGTCACTTGCCTCCCTCTTAGATTCTGAATGGCAAGATCTATAGTCATAAATGGGGTGTATAGATATAAAGTTGCTGTGCGATACGTTAGAAAACCGCTTACTGGTGGGAAAATTTGGAGTAAGCGTTCTTATCTCGGTACTAGATACCTCAAAGAAATCCGATAAGAAGTTGTTTAGCATCACCGATTTTGTAAGAACATGCCATTAATGTGCACGATAATGCTGCAAATGCAAGGCATAAACCGCACATTTTTATGATCATGTTTTCCAAATCTTCCCTTGCCTGATAATAGATTAATTTATTTTTCTTGCTTAAAGTGTTTTAAGTCAGTAAAAAACATATCTGGACTCTGGTCTGAAATACCCGCTGCATATTGCACTACATGACAGGTGGGAAGCTGGAGCAAGCCTAAGTAGTGCCCCTTGCATTTTACGTTTTCTGTTTTAAGCATTTTTGTACAAAAGGTGTTTTCTCTGGTTAAATCGGTGATGATAAACAACTTTCTAATTGACTTTAAGAGAAAGGTATTATTCAACAGCAATTTTGTCCTCTTTCAATTAAATCCTAATGTATAATTTTCAGTCAGTTTATATTATCGGTCATAAATGTTAAACAAGGTACAAACCAATATTGAATACTTAATAATGTTACGAAAACATAGAACAAAGATTTAAACACCTTTTTATATACAAAGGACTGTTGTAAAGTGGTCTTAATAGTTTAAGTCAGTTATAAATATTTATATTTAGGTGAAATTTATCTAATCGAGATAAATGAATAAAATGTCATTCTAGAAACTAAAATGAAATTTAAATTTTTTATTTCATAAGCATGAGTAAATTTCGAAATAAAACTTAAATAATGTATGTCCATTATTTGATTACTTTTCATAGTGATTTCCTATTTACTTTTTTCCTGAATGGCGTCTTAAATTTGCTTTTAAATGTTTTAACTAATAATTTTTAAAACACTCTGTAAATCATTCTGGTTTATGATATTTTAGATTTCATTATTATCATAACTCAAGAGCACAACCAGAAGAAAAGAAAAAAAGAACCAACACTTTAATCTTTTTGAGCGTTTGATATTTTAAATATAAAGTTATAATGAGCAATCATAGCAAAATTCGTTAACAAAAGTATAAATATGAAATTATAATAAAAAATAAAATAATTTTGTTATCAAAATTATGAATTTAAATTTATAATTAACAGTTATATTACGTGATTTTCTTTCGGTAAATTCAGTATCTTTTGTGTTTTTTTTTTTTTTTTTGCTTAAATTTGTTATTTCGTATACATGAGTAAATTTCGAAATAATACTTAAATAATATGTCCATTATTTGATTCCTTTTTATAGTGATTTCCTGTTTTACTTTTTTCGTGAATGGCGTCTTAAATTAGCTTTTAAATGCTTACTAATAATTTTTAAAACACTCCGTAAATATACTGGTTTATGATATTTTAGATTTCATTATTCTGGAAACTCAAGAGCGCAACCAGAAGAAAAGAAAACCTAATCTTTATCAGCGTTTGATATTTTAAAACAAAATTAAATATAAAGTTATAATGAGCAATCATAACAAAATTCGTTAACAAAAGTATAAATATGAAATTATAATGAAAAATTGCAGTAATTGTGTTAACAAAATTATGAATTTAAATTTATAATAAACAGTTATATTAAATGATTTTCTTCCGGGTAAATTCCGTAACTTTTGCAGTTTAGTACCTCCCAGGAGGATTTGCTTTTTCGTAAATATATCTATTAATATAGTCATAAGTTAATTGTTTACGTTTTTGGAGTCATTGCTCCTTTCCTCTCTGGAGAGTGAAATACTGAAGCAGCACTCCTTGGCATGATCATCTACCTGTATTCTGAAAGAGAAAAGAAAAACAAATTATTGATCTCCAATACTCAAATTACTATGATCTTTTTTTTTTTTCTTGAGTATTCTTGACACCAAAACTTTTAAACAAGAAGAAAAGATTAATTTTCCACTGATGAGACAACGCAAGTGGCTTTAAAGCCCATAGCTGTCGAAAATTAATAGTTCAGCAGATTACTGACCTCTGTAAGTTTTTCTCTAAGTCAAGGAAAGTACTGCTACAATTGTCAATTTTTGACAGAAACGTCCTCTAAATAAGACAGTTTCGTAGTGCTCTCACCCAAAAGTGCGCAAATGCTCAAACCGTGTTTTGAAAATCTTTATCAAAGAAATAACTCGTGGATTATATCAGCCACTGTTCCTGTCATCCAGCGAACTTATCTGACAACAATTACTACAGCTGAAAAACTGGATAGATTCCCCAAATGGCCACCAACGCTAAAGAAGTATACTAGGGCCATCTCTCGATTTAACTACAAAAAACATGGCAATCGATGGAATCGCCAAGTGGTTCGGTGGAACGCTATTGGCTATTCACCCGACCTCCATGTTTCTTGTACTTAAGTCGAGTGATGGCAACAGCTGCAAATTTTCATTGTCGAGCAGAATATCCAGTAAGACAAGAACTACACAAAGTTTGTATACGTGTTGTTGGACTTCAAATGTCTGCTGTAATGCAAAAGATTCGCAAGGTTTAATCGGAATCTGCAGTGGCCTCTAAAATCCACTACAGATGGCGATGATACTAACCTCCTCCCAGACAAAAAAAAATTTACTTATATTCTTCTATTGGAATGAGGGAGAACATTTGAAAGGGAATAGTTAATTTCAACACCATACAGTTTACCGTCCAACACTGATAAATACATTATTTGTTACAAAAAAATCTCATACTTTTTCTATTTTGGCCTTATGTATAATGAGTCGAACTTCGCATGAAAAAGAAAGGTCTAGTCGGATGCAATTATACAAAGCACGGAATACAATTATGTTGAACATCTGCAATGAAATGAAGTTCCAGATCTCAACTACATTAGAAATTAATGTATTTCATTAGAAGTTAACACGCTTCATTAAAAGTTAACAAGTTTCACTGGGACATATGTAAAGAAGTTATTTGGTTGGGCTGTTTTAAATTATTAACACTGCGTTGTGATACTTGATAATCCAGGTTCGAATATGCACTTAGTTACAATAGAATAAAAAGACGTTAAATACTGAAAAACTATTTTATTCAACATATACTATTGAAACATTATTATAACGGGCGGTGGTGGCTCAGCGAAAATAAAATGACGTCCTATACGGACAGTGAAAGTAAGGTGGAATAACTTAAAAATTACATCTGCACAGAATTACATATTGGCGAGAATAATAATTTGGCCGAGATTACTACGCCAATTCCAGAGCAACCCTAAAAGTTAATCCGATAAAATTACAATGACGTAATCGCGAGCAAATAATTTTAAAGACGAGGTATGGCAACAAATACTAACGCCCGCAGGATGCCAAGAGGGCAAGCAGAAAGTACGTTGATTTTGCAAACAGACGCAATGAAATCTATTTTTAGCACAACGACGCTAGAATGAAGAGACAAAAACAAAAAGAACAGTGCATACGGGAAAAGCGAAAATACAGATTTAAAAGCCGAAATGGCAGAAAAATGAAAACAGAAGTGATTTAGAATTCTTGAATTTGGATAGATTACATTAAAGAAAGCCAAAGTAAATGATTATTAAATTAGATATGTGATCTTCATCACAACATATATGTTCCACTTAACCCTACAATGCATACTGTAGCCCATTGGCTTTATTCTTATTTTTATGTAATAAAAAAAAATTTGGTAGTTTTGTCTAAATTGGTTCGTGTGATTATAGCAACGCTATGCTAGAGCGATCTGCCGACGATCGGAGGGTGCCTTGTAAGGAGGACTTTCTAAGGGGTCCTAACGTTTATTCACGTTACATCTGGAGAAAAACTATCAAAACTCCAGACCGTTAGATCAACATCCGCGAGATGAGACCCGAACCCGGGACCTACACACTTCGGCCGTCTACCATTTTCAGTGACTTAACCACTGTGTCAGGGCGAGGTAATTTTGTGTAAAATATAGATTCAAAAAAGTATAAGACCATTAAAGAAATAATTTTTAGTTTTAAAAATGTATGGCAATATTATTTTTTTGTGAAACCAATCATGGATTTATAGCGTGTAGATTCATTCGCTGAACAAATTTTTGACCGAAGTTTTGTTTGCTTCTAATTTTCTTTCTAAATGAAACAAAACTATTAAAAATTGAGCACAAAACTATTGAAAATAGTGGTATTAGGACTAAATAAAGTAGAATCAGGATATATATATATATTTTTTTGCTTTATGAGATCTATAGGGTGGTCATTGTAATTTTCCGAATTTGAAAAATTTTCATGATTTTTCTGGAACTATGATAAAATATTTTTCAAATATTTTTCAAGAGTAAACCCAAATGAAGTTATAATTTTCTTTTCAGCTCATTTTAAAAAATAATGGATTTTAGGGATAAAAGAATGGGGTTTAAAATACAGTTAACAAATTTAAAAGACATAAAATATTTTGTAAAATATAAGGTTTCACCGAAATTTCTTTCCAAAGTTGTGTATATGTATACAGGGTGAATCTAAACTATTGGACAAAACTTTAAGAGGTGATAGGGCACATAAAAAGGAATCAGAATCACATAGCAATGTGGGGTTGACAACTTCGTCTTTATGTAGCTGTTAATAATCACTTGTGAAAAAGTGCTGAAACAACAATGCACTTTCCTAACATTGTTCGTCAGAAACTAATGTATTTTTCCCCGAAAACAGACGACTAAAATTCATAATTTCAAAATTCTATTTTATTTCACGGATGAAATTTTTGGAGACGAGCCTATTGTTTATGAAACTTGGTTAAGAAATTAGACGAACACTTCAATACTTTCACAAAATGCCCTTAGTTTTGCCCAAGAGTTTAGATTCACCCTGTATATGTAAGTATTAATCATCTATGTATATCTATATGCATCTGTTTATACATTAGTGCAAAATTTCTGGTATATTTTTATGTCTGTTTCTATGTATCCATATACTTGCTATGAAAAAAAATATATATTGTCTCTTCTCATAACAACGTAAAAGCAATAAAACGTATTTCATTCAATTTAGCCTTGTACGTCGTGCAGCATTAAATTCTGCGGAGACTACAGAGTGTTTCAAATGAGAAAGGAAGACAAAAAATAAAATAAAATAAAAAAATAAATAAAAATAAAAGAGAAGGATATAGGAACTATGTTCGATTTCCGAAATGCCTTTGTCCGTTCAATTTCTCTCCGTTTAGTTTGGAAGACAAAAAAAGGGGGGGGGGTGACACACGGCAGTCTTTGATATCGCATCTGTTTTTCTGATAACATTGAAGATAGGACGGAATGCTCTCCGATTTTCCATTCGGTAATAAAAAGAAGTCATTTTTTAACAAGGAATTGAATACGTTCAGAAAAAGGTGGAGTTTGCAGGGATCGATTTAGGGAGGTCCCCGTTGCACAAACAATCTCCGAGAAAAGTGTCATTGAAAGGGTGTATTTTTCAGTTGATGATTAAAAGAAATTTTTCAACAAACCAGGTTGTGTTATTTATTGAATGCGGCAGTTTCAACAAACATAATATAAAACACGCTATGAAAGGTCAACAATCCATATTACGAAAGAATGCCTACATGGAAAGAAGAAGAAATTTTGTTAAATTAACAAAATGCTTTGTTATATTAACAAAATATTTTGTTGAATTAACAAAAATGTCTACATGGAAAGCATGTTTTTTTGAATTAAAAAAAAATTGTTGATTCAACAAAAATTGATGGCCACTATTACAAGCGAGTAATTTTGTTAGCGCATGTTTAATTCCATGTAGTAAATTTCACATGCTATGTATTAGTTAAAATGATGATTGGTTCTATTTCAAATGACTGTTTTTGTTCAAGCTAGAGAAATTTTATTAAATTAACAAAATATTTTGTTGTATTAACAAAACATTTGTTGTTGTTACTTATGCCCTTTGATAACCGCATTCGGGGCCAAATCCCCCCAAGTAGGCAGGCGAAGGGCAGTTCCATTTTTAGGGCCCCAGTGGGAAGAAGTCCAACTTTAGCCCGTGGCCCCCTAATTTTGAACCAATTCCAGAGGAGGGACCGTTCCCAGAGGTATCGTTTAACAAATTGGAGGACAGTGGAGCCACGACAGATTTTACGTGCACCAGATCCCATTAGCGTACACGGCCCATCAGCAGTCGAGCCGAGAGGGAGTTGACCCTCCCAAGCACTGGCCAAATCGTATGCTGCTTCATTTTCAGTGTTCTTATGGGGACGGAGTTTAGAGCCCAGACCACTGCGGAACAAAACATTTATTGATTCAACAAAACATATTTTATGAAATAAAGCCAACCAACATTTTGTTGAATTGATAAAACATTATTTCCACTGTAAAACAGTTGTTGAAGTAAATTAATGCATGAAAAACATATGTTTAAATATGTAGGAAACTTGTGTCACTGTGATATATTTTGATAGTGGCATTCGCCAGAAAACTATCTACAAATACGCTATGAAATGAGATTGGGATTTATAACGAAACTCGCGGCTAACAAAACAGCTCTTGAAGTAAAATAAAGTGTTGTATGAAACACACGTTCTATTGTGATTAAAAATTACCCGGAATGACTCATTTAATATACATTTATAGCTCATATAGTTTGCAAACTCATGTCAAGCATTTTCACAACTTCTGTATAATCCTTAGTTAACAGTAAAAGATTTATTTTATTAGTCGTTAAGCTAGATTACTTTGCAGATTAAAATTTCAGAATTTTAAAAGTAACCAGGTGACCAATTCGTAAAAAAGAAATTTCGTGAAAAGAGGCCTTTCATGCGCGGAAAAAAAGAATGTTTGATTTGAAAACATTTTCTTAATTCAACAAACATGTGTTTGGATTCACTCAACTGAGTAATTTCATTGGTTTTGAAAATTTCTGTTAACAAAATATTTTGTTGGATTAACAAAAATTGTTGAATTAAGAAAAAAATGTTGAATCAATGATTTGGTTGAAAAAAATATCAATCAAATTTTTGTTGAATCACCAAAAGTTTTTTTTATTAAGTTAATATTAAAGAATTAATAAAAATAATATCAACAGTTATAATAATATATATGCATAGAATATCTATTTTAGATCAGAAACATACTCACAAGGGGATATTTTGTGTGGAAAAAGTTAAAATAAAATAAAATACATAATAATGTGAAATATATCGACAATTTGGAACTTTTTTTTTTCATTTTCTTAAATCTGAATCATGTATACTTCACAAACGGAAATGGCAATAAACAAAAAAACGTTAAGAAGTAAAAAGTTTGAGCTGCTAAGTTAACTTAGCTGCATGCATAATGCAGTTTAATTTTTACTTTTACAATTTGTTATTAAAATTGTCACTGCTGCTTGCTTTATTTGGATGAATAATTATAAGATGCAAACATGTGCATTTTATAAAAACAGTACAAATTATTTAACGAAAAAAACACTCAAAGTACTGGGGTTAAACGATTAGTAAATAAAAACACGTATAAAAGGATTCTTATAAGAATCATTTTATGTGTGTTTTTTATACAAAGTTTTAATTTAATTTATAAGTTATTTAATTTTTCTGTAAACCTGAAGATCTCAGTCTGTTCTACATGTAATCATTATAGATAATGCCTTTGCTAAGTTTTAGAGAATTCAATAGGATTTTTTTTTCGGTTGAGGAGATAAATGAAACTTAATCCATTTATAAAAACTTGCTTTAAAATACAGTAAGTAAAATTAAATTAATGTTCATTAGCTTCTACGGTAAACGAAAAACCTCCGACGAACAAAAAATAGACTAAATTTTATTTTGAAGTATAATTCACGAAAAAAAAGGTAGCTTTTTTTTCTGTTTTAAGTTTTTAAATACAGAAAAACAGTTGCTTTAAATACAAATCTGGGTTGAATGTTTGAATATTGATTAATGTTAAAAAATAATTTTTTGAATCAATTTACTATAATCTGTTCTATGATTCAATTTTTTATAAAGATTTTAAAATATTGTTTTCTCATTTCTAAAGAATTTTCACTATTCTTTTAAGATTTTAGAAGATTATTCTTTGGCATTTCTGAAGATTTTAAAAGATTGTAAGTAGGCAATTTTAAGAGAACATTTTGTTGCTTGTTTGAATCATCATTTCGGGGCGTCTGAAAATATAAGCATCAATTTTTAATTAAAAAAAAAGAAGTGCTCTAAAATTTCATCTATCATGTCCTATTTCTCGAGAGATGTGTTCTTTTCTTGTTAAGAAACGGAAATTTGAAGCGAATTCCTTCTGAAGTCCAGCTCTGACAAAATAAGAATTGTGATACCAGAGACGTCTGAAAGAATTCTTTTTTTCTTTTTTTCTAACCCGTAAACCAAACAGATAGAAATTGAATGGACAAAGGCATTTCCAAAATCGAGCAACAATTCGTTCCTTTCACTCCGATTTCATTCTCTTTACGTTCTATTGAATTCGGCTTTTAATACTACGAAAGCGTAAGGCGAGATGTGTGTTATATTCTATTATTTGTTATTAGAAAATGTGTAGGATGGTATTTACTCTATCTAGATGAAGATGATTTTTTTTAAATAAAAAGCAATTTTTTTAATACGACACAGCGGCGTATTCGGAATTTTTTGAGACGGAGGAGACAATTTTAATTGCATTTTATTTTCTCTGAAGGCAAGCTACTCAAGGGCTATCTGCCTAAAGAATTGTACCTTTAGCAGAGTACTTTTAAGGGTTTTACTTTTCGTGTGAAGAGAGTTATTCAAGTGAGTACATAAATTTAGTGTTCAGTAGTGAAATTTTGCGTCATTTTAGGATCATATCTTTTTAAATTAAATTACAAATAAAAGGGCACTGAAATATCCTCTTGAAAAACATTTTCATTTGAAAATGATCTGTTTAAACCTGATTTCAACACTATTGTTGCTTTTATATAATCAAAACTGTTTTCTAAAGAGCAAGTAAGTCGGTTTTACTTATCGTCTCTCCAGTATTTTTAATTTTATCGTATATACACTCTGTAATTTTTATTATTCAGTGTTCAGATTTGTATTATTCTTATTTGAAGAAAGCATGAATTGAATATTGATTGATATATATATGTATATATATATATATATGTGTGCGCGTGTGTGTGTGCATATAAATTTATATATGTTTATGCATATATGTATATAAATACATGTATATATAATGATTGCTTTTATTTCGTACGTTAAATTAGAAACTGAGATTCTGATATATCGTACTGAGCTGACCTTGATTATGGTAATGGCAGATTATGTTATTATATGTGTTTTTTCAGTATGTAGCTACTATTAATACTTATCATTGTTTTCATCATTTTCTGAAACCCAAGAGTGTTATTTTGGTTAAAAAATTATCATTAAACTCCGAAATTTCACATTTTGCCATCTTCATAATTAATTACTTATTCCATAGCATCTTAATGTAGAGGGTCTCCAGAATAATTATTAAAATATTAAACTTTAATAACTTCTAAGCTAAAAAACATATTTATTCTGTGTTTTGTTCAGTTAATTGTTAGTATAACTCATTTTCTTTTTTTTTTCTTAACTTTTCTTTTACTCAGTCAGTTGTTTGTCAGCATGTGGACCCCACAGGTGAAAGCAGAATGTGTGGCAATTTGCAACACTGAAAATCCAATACTCGTTTAGAATCAGCAATGTTCTGATCATGTTCAGGTACCCATAAACAGAATAAAACTTGAGGAGTTGCACTATTAAGTGTAGTAAAAGAATGCAAACATATTTTTCAGTTACACCAGGGCAGCAAATATGATAAAAAAATTTAGTGGCAACAAAAATTTTCGTAGCACCAAACTTTTCTTACCTTTCAAAATCGCGGAAACAAATGTAATATTTAGTCGCACCCACCGGTTTCTAGGTTGCACCGTGCGACCCCTTATTTGCACCCCTGAGTATTAAAGTTTAATATTTTGAAAATCTTCTTTGACTCGAAGTATAAATTCTACGTGAATTTCAAATTTATGACTCACAGCCTAAACGAAATGTGAACTACACAGTTTGAAATATTACACTTAAAAGCTAAAACAATGTTTATTTAAACAAATACACCTTATGTAGAGAACATATTTAATTTCTCTATCATTTTTTTTCCCTTTTTTTATTTAATCTATTTAAAATCAAGCATTTTTATTTTTATTTCTGTTATGATTTTTCCTGACTTCACCTTTCATAATTTGTATTTCGATTTTCACCGTATGCAATAGCCTTTTTGCTGCAGTCTAACGGGCGACACTTGAGCTAAAATATATTTTATTGCGTCAGTCTGTAATTTGTAACGGGTTTCTCACCCCCCCCCCCTGTTGTTTCTTACTTTTTCACACTTTGCTCTTATGCTATGCACCAATGTATAAAAAAAATATCCACCTCTATCTCGATTAACTTAATTTCATTGTTCTAAATTTGTCGTAACTTTGTAATTCCCTTTGTTTGTCTCAGGAAAGTTCATGTCCTTGAAATGTCAAGTCGTGTTGGCATTTGTATTTTCTTTATCACTATATAGCTTTTCGATTTTACAATAAAGATTTGATTTTATTGCACTCGACCACCACCAGATCACGATATTTAATTGTATTTTGCATACTGTTTCTTCAATAAATATAACTTCTTTCAATAACTTGAAGTCCTTATATCCTTATGATTTGCAACAATGTGTTATCGAAACTGCGGCTTTTTGCAGTCTCAACGCTATTTAATTAGAAATTTAAAATACTTAATGTAATTTCATCATCACAATAAATAATTTAATTGTTATAGTCTATTTCTGTGCAAAAGTTAAAAAAATGCTTTACAGGATTGCATATAATTTAATAGAAAGTCCAATCATGTATGGGCCAAGATTTTCGGCATTACAAATTCGCTGCTGACAAATAAATATATATTGTTACCTGAAATGCTGGAATGGTTTTCATTTTCTGGGTAAAAATTCTTGACTTTGTTAAAGGACAAAGGCAAAGAAAAAAAAAATTGCATTTCATCTTATCTCTCTACTTTTATCTGGAAAACAGACTCGATATCAAAGACGCCTCTTTTTTGTTTGCAGAAATAGAAGCAAATAAAGAAAGTGAGCGGACATGGACATTTTCTAAATTGAAGATTTTTTTTTCCTTGCATTTACGTAGACTTTATTTCAACGGTTCACGTCAAATGTGCTATTCTATATTCCCAAAGAAATCTCACGACGCTAATATCATAAACGTTTTCATTTTCAAGCATTTTTTTTTAAAATTATTCTGAAAGAAATTTCTACTCATTGTTCTCATGACATAGAAAATTGTGTGTGAAGTAATTATTTATTTTTTTTAATATATGCCAAATTAGGTAGCTTTGATCTGGCAACAAAGTGTTTTTTTTATTTGGGTGTTACAAAATATATTACTGCGAGCCGCAAAGTAAGTTTTTTATATTTTCTTCTTACAATTCGCTTACTTTCATGTTGAAATAAGGATATTAAGCACTGCGATTTGATATGAATACCCCTATGAATGCCTGTGAAACAGCAACAGAATACTTTTGCATGACAGTTCGGCAGTTTATTTGTAATTTATAAATTTACTGCTGCGGTGAATTATAAGAAAACAAAATACGAAAATGAAACATTAGTGAACTGAGATAGAAGTTGATTCAAGAAATTAATGTATAGTTTAATGACACTGTTCGAAATAATATGTATGTATAATCTACACTAATTAGCTTTGTATGTAAGAGATACGAAAAAAAATAATGCCAGGCAGTCTGTTTTCTTGAAACTTCCACGAGAACGGGGGAAAGAGGCATCATCCAGCCGTAAGGCCGGATATCTGGGAGCGGGCATTTTCGGCCGGGACAGATGGATTGAGAGCGAAAGGGATAAGAAAAATGGAAAAAAAACTCATACCAGGCAGTCTCTTCTGTTGAAACTCCCTCAGCGTATATTAGCGTAGACTTAATTATCGCTTTGTCAGTTGTAATACACCCGTTGAAGAATGTAGGATAGAATAAATATTTTTAACCCCGTGCTCAGCAGGGACGTACGTGCTCACGTTTTATAACTTTGCACATTAATACCATGGATGTAATTGCGTACGTTCGTGGTATTATTGCATAGACTTAGGAATTTTCTATCTTGTATTCTTAAAACCAGTGCATAATTGTTATCTAATATTCTAAGCCGCGCTTTTTTCACATCCCGATATTTTTAGATTTTAATTTCACTCGCTAGATGGCGTTAGTGAAATTCAAAACAGAACTTAATAATCTGGAGTCACACAGAACTTAATAATCTGGTATTACGGTACCTTTATAGATAAATTGGCATGGTGTGCAAAGGGTTAATTGCAAGAAATATTGATTAAAGCAGTATAGTGTGTTCTAATCCATACTATCCCAACAAATTGAGTAATACTACCCATATTAATACTATGTATCTTCGTTTCTTCCACTTGACTGATCAAATAAAAAAAATCACCTGTGGTGCAATCTCTTGAAAAACATTGAACTGTATCATCTCCAGAATTTAATTATAATCACACACGTTGCGAATATGACGTTATCTTTGCGCTAAATCTTACTATAGTAACACAACTAGTTGAAAAGTCGTTCACAGAACATTCAAATACTTCAAAAAAACGTGCTTTGAACATATTTTGAACTAGTTGTTCTAGTAGGGCATGAAGAAGTAATTAAAAGTTTATAAAATAACTCACATAAAATATACTTATCAATCTGAACACATGTTTTGAACTTCTTCTGCAGAAGCAACTGAAATACAGTCATTTAAACTCTAGTTCTTGATTTTTTTTAGGGCTTATGAAGGTAATGCATTTTTTATAAGTGACGTCACCTTTTCGACTGGCATAAAAGAAACCCGCGTAG
Source organism: Cheiracanthium punctorium (assembly GCA_038373885.1). NCBI lineage: Eukaryota > Metazoa > Arthropoda > Arachnida > Araneae > Cheiracanthiidae > Cheiracanthium > Cheiracanthium punctorium. Next base: position 768,541 of record JAWZYV010017824.1, on the reverse strand, counting down.
TTGAGTCAGTTCATCCTGTTACTTTACACAGTTTGTTTTCAAACGGATTAGAACAGAAACTTTCAACGACTTGGATTCGTTATCATTATTATTGTTTTTTTTAGACAATTATGAAGGCACGTAATAATAAGTTCAGTATGTTTGCTGAATATCATTTAAATGCTTAATCATAGATCCAAATTATTTTTTTCCCCTTACAACGCTCTACTCCATCTGCATTGCATCACAAGCGAAAAAGGAAATCATGAAATCACAGAATTTCATTTATTTCATTTATTTCCGAGAACCGTATAAAGAATAGCTTTGAATTTCGAAAAAATATTCTATAACCATTACAAAGGAATTCTTTTCTGAATGAGATCAAGTCGAATTTCCTTTTTTTTTCCTTTTTTAAGTGAAAGCATTTGGTATATATGTTTCTTTATCTTCGAATTACATTTTTCCTCTCTTACATTTGTAAAATATGTATTCAAAAATATCAAAACCCGGAGAATTCGCTTTCCTGTAATGTTTTGCTTAAATGTAAAAGCATAAATCTGAATTATGAAACATATTTTTGATAGCAAAAATTCAATGGGTGCATATTTTATTATTTACAAAGCTTACATTTAGAGCATTTTCCTAAACAATATGTTTTCATATATCGTTGTTTAGCACTTGAGACAAAAGGGAATTTTTAATAACTCATTCTCTTAAATATGAAATAAGTGAAATTATTGTCCTAAGGAATGTTTAACATTCTCAATATATAAATTACATTTTGCTATCCTTTAGTTTTTCACTGTTGCAGAAATAAAGTGTTTAGCTGTAGATAGTTTTAAGTCTTTATACATTGGCATTGCATTTTCATTTTTTTTGTTTTACTTATGTTTATTAAAATATACAAGTTATATATATGTATATATATATTAACATTGCAGCCGATTCAGTAACATTACAGCCACAGATTGTAAAATAATTAATTATCGCACAATCCTATAATCGTAGGTTCGATTCCCGACTTGGGTTTGGAGCCAGTCCATGAGGGGGGTTAATGTACTCTTCCTACTAGGTATTCCTATAATAAATGAACAGGAAGCTCAGCAACAGGGTTACAAATGTTTGTAAAGAATTAGGGTGCATCAGAATGAAGAGAGACCGCAAGTAGGACGGAAAACGTCGTTTTCATGAGCATTCTAAAAATCACTTTAAGGGAAGTGACGAAGCGCCAATAAATTATTTTAACTATATCCAGGTTAATATTCCCTATTAATTAAATCGCAAAAAGTATTCTAATTCGTTTTTCTATTGAAAAGTATTTTGATATATATCAATGAGTTCTTCACACCATAATCGAGATGCTGATAATTACTTAAACAGTATTTTTACAGTGAATACTTATAAATACCATAAGACTATTTCTGGAAACCCACATAGCGAATCGAAAAAAGAAAGTTTTTCGTCAAACGGTTAATTGCTGGTGTATATCCTTTCAAAAACATTTGAGTGAAAGCCGACTACTTCATTTTAGTTTTGTGAATAAGAGATTAACTTTTCAAAAAGCACTCCTATCTAGACAAAAGAAGAAATTATTACTAAATGAACTCATATACTTATAAAAAGAGTAATGCTTTTTTTTAATTTTTAAGAAATTTAAAAGTATAGCTAATCCTATGCTCCAATCTCTTATTTAACACATAAGGTACAAATTTCTAAAAATCACCAAAGGTTTTTATCAACATTTGACAAACCCTTAGAATTCTGAAACAAAAAAATTTAAATCTGATAAAATTTAAATAAATAATAAACTCAGAAAAATGCGATACATTGTAAGCTATTTCCAGTGTATTTACCATACCAGTGTTATATTCCAGTGTATTCAGTTGTTCTAGGTGAACCGTTATCTTTGTGTTCTCATTGCCACACTCATCTCTCCATGAGTCATTTTTTGACCAATTGTAAAGATTTTAACAATTTTATCGGACTTATTTTGAATGCCCTCGACCCACATTTGGCGAAAATTCCGGTCAAATCCAACATAGGAATTTGCTTCATTTCCTTCATAGCATTAACACTAGAACCGCGGTGTTTCAGATATACCTAAAACCGCGAGCTGTGTCAAATTGACCCAACTTGCAGAATTCACGTTGCAATGCAACAATAATGTTATATTTCCACGGTAATGATGCTAGTTCAATCTTAACATTCGTATTAAGTTTAATATTACATTAAAAGTACAAAAATATTGCTGCTATAATTCTTATTAGAACCGCGTCGCTCGAGATTGGTATACCTAAAACCGCGGTATGGGTCAAATGGACCCGACCTGTAAAATTCACGTTCTAATGAAAGTGGCATAATGGTATGCTATTTTGGAATTTATTATGTCATTACCGTTCATTTTATGAATAACATTTATTCCATTTGAACATTCTAATGGCATTTATTCAATTTGAACTTCCGATTCCAGACTCGTAGGAAGTTTTGGGTGAAAATGACCCTTTCCGCGACATCACGTAAACATATTAAAAACAAAAAACAGATAAAAGTTACGAGCTTGAGTTTTTTACAGATAATTAATAACATAAAGTTAGGAAAATTCACGATTTTTTTAAAATTTCGGTTTGTAACTTTTTCGAAAAAACGAAATCAAATCTGGTTTTGGGTCAAAATGACCCCATCCCGCGGTTCTAGTGCTTAATATTTGTGTGACATGAAGATCTTGTTCTGACTGGTTCCGGAATGGGACATCCCATCTAGGTCAGCCTCTTTTACTACCGACTACTCTTTAACTGATTGAACCCGTGTTCTTTATTGCTTTTATCTTGGTTTTTAGTGTTTTGCATTTTTTATCTTTTACATAATCGTATTCTACTAGTTAAATTTTACTGTTATGTGTCCTTACTCTACCCTATGATTTGCACAGTTTATCCTTTCTGGATCTTGTGCCATAAAACTTCAACTAACCAACCACCCCACCTTTAAACCATGTTTCCTTAGTTCTAATTCTTTTCGAAGTACTACTATTTAAAGTGTTAAAACTTAAAAAAATATTCAAAAATGAACTTTGAATATTGAACTTTGAATATTTTTTTGTATATGATTAGCTTAATATAATTAGGGATGCAATTATATTAAGCTAATCTTCAGAATATAAAATGTCAAAAAAAGGAAGCCATGCTTTTTTCTACGTTTTTCGAGAATGTAAACTTTTTTTCTCTCTCGAGTAAATTCATAAATAGGAAAACCCATCGCTAAAGTTGCAAACCATACTATCATAATTAATACATAATAGAGGTAAAAAAATAATTGATAAATAAAGGAGAAGAAGGGATACTAATTTTTTTTATATTTTTTTTAAATAAAATTTGAATTTTAAAGCTTTCTATTAAATTAATGTTTGTTTTTCAAGTGAATTTTTTAAATTTAATAATAATCTTTAATGGAATACACATGAAATAAGTAAAAATCATTAGATAAAAAATATCATCAAAATGTTCCCTTAAATACTATATCATTATTTTTTTTATGAAGAGCAATAACTTAAAACATGAAACGAATAAAATAATTTGGCTTTCCATTCAAATGAATTTTTGAGAAGGTGCACACTATAAAAGCTTAAATCAATCAGTTTTATGACTTTAAAAACATTTTGATACAAGCATTTCTAATTTTTAGTCACAAGAGCTAATATAATCCCCAATCTATAACCGTACATATTTCCGAAATACATTTCTTACACAATACCTCCCATATTCCACGATAGATATCCGTTCCTTTACCCCCGTGTAAAGATCTGCAACTGTTAGTGGTATCATGGTAACGAGGAATGACGGCTACTTACAAAAGTGTGGCTGAGAAGTGGACGGACTGTCATATCTGATTTGCCGATCTGCTGCCGGTCAATGACGTCAGGATGACAGAACCAATGCGATCACGAGACTGAGCCAGAATACCCAGGCGCATTGGTCCCCGAAAACCGGAGCTCCGGACACAGGAGAGGTATTCAGGTCGTGTTGCATGGCAGCTCTTTTTTCACCTGTTGAAGAGAGTGACAAGGCCGTGAGTTGAAATTTGAGGACACATTTATGTCTATTGTATCAAGTTTTCCTGATTTAAACCAACACCCTCCTAGATATACAAGGCCTGAGAACATAAGCTTTTACGTCATCGCTAGGTCTTTTAAGATGACTTCATCACAGTTTTAGCTTCGCAAAGTAAATGTGTTTAAAATTTCTGGTGGATGCTACAAATACGGGAAATAACTTAAATTAAAGATAAAAATTTAAATATTAAAAATAATTTTTATAATACATTTCTATTCATATTACATAATTAGTGGCAATTGAAATGTCCTATTTGTTGTAAAATTAAATTTTCGTTCTTAAATCATTAAAATGTTTTATGAAGGAGTAAATTCACCTCAAACTTTCATTAGTTTTACTTTGTGAAAATAAATTTGTGATGACATCATTTTAGTGGACCTAGTGATGACGTAAATGTTCCTCTCGGGCATTGTATATTTAGGAGGTATTGTTTAAACCAGCATGATAATACGCTGATTCTACTTGAAGTGTTCTCCCGATCTTAACAGGATTTTATTATTTTTTCGTTAACCATTTCAGACAAGACTTGATGGCTCAATTGAGTGGCAGATATTTTCAAATAAAAAATTGCAAATTAAATACTAATAATTTTAAGTTGAAAACGGTTGTCTTTATTTTATGTCAGTCTCTGTCATTATTTGAATACACCGGTGCGTTCGAGAGAAATTATTAATCAGGCTGAAATGATGAATACACAATTTTTGTAGTCTGAAACGACATTTGCAGTTTCTAATACCTCTAACATTTACTATTTTTATTCAAGATAAATCTAATTTACATCTCATATAAATGTGTATTTTAAGCATAATTTTCGAAAAATTATCACTTTATGAGCTGATATATGGCCCTTTAAATAATCAAAGTAAGATATTATAATTATTATAAAATCAACAAATAAACGTAAATATTTGGAAATTTAGAGTGCTATGTAAAATTATTTCTGCATCTATTTACTTCGAAATTTGTGTCGGTCACTATGCATGTTTTTTCCGAATACTTACTTCATAATTCATAATAATATTGTAATTAAAATTTATGATTATAGTAAATTACATTTTGGTCGTTCAGTTCAAATAGTACAAATAATAATCGGCTTCTTAATGTCTGTATTAAGTGAGATACGAACTAAAGTATGAAAAAATATTTTAACATAGGTGGATGGAAATTTTCTAAGCTCATAACTCGCTAATTCTTTGTTCAAATGAATTGAAAAGTGGAATCTGGGGTTAGAATGAGCTAATGCTCTCTCTATCTATATAACATAAGTGAAACGTAGATGTCACCATTGAAAAAAAAAAAGTTGATGCTTAATGAAATTTTGCTGTACAACGAATAACAGGAGAATAAATTGCAAAATGTTTATTGTAGTTGTGATTGTTGATTCCGGTGCTGAACATTGTACATGAACAGAATATTTTCTCTCACAATTTCCTTATGATTTTAATTACTTTTCATGTGCATAGTTTATTATTATTAATATGCAGTGTGTAGTTCATTTATTTTTTAATAATGACTTATACTTATGTGTAGTGAAAAATACTTGGATGCCATTTCCTAAATTTAACTTCTAAGTTATTTTATAAATCTCCATATATTTTAAAATAATTTAACTATAAAAAATACTTTAAATAAATTTCACTTATGTATTTCGAAATCTATTTACCATATTTTAATTTTATACTCTTTCGTTAAATTATGTTTATTGGAAAGTCAAACTCAAAAATTTTATGAAATTTGCTTAGGAAGGAAAAAACAATTCATTCTTACAAATCTAATAAAATCTTCCAAAACTTCTCCGTTAGAAATAATATTAAATTATTCGCGTTTTGATTTTTGAAGAAGTCACTGAAAATTTCTTTTATGGTAACAATAATTCATTCACAAAGTACCCTACATATAATTTAATAAGTAGAGTCTAGAAACATTAAAGTATTCTCTTGTCATTTTTTGGAAATTTATGTAAACAGTTAGCTATTTAATTTTAAAGAAAACTGCCATTTAGATATTTCTTCCTCCAACGATTTAAAGCTTTATCCCCCTTCAATTCGTCTCTATTTGGGTTCTGATAAGGATTTTGCTTCTCAGGAGCAAAGTTAAACTACGCACACTTTCTTTATAAAGTAAAATTTTGATTTATTGTAAATTGTAGATATGAATTGTTTATTTATTTTTTTCGCAAAATGTTAGTTTTATTCGTAATAAATCCTGTTATATTTTTTCCTAAATTTTTGAGTTGAACAAGAAAATAAATGCGCTCTTCAGGATTTTTTCATTTCCTTCCTTTCCTTTTTTCTCAATTTGTGAAATTCGAATTATTGTTGAACAAATAGATTTTAAACAAGTGTTTAGTGACAAAGCAGTGAATCCACGTATGTAATATATTAAAGCAAGAATTTCAAAGATAAATTTTTACTTATAAGAAATGTAAAAGTAAAGTCAATAGGAGAGATTTTAAAACAGTATAATTCTAAAAATCTGTATGATTCAAAGACAAAGATATTCATTATTTTATTTACTACAGCAATTTTAAAGCATTTTTAAATTCACTTTTATTATAATAAAAATATTTTATTTGTATTAAATATAAAAGTAATCAAAATGTTTAAATTTGGGCATTTTTAGATCAATTTTTATTTTAATAAAAATGAAAGCTGCGACAAATTTTGATGGGAAAAATTTTTACGCAGGTTTGCTTAGGTTAATATTTTGGACTGTTTTTTTATTCAAATTGCTACGTTAGTGGTTGAAAGCCTTCTGATGAAATTGGAAGAGTTGTCAACTGACAAAAATATATTTATAATACACATTACATTAACTGGCACTAACTTACACTTTAACTCGCATACTTCAATGCACAAACCTACATAAAATACTAACAGATTAGCATGAATTGAATTAAATAATAATTAATTTTTATATGCATATTTATTTTTATCACTTTTGATATAACTCTTTACCCAAACAAAGAGTTTATTATTTCATTTGTTTTATGTATAGATTTTACACATTATTTTTAATTTATATTTTCCCGATTTCGTTGTATGCGCGCGCAAATCTTAATATTTACTACAGCTTTCTTATAGGAAGGCAACAAAACCATTCTTTTTTTTCAGGAAAACGGATTAAAAAGTCTGAAAAAAAATTCGTTACTAGTTTTCAAACATCCTCATAAAAAAGCACTTCCCCGGCAAATAATAAATAATCCTTTTAATTTCTGTATTTCTATACAATACGTTATTCACGTAAAACCTTTCTTTTTAAATACATTTCGGTACAAATGATACAATATAATTATCGTTTGTGGTATACATTAATTTTCATTTATTAGTATATATTTTTTACGATTTTTTTTTAATTTCCGCTCAGAGTTACCTTAATTACTTTTTTATATTAACGTCAAAGGCAATAAAATGCCTGTCATTTTAATTTAGCAATTGCAAGTGGAAAAAAGAAATTTAACCACCAAACACAAGCGATGTTTAATACCCTAAACTGATGTCCTTAATTTATGATCCACATAAATTCTATTATAATTAAAGTAAAATGTAACCAGTAATTTAAAAGAAAATTATCATACGAATAAAAGAATTTCACAAAGATTGCAAAAAGAACACGGGGGAAAAAAACTTAATCACATTACCAATATAATTAAGGAACAAGCAAAAAAAAAAAAACGCATAGAGTGTAGCGTCAACCTCGTTTAAAAAACTCCCAAGAAAACTCATTAATTTTTCCCTACACTCGAGCATTAAAAAAATATCTGTTAACAAGAAATGCCATGAAAATTCAAATGGTGGTTTCTGTTCTGGAGTAAATACAAGAAAAAAATAATGCTTCTGATATATGTCTTGATGACAAACCGCATATGCGAGCGTCAAGGGATTATTGGATAATGAATAAATTATTTTCTTTTAAAATTTGTAAAAAAAGGGCCCGGTGTTCGCTATCCTTTTCCTGTCTGGAGACATGTCTTGAGTGCTTTTGTTTTGTGCTACGAATGTGCTAAATTTAATTCTAAAATATTGGTATTCTGTCACGTAGGTTTTAGAACATAGATTTAATGTATGTCTTTTTTTTCCACCACTAATCGCGTAAGATTGATAATAACGAGTATAATCTCAGTAACAATGGAGTGTTTTATTTATTGTTTTCTTCTTTGGCGCGTATTTCAGTATGTCAAATAATATTTTAGGATTATTTTTTTTTTTGGATCGGAGAATTACTGAATGGTTTTTGAAAAAAAAAAAAAAAATTGTTGATTCTCAAAGATACACTTTTCGTAAGGTCTTAAATAAAATACTGGTGCATGTACAGTACTTATGGGTGATTAATTTGCATATATTGCTACTTTTTTGTAGAGTTTGAAGGTTCTTCATGTATGTTGGATAGCATCAATACAAAATACAATTTTAATTTTAATATTTTATTTTTAGTATTTGTATACATTAATTAACGTGATGGCATTTAATCTCTGATATTTCTATAATGATTTTATTACCCTCTAACATTTTTGTATTATTATGATGACTACAATTATTAACAAAAAATAATTTTTTTCAATCCAAAAGTAAAATGATAATTTCATTCGACAACAGAGCAATTAGTTAATTAGTTCAGCCAGTTATGCTGTCAGCTATTTCCATTTGTCAGATATTGCTTCTTTTTTCTTTTTTTTTCTTTTCTTCAAATTTTATATGGAATTACGGCACCATTTTGTTCTTTAGAATTCCGTGTTGGACCTATTTATGCAATGTATACAACAAATTAAAAGAATAAAGCATATATTGTGATGATTAGATGAAATGCGCCAAATTAAACTTTTTTGATGTAAGGTTATAAAATAAATAAAAGAGCAATATTTAGATGAAAAAAAAAGCCATCTAAATGTGCTGTGCGAATTTTTATATCACAAATGCTGTGGAAATATTTCCTTTATCAATGTAAACTTGCAGTTAAGTATCGTTTGTGAAAAATTATTTGAAACATCTGGTTGTCAAGAAAAGTGGAGTTTAATTTGCCTTTTTAATTTTTACTGCACGAATTATTATATTAAAATGCAATATTATTACATTAAAATGGACTGTACATGTTATGATATTACTTGCCTTGATTTAAAAGTTATATTGATATGAATTATGTCTTGATAATTCGTAAAATTATGAATTATTTGAAACTAGTGAATAATTTATGATATGCTATAGAACAGGATTTGAAATTTTTGAAAGAAACATAGCACATGTCTTACTTGCAGTTGAAACATAAAGTATATTGTTAAGAATCGTAATGTTTTTTTTTTTTTTTTCGTATTAATGTGTATTGCTGAAAAAAGTATTTTGTAAGAGAAATGCGTATCTGACCCGTTGAACTTGGCGACATAGGTCACCAAAAGGAAGTTATCGAAATTAGTGAAATTTTTGCTGTATCTCAATTGGTAAAGAAGTTAAGAGAAAGATCGAGAAAGATGAAGACAAGACATATCTGACGTCACGACCTGTTTGGAAGTCTATAAATACCACAAACACTCGCTGAGTGTTCAGTGTGACGGACTATGGAAATAGAGAGCAGAATTGTACTACTAGTATTACGATTTGAATAGTGTTATAGCTTTGATAGTTAATGATTTGCTGTGATGGTTATGGGTTATAACTTTTTTTTTATGGTATTACTGCTCTGATTCGTCAAATACAGTTATCTTTTCGAGCTTGCTGGACTCTTTTAAAGTACATCGTGATTTGAATAGTTTTATAACTGTGATAGTTAATGATTTGTTGTGATAGTTTAAGTTCCATTATAACATTTTTTGTGAGACATTAGTGCTCCGATTCGTCGTGTGTTTTTTTTTTTTTCGAGCTTTCTAGACTTTTTTAAGGTACAAACATTTTTCGTAACAATATGATACTTAATGTGTTCTGTTCACTTGCATATGTACCTGTGTATTTCACAGTATCATCATTTGTCAAGTATTACAATTTTCAAATGATGAGTACTTGCAAGTTGAAACTGTATCTTCTGAAATATGTAAGCTCATAAAAGAAATATATAAGCTCGGAAATATGTATGCCGAAAATCCGTACGGTATTAGTTTTTATTAACGTGCGTTTTTCTTAAAGGTCTTAAGTAATGCAACCCATTAATTTGTATATGTAATGTTCATACTGCGATGAAACCCCCCCCCCAAAAAAAAAATTAAATCATGTACACACACACACACACACACACACACACATATATATATATATATGTTACAGTTAAAACCCGAAATCAGTCAAAACCCGAATTAACTAGGGAAAACGCGTTCTAACTGAGTGCGTTAGGGAAAACCCGAATTAACTAGGCAAAACGCGTTCGTTCTAACTGGGTGCGTTAGGGAAAACCCGAATTAACTAGGAAAACCCTGTTTTATTCGAGTAGCGGTAGCACATTTTCGAGGGGCCCCTACAGCAGAGGCATATTTTCCAGGGATCCCCCCTAAAGCGATGGCCAGACCCACTGATTTTTTTCGGTTCTCGCAAGAGCCAGCGTTAGCATATTTTCAACGGGGGCACACACACACACACACATATATATATATATATGTTACAGTTAAAACCCGAAATCAGTCAAAACCCGAATTAACTAGGGAAAACGCGTTCTAACTGAGTGCGTTAGGGAAAACCCGAATTAACTAGGCAAAACGCGTTCGTTCTAACTGGGTGCGTTAGGGAAAACCCGAATTAACTAGGAAAACCCTGTTTTATTCGAGTAGCGGTAGCACATTTTCGAGGGGCCCCTACAGCAGAGGCATATTTTCCAGGGATCCCCCCTAAAGCGATGGCCAGACCCACTGATTTTTTCGGTTCTCGCAAGAGCCAGCGTTAGCATATTTTCAACGGGGGCACACACACACACACACACACATATATATATATATATATGTTACAGTTAAAACCCGAAATCAGTCAAAACCCGAATTAACTAGGGAAAACGCGTTCTAACTGAGTGCGTTAGGGAAAACCCGAATTAACTAGGCAAAACGCGTTCGTTCTAACTGGGTGCGTTAGGGAAAACCCGAATTAACTAGGAAAACCCTGTTTTATTCGAGTAGCGGTAGCACATTTTCGAGGGGCCCCTACAGCAGAGGCATATTTTCCAGGGATCCCCCCTAAAGCGATGGCCAGACCCACTGATTTTTTTCGGTTCTCGCAAGAGCCAGCGTTAGCATATTTTCAACGGGGGCCCCCCTACAGTGGTGGCCGGACCCCATATTTTGTCATGTGAATTCCGGAATGTTAATGCTTCATCCACTAAAATTGGATCTTGCTCCCCCTTCGAAAATATGCTATTGCAGGCCCTTTGCGAGACCCAAAAAACATCACTGTGTCCGGCCACCGCTGTAGGGGCCCTCCTGGAAAATATGCTAACGCTGGCCTTCTGCGAGACCCAAAAAAATATCTGTAGGTCTGGCCATCACTTCAGGGGCCCACCTCGAATATACGCTAACGCTGGCCCTTTACGAGACCCAAAACAACATCAGTGGGTCCGGCCATAGCTTCAGGGGGCCCCCCTCGAATATATGCTAACGCTGTCCCCTTGCGAGACATAAAAAAACATCAGTGGGGCTGGCCTCCGCTGTAGGGGGCCCCTGGAAAATGTGCCTCCCCCGTAGGGGCCCCCTCGAAAACGTGCTTCCGCTACTCGAATAAAACAGGTTTTTCCTAGTTAATTCGGGTTTTGACTGATTTCGGGCTTTCACTGTAACATATATATATATATATAAAAGTATAACTTTGAGTATAACTTAATAAAAACGTTCTCCTCTAAAAATTTTTATGAAGCAGATTTTTTATGTCATAAAATTAATTTAAATTTAAGTTATATGTGTTATACTTTACTTTAATTGATTTTTAGGTATTAATATATAATCATTCATTTATTATTATCAAATTTGCTATTCTGGCTGATGCTCATAGCATATCTCTTTCAGCAACCACAGTTCACCTATAGGGGAATATGGCCCAAATATATCCTAGTGGGCAAAACGGTCCACGTATGTTTTCTTAAATACAGGTAGAGCTATCTACCGTGTAACACATAAAATAGTTGTGCCAAGTGAAGAAGAAGCAATGACGATATTTAAGCGATCTCAGTATTACGCGTTGGGTGGGGGGAAGAGTTAAAACATTTGTTATAAAGTAATCACTAACTCTTCTATCTATTTAGATACACATAGTTTTATGTACAGAAATGTGACTTTATACCAAATAAAGTATGATTTCAGATGATAATTAACCTTGCTAAGTTTGTTATGGGTCCTGTAGAATATGCACTGATACATGCATCCATTCATACATATATAAAATGAGACTTACATACACATGTGCACACATAACACCAACTTTAATTAATATATATATTAAGGCTGAAAAAATTCATGATTATACAAAAAATTTCATTTAATTTAAAAATCTTTGGAATGATTCTAAACAGTCTGCGTCCAAAATATTCTATCAAAATAATCGGGATCAAAAACAGAGTATAAAAAATATTTATGAGCGTATAAACCTGATCTGATTAAGTTTTCAGTCAACAGTCGATTTTTTGAAACCCTTCATTTTTTTCTTTTATTTTTAAATAAAAATTTCAAATTAATTCAGACTCTCTAATGCATGTTTTCTTAAGAAATATTTCTGCTATGCAAATCTCTGGTCCTTATTAAAAAGCTGAGTCACATTTTAACTCCGACGTGACTGCTATTAAAATACCAAATTAAACTAACTTCAGTATTACTTTTGCAAGAAAAAAGTTTAAAAAAAACTTTACTAGAGCTGTGCGTTTTCTTAATAAATGAGCAAAAAACACCTGTCAAGGCGAAAAATGTTTCGTATCATAATTTTCTTCGCAGGTTTATTAGTTTTATGAAATTATATGATGACTCATAAGTATAAAAAATTATTCCATGTACTCCTTGCATTTTTTTCAATCTCAGTCAGGCTTATGTTCTGATTATGTTTGTCCTTATTGAAGCTTACATAAAAAAGTGTGAAGCGCGTTTACACTTTCACTTTATTTACATATTCTCATACCTGCTGTACGCATGCGTCCACTGATTAGAAATGTACGTTAAAGGTATCCCTAAACAAATACTATTCTCAAAGCTCCGTGCCCATAAGAACACGAAAAATTAAGCAGCACCGTCTTGGCTAGTGCTTGGGAGGGTGAACTCATATCTCGGCTCGGCTACTGTGGGACCATGTGCGCTAATAGGAACTGATGCACGTAAACTGCGTTCACAGCTCAAATGCCCTCCATGTTCAAAGATGCCTCTGGGGTGACGATTTCAGGTGCTAGGCCTGTCATTTGGAATTAGGAGACTCACTCAGAATTAGGAGACCACTCATAGGGGGATACCTAAAAGGCGCCTCCTGATGAAATGACCAACATTGCCGCCCTCGTAGAGGTTAAGCCTTCACTACTCCGATGAACTGGCCATTAGAAAGAAATAAAAATTGTCTGATATAATTTTATAGATTTCGAAAATTATAAAACTCTTTTAGCAGGTGAATTTGATATAAATTTCGATTCCAAAGATGTGATTTAGGGAAGAAGGAAGCAAAATCATGAATAATGAAATAATTTCATAAAAGTACCTACGATGTACGAATTATAATACTTAGTATACATCACTTCAGCGCGGATGCAAAACATGGAAGGGTTTCAGATTTTATAGCTTCAAATAGAAGCATCAACAACATAATGAAATTACTCGACATTAAGTTTTCCTATTAATAATAGTTAAATTTCAGTGTTGGGATGCAAACCAACTCATATTTTAGTCCAACTTTCATCACTACTTTTATATAGAAAAAAAAAAGAAATCTAGCAAAATTAAAATGCCATATGCAACTGGATTATCTGCACTTTTTTTATAATTATATTTTATATTGAATAACCAGATGTGTATGCAAGCGAGTTACGCTTCAAAATCTGAAAGCGACACAAATGACAAAAAAAAAAAAGAATTATAACTATTCATGAGCAGCAATTAATCTACATTAATCGTGCGTATTTTTTTCCTTGCTGTTTCACGTTTCAAATGAAAAAAAAAAAAAAAATATGCATTCATTTCCACTCAACCCACTTATTTCATGTTTTGTGAATTATTAATCTTGATTTGGTCAACCCACTTATTTCATGTTTTGTGAATTATTAATCTTGATTTGGTTACGCGTTTGTTACATTTAGTAACAATTATCTGATCCTTAGTGTTTAATCCCTTCTTGCATAGAAACAAGAGTTGCGGCAACTTTCATAATTTTTACTCAAGAGGTTCATTTTAATCTCGACGAAGCTTTCAGTGACAATTATACCGAATGAGAACAGATAGTTATGCTATCATCATTTTGGGAAATATAATTAGTTTACGGGAATGAATTCATAAGGCAGTTAATGAATCTAGGACGTTACAACGTATTAGTTGGTTCTCGTACGGACTGAGTATTTAAAAAAAAGGCTAGCTTATTTTAATACAGCTGAGAAAAACTGAGTATAATTATTACAAAATCGGTTTTTTACTTGTAAAAAAAATATCATGCGCTTTGATGGAGTTCAAGGCTTTGGAATTTAATAAGCGAATGAATATATAAATATATTTTTTTGGTAACAGAAAAAAACCTAGTATCGGCTGTATATTCTGTATTATTTCAACATGAATTAAGATGCATGTATTTTTATAAAGCTAATTCTACTAATTTTAAAAAGAAAGAGTACATCGAAAAAAAATTACAAAATTTTTATTTATAAAAAAATGTTTGCTTTCCGTGTGGTTTTACAGATCTGACTTCCTACTTGGACAAACAAGATGAGTCATTTTCTAAAACATTGATCGTAAAGTAGCATCTTAACCCATTCATGCCTGGATATTTTTGCGACTTTCTTCGATTTTTGCTAACACCAGAAGTAATTGATAAATTTCTGATGTCAACTTTTTGAACAAGGGATGATTTCATTTAAAATCGTTATGTATAAAAATTGAAATGTCAACATCCTACTTGCCATTTTAAAATATTTTGTGGAATTGAGGTTCAATACTCGGGAATAAAGGCTAGGAAAAATAAATAACGTTTTCGAATGATAGCGATATTGCCGTCCCAAAAAAGGGACGCTAGGCATAAATGGGTTAATCCCTGATTTGTATGTCACTCAATAGCAAATAATCAAATTTATTACCAACATAGCAAATGCAGGACAGCAAAGATTCCCTCCACCTATATGTTTCATATTTATTTTTCAGAACTACTCTATTTTTAATTGAAAGATACAATTGAAGAAAAAAAAAAAACGTGAACAAATCTTGTCAATTTATTTTAGGTTTGTCCCAGTCGTGAATTGGTGCTTTCTGGTGGTTATATTTTATATCGCAGCATTCTTTGCAAAATTTTACAATAATTTCGATTAAGATCTACATTTGAGCAATAATTACTAGCAAGAGCCTTCATTTTCAAAATAGCAACACGAGTAGAATGCAATCTTTGAAGAACTGGTTGGAGCTTCTTCAGCATAATTACTCATTGACCTTGGAATAAAATACCACCCTGAAGTATGAGTTCAGAATGATGGATCTTCCCATTCAAAATATTTTCTGTAAGTTTAGAAATTACATTATTTACTGCAGTCTTTTTGAATACTATTAGATGAAATAGTATTTGTATAAATTTTCTGTATTTTACTCTCTTGTAAAATACACGCAGCGTCCATGGGAGAGCTACGGATAAAGAAGACCCACTTGGCTCTTATTCGGAACTCTTTCGTCTAACTACAAATCAGCATGTACAAGTGCTTACGAATGATGCACTTTAATTTGCAGTACATACATTTTTGCGTTAAGAGCCATTTTCATCTTAAATTGGAAAACAAATATATATATATATATTTTTTTTTCTATAGCAACACCTAAATTTCGTATCATATTTAAAAATTTAGCTCATTCTCTCAGAAATATGTGCACATGTAAATGAATCATAAACTCCTAAAATTCCTCTCCCTCTGTATTAAAATACTTTTTTCAGATTTTAATTGATATCTCATTTAAGAATGCTATTGAAATGCTGATGTTTATTCTTCCTGTTAAAACTAAACGTCCCATAGATAATTTACTAATATTATAATGTTTAATAAAACATTAGTATGAATTATGAATTTTAAATTAATATTCGAATACAATATAACTTGGAAACAAGCCAAATGTCGGCGAAATCGATTCAGAAAATAATTTTACACTACTGTGTGAAATTTCGAATTTTGTGTTTAGTTTATTTTATTTTAATTAAAGTGTCTTATTTTGACGAGTTAAGACGTCGTATATCAAATTATAAAGTGATAATTTTTAGAAAGTTTTCAACAAAATACGTATTTGTGTATGTAATTTAAATTAAATTTGAATAACAGTAAATATTACAGCCATTAAAAATAGCAAATTTTGAAGGAAATAACTTACAGATTTGTCAAGTTTATTCCATTTTGTAGATATATAATCCCATTTTGAAAAGATCAATCGATACTCTTTTTTTGTTTCTTTATTACATGAAAATTATCAAAACTTATTTCCTATTTTGCATGAAATATTTAACGTCGACGATAGCTAAGTAACTTCATACTCGAATTGGTCATGAGAGCCTCTCACAGTTTGCAACGTTTCATCTGTCTAAGAAATATTTCAAAATATTCACACAATGAATGTTTCAAAATAGACTTTATCAAATGAATTAAGCTCATATGTATATTAGAAACTTTTTCAATAAAGGTAAGCCCATTTAGAGAAATGCCACTTTCAGATCAATAATGCCGTAATTAATGTAAGCTGTATTAGGATGAAAAATCTCTTATGAATTAATAAACCCTGGAACATGAAATAGCATATTAGCCATAATATATAGTGTAACAAGAATTTTTCATTTTGTAATATTATATTATCAGATTTAATAATGGTGAACCTAAAGGTCAATCGATTAGAACACGTGCCAGATAAAAAAAGCACTTTTTTTTTAAATTGCAAATGAATTATAAGTAACGTACACAGTGGTGCACCAAGGATTTTAGTTTAGGAGCGTAAGGCTACAAATACTGATGAACTTGTTGAATACTGATGCACACGAGGTTATATGACCTCGAATTATAGTAATAACTCTCTTTTAACGTCAATATATTCTGCACTACTTGCCCATAGAACACTAGTCCAACATCAACGTAACTTCTTATAGAGTCATAAGTAATTATCTGATTTTTTAAATGACGTTATAATAGGGTTTAACTGTATTTTATACACTAAGTGAAAGTATTTATTTAAAAACCAACGTATTTGGTAAAAATACTTTAGAAATAATTCGGAGACAATTTTTAAAAATAAAATATTTTAATTCATTTATGAAAAATTTCAAATTCCAAAGCTTTTCAGATCTAACTATCCAGCTTTAGGAAGGGGGGGGGCTTTAGCCCCCCAGCTCCCTCCGTGGGTAAGCCTATGAGTACGCATAAATATACTATATGCCGACACAATATAGTATAGTCTGTCGAACTCGAAAGGACATTATAACTGAAAGAAGGGGTTGACTTAACTAGTGTAAGCAATATCAGTGGGAAAATGAACACCAAAAATTGTGCATGTTTGAAGGCACTCACGGGTTTAAGATTTTTCAGTACTTAATAGTCGAAATTGCAGACATTAGCAGCAGATGGCAGCACCAGAAATTTATATTTTTTCATTGACGAATGTCATCCCATATGTTTATGCCTGACATTTCGTTGGTAACTCATCTGTTATGATCATCGGCTGTTGACCGACTACAAGAATACATCTTACAATTAACCGATGAAATAGCGTAGGTTTCTAAGAAGAGCAGTGATCGGAGCACCTCGTCCTTAAATAATTCTAAAATCAGACTCTTATCGACCAATGGGTCATTTGGTGCTAGAAAAATAATCCCATTGGTCGATAAGAGCCCGATTATGCCTTTGTAAACGCCCGCATTCACCGTCTACCTCAACTGCTGGTTTACTGGAAACTTTTGTTTGGACGTTCAATTGGTATTCACCGGTAATCGGCCAGAAATTAACCCGCCATAATATCTTTTTCCTCTAAAAATTAGCTTCCTAGTTTTCATACTTTCCAAGATCTGAATCTTCACTTCTCTACAGACAAAGAGATATGTGTAGGAAAAAAGCAGAGCGTTTGTGTGGTCAATTGGAAAGGCGCGATATAAACATCTTCCAAATGATGCGAACTCGCAATGTTTTGCGGACACTTCACCAGTGAGCATTTGGACACTTCCCCAATGAACACTGTTGATTGGTTCCATTTTGACGTATGTTCAAATAGCGAACTTTTCAAATTGAACTAATGGTGAATATAAATATTAACTGACCAATCGAGATTTTCAAGTGGTAATGACTGAACAGTCGGTTGAATCACCAGTTGGAGTCAATAGTGAATACGCGGTTAAGTGTAATCGTCATGTATTTTCCCTCTTTGCAGTAAATAGAGTGGCGCGGTGCCCCGCACAAGGTGCAATGCAGCAAGAGGGCGCAGGCACTCGAAGAATCTTCTAGAGCTGAGACTTGCCCAAGCAACAGCTACATGTGATTGTAGTCACATGTAGCTGTTGTTTGGTTGCGTTGTTGTAGTCATATGCGAAAGAATTATCAGGGGAAAAAATTGGAAAACTACCTAAGATCAATTATGTGGCAACAGAGACTGACAACTTTAGACATCTTCTCTGCAGAACATATAACAGCATGGTAACTATATTGTGACTGTATCATTAATGATTTTGCGTTCAGAAAAGTCATAGCAGTTCAATTGTGAACGTACGCAAATATTTCAGTGGTTTAAAATGATTAAACTTGCACGGGACGCAACATGAGCTAGTTCCGTTTTTGCCATCACCGCACAAACGGTATTTAACTTGCACAATCACGGTTGGCTTTGCTAATGTAAGGAAACAACCATAGGACTCACCATTTAGAACGTGCACGCTAATACTGGTCGCGTCTGCATTGGAAGGGCAACAGGTGTAATTGCCGGAGTCACTCGGCTGAGCGTTCTTGATGAAGAGCCGGCTCAGGGCCTGGTCTTGCCCAGCCTTCTGTACTGTTATCTCGCCGCCTGACGAATCGTAGTTGATCATCCGGTCGTTGTGGTACCAGAAGACGAAGACTGGGGGTTCCGGGCTCTGGCTGATGACGCACGTTAGATTGATGGAGCTTCCGGTTTTGACGTAAAGGTCGGGAGCTTCCCGGATTGAAGACTTAGGAACTGGAAGAGAAAGGCGTTTCAGTATTAGCTGTTTACCACAGTTGAGCGTACTTATACATAAACCCACTGAGAAAACTATTCGAGCGAGTTCCATTTGATAACTCTTTGAGGAAAAGGAAAACATACAAATATACTTATTTTATTGTTATTATTAAAGAAACGTTTGAATCTTTGTGATGAAGCATTTATATCGAAACGAAATGAAACGTTTTTATCAGATCATTCTATGACTTAACACCGCTAAATTTGAGGAACATTTTTTTTTCTTTTTGCAATCTCCAAAATGCACTTATGATTTTAAATTTAACACTTTCTTTCAATGTCAGAAACTTTAAAACTATTTGTCAAGAACTTCTTTGGGAGAATGTCAAACGTTACTAAACGATCAATACCAAATATAGAAGCTAACTGATCTCTTTTGCTAATATAGTGTATATACGTTACTTAATAAGTACAATAATATCTATAAACATTTATATACAGATATTTGTTTATCACCAGTACATTTATATCGAGGTAAATCACTAAATATATACCGGTTGTACGAAGTTAAACTTGTCTACAAACAAAAATCTAATTAAATTAAAAAAAATAGTTAAAATATTCGCCAACAGGGGCTGTTACATGGCCTCCGCAGTTTCCAGATTATTATCCATGAGACTCTTGGCCTTGTCGGAGTTTGAAGCATTTGGTAAGTCATGATAATCCTAGAACTTTGCTTGATCTTTAAGATAACATTTCTAAATATTTTCGTAACATTTCCCAGAACACACTGCTGTCGGTTGTAGAACATGCTTTCGTACGATTCCGATTGGCAGCTGGAAATGATGGCCGCCATGTTGAACATGTTTTGTTTTAATAATATTTGTAAACTATCATGAATGTAGGCTGAGTAAGCAATTCATTAAAAAACGCTCCCTGGTGGTGAACATTAAAACGATTTTTTTTCGCTCAAACAAATTATCATATCTTTATTATGTCCTACACAAAATTTTATAACTTTCTCAACACTAGTTTCGCTTGTAGATAACTTTAAAATAGGTTCAATTAATTTTGGACAACCTGTACGTAGAGAGAGATTTTTTTTTTTTTTTTTTTTTGTAATGCGAAGCTTTATTCGAGCAGTAACTTGAATATAAAGTATTTTTGACGCAGTAGTGAAGTGACGAAACTTAAAGTGTAAAATTTCTCGAATGAAAAACATGAATTATAATCTATTTAATTTTAAATAACACAAATTTAGGTATTTATAAGTTTTTAAAATGGGTATTTAAATATTGATTTTCAGAGATTAACTAAGAAACATTGTTTAACGTTTAAAAAAATATGTTTTAAACTTTTTTTAAAAGAACAAATTAAATTTAAGGAATTCAACAAAAGGAAATATAGTGATGCTTATAATAAATGGGTTTATTACGACGATTTCGATAACAATAATTTTTGTTTGCAATGCAATCTTTTCAAAAGAAAAATTCTACGTACCAAAATTTATTTTTGATTATACCTTATTAGATTTTAAATTTCTACGTCCATTCCATTAATATCGTTTGAATTGCTTATGCGTGCTACAAGGCATTTATTCTTCTTATTTGTTATCTGTCGAATTAATGTTCTAATCCAATTAATTAAATCCAAAATTATTACAAATTTTATATATTCCGTTAAACAGATTAAAAAAATTTTAGAGAAAGAATAAATATATAAAAGAAAGAGAAATATTTATTCAGTAAATACTGATATTAACTTAAAGTTATTTCCTAATATACTCAAAATTGCGTTCCTTAATGTACAGAGAAAACAACAATATATTTGCCGTACTATACATTTATTTTTAGTTTCTAAAAATATTTCGAAATAGTAAAATTAAAGTAGGAAATATTTAAGTGTTGCTTTCTTTTTAATTTAAGCAGTTATAAATTATTTAAAATTTCATTTATGAACAAATTTTGGAAAAGAACTTTATAGAGAGAGTATAGAGTTTACTTTAATTTAATACAGATACATTACAGAAGATCAAATGAGTAAAGAATCTGGATAAATTGTAAACTATACAAAATTGTGTCACTTTTAGAGAACAATAATTTAGTTTGAATTTTGTGTAGCATTTTGTAAGAAATTTATTCATCTTCTAAGTCGCATTTAGTTTATGCAGTAAAATTTTCTATGTTTAAAGTCTCTCATGATTGAATTTTTTCTCTAATTCTAAGAAATAAATTCTTATACTAATTATTATTATATTTTTATATTAAGGGCGGAAATGTGAGGGCCAAAGTTACTTTCAATGCGCCGTTCTAAATTAGACTATGAAGAAATTCAAACTTGAAAAATGACTTACGGTAAAAGTACTTTAATTATTAAAAAAATCAACGGTGGTGCAGCAAAAGCTATAATCAGTAATCTTTATAAGTTTTTTAATGTATACGTTTAGACACAGACTTATGCAGCAGAAACTCTACTACATCAACCGTATTCAAACAGATCTGATAATCTAAGCACATCTCAAAATCTAACAACAGATTATTATGACAAAATATTGTATTTGATGTATCGTTCTGTGGCACAACAGTTCTGTTTGAACAGTTCTAGCAAAACATTGAAGTATTTTCTTTAAATGTACATTTGTCTTTGTGTACTGAACTCATGTTTTTCCTCCGAAAGGCGAGCACTTGCCGATGAGGCATTTGCCAGCTGCAGCCCAAAGCACTGGTCGTTTTATTAGTCTTTTATGGAATACCCAGTGGGCGACTGACATTCTCCCTATGAACGGACGAACGAGCTAAGACCTAAGCCTAAAACGAGAATCGAACCACAAACCCAAGGTGTAATAGGATGGTTATGGAAGTTATACGAATTTTCTGAACATATTCACAAAGAAGCATTAGCCAACTCTAAAGCGATTTTTGTACATGATCCAGATCTGTTACTTTAATTTTGCTGAGTTACATAACCTAATTTTCTTGAATTTTACAATAACACCGTAGTAACAGTAAGAATTACGGTATCCAAATAGTACACTTATTCATGTTTTCAATTAATTTCCCATCCGCAAACTTGAATACCATCCAAATTACATAATACTATATATCATGAAGCGGATTCCGTAGCATGCAACAATAATTCCACTTCAGTAAAGTTCATTTTCTCGCGTGCACTCCTTTACACTTCAATCTGAACTTAAAGGCAACATTTTATAATAACATCAAATTGCAAATACCGCGGTCGAGAAAATGTTAAAAATTTATAAAACTGTCCTTGATTCCGCTGCGTGATTTATGATGTAACGTAATTAGTGTAGCGTTATTTATGACAGCATTAACATTCCATTTGCCTAGCCTTCCCGTTATCGTAAATTATCCATCACTAAATTTAGATTTAGAGTCCTTATCTCTGTTTAAGATTCCTTAAGTCCTCAACGCTTCATATTCTTACGTCTGCGTGGACACACCCAAATGTAGAGAAGGATTGATACGGACTGGGAATTTTCCTTATTCGGATAATAAATAGAGAATGTTTATTAGTGCGTAAGCTTCAAGATATCATAAAACTTCGATATCCGTATTGCACCATTTTCTCAGACCCCAAGAGGATTTGATTAAAAAAAGTCTTGATATAAATTCTGATACAATAACAGAGGAGTAAAAATAAAAATACTTTGTAACCAAATTTAAAACAAAACGTTCTTAAAGTTCCGTTTTAGATTTAAATTTCATATATATCACACCTTTTATTCAAAATTATCTCTTTAGAGCTTCACTCATTCTTTAGGTGACTGTGGCTAATCCTATATGAAGTCCTGCACGCTGCTTAAATTATAATTTTCACCGCTGCTTTTCTTGGTAAATATTTTTTTTTTCAAATTCTCTTGCCATTTTTGACAGACCTTTGCCTCCAAAACCGACTGCATTTTATCGTCTAGTGAATTTAAATCCTTGCTGACGGGAGACCAATCTTTATTTTCTGTTAAATCTGGTATATTTTGTTTTTAAAGTTCGCTGTCACAGTCTTTGCCTTTATGAGCATAGGGAATGTCTAAGCGTTTCAATTGAACACGTTTACGTTCAAGTGCATTGGTTCTAAAATACTGTCTTATAAACTTCTGCCCTCGGTTTTTCACTCGTTTCTGGCAAAAGAGAATCACATCAAACAATCTCAAATTTTGTATGTAGTACAGTAAACTCTTTTATAATACGGATTCAAGGTGAGAAATTTTTGATCTATTTCCATAGTACGTTAAACAAGACTCGTACAATAAGGTGAAAGAATGAGATAGATGTTTTTGTATTGCTTGTTAACATGCTAATGCTTATCATACAACACGGATTCATAAAAAAGGGAAACGTATCTACCTTGCCATAGAGTGGGGGGACTACTATATTTATGGCACCACTAGGTAGAAAGTTCGGTTTCTAAAGTAGAGAAACCAACTTCAAGCGCGGGTACAACATACTAAAACAAACACTTTTTTATTCAGAATGTATGGTCTAAAGCAGTCAAGCGCATATTGTGTTAGATAAGTAAACGAAATGTTAATTTAAATGACAAAAAACTGAACTAAATACTTTCGTACACAGTGGTATCATTAAAAAGGTGCATAGTTGGTCTTTCAAACGCACCCTTGGTTATGTTAATGGGAATAACACATGTTAAAATTACACACTTGTTATTACAGGATGTTGAGTTTTCATGTCAGATTCTCATGCACATATTTTAGCCCCCGAATTTCGAAATCTTTTTATAAGTGTTGATATTATAGCCAGTATTGGTAGAAGGCAAGTTTAGAGTACATTTAGTAAATAACTGCTTGCGAAGGGTTTGGTTACGGCTTCAAATCCCGTTAGCCTATGGATGTATGCGCTTGTTCAAACATTTAGATGTAAAAGTTGTTCTTTGAAACAAAGATTATCTTGTACTTACGAAAAAACGAGATGCAAGCCTAAAAAAGAGCCATACAGATCTCGATGAACATTCCCAAAAATCCCAAATCATAAAATACAAATTTAAAATTCAACTCAAAGCCTAGAAGTCTTAAAAAATAAAATAAAATTTGACAATACAAACTGTATCTTTGCTACAAGATTTCGCGATATTTTACAATAAGTTCATCTTTTTTTTCAGCAATCTTTACAATGAAAAAGAAAATGACAAACTTTTCAGGAAATCTTGTTTTAATAATAAATACCGTGCATAACGGGCGTAAATAAATCCATTCTAACGATCTCAGTGTTCATCGAAAATTGCTTTGACTTCCATAATGTCTCTAAAATTTATGGCACTTGTTTTCCTGGAGCGCATTTATGGAAATTTTATGTTGGAGATAAGATCTATTGTTCGATAGCAGTTACATATACGCCAAAAAGCGTACAAGAATCCGATGCCTTTGTCACGTAATGTTATCTTCGTTATGTGTGATAAATGGCGCGCTTTCTTGTCGCTTAAGATGTCGTTCGTAGGCATGTTTTTCGTCCAATATGCCCCTATTTTTTTTTTCTTGACGCCGACGTTTTAAATCTCGAAGAAAAATTACAGAAAATAAAGAAAAATATATACATTCAAAAGAGGATTTTGATAAAATTTACAAGATATGAGAGTTCTCAGAGAGGTGAAATAAATAATATAAATAAATAAGGTTTTTAAATAGGGTCAAACCTGTTTATTTTGAATATGTTTACCTGAAAAAATCAGTATGTCTTCAAATTTTTGAGAAACTGCACACTTTTGCAGTTAATATTAAATGCATTTTTACATGTTTTAATCGGAAGTATTTCTTATAAAACTTATTAACCTCTAGTTCTTAATAGTGCAAATTGCACAAACGGATGTTCATACACTGATGTCTCATTTCCCAAGGTACAGCACTTGTCCCACGGCATATTTTAGACCACAAGTGACTTGCGGGATTACTGCTATCCCAGGAGTTTCCCTCCTCACCCCCCTCACAAATATCGATGTTTAACCTTTTCACTTCGCATTAGAGAGCAGTTGTCCCGTAGAATGTTATTTAGACGAAAAGTTGGCTTGCGAGACATCTGCTGTTACTGGAGTACCCCAGCCTCCACCCCAAACATAGTCTTTGCTCCCAACCAGATGGTGCACTTCTCTCAGCCTATGGATGTATGAGAGTTATGCATTGTGTGGAAGAAAAGGGTAAATGCTGCTGTTTCTGGAGACAAGAAAAGAAAAGTTGGCTTGCGGGACTACTGCTATCCCAGAAGTTCCCTTCCCCCTTTACTAGCAGGTGCACATCTCTCCAGTTAATTATGTATTGTTTGAAGAAACGGGTGATGCTACAACTCCTGAAGAAAGAACTCCTTAAACAGGCAAGGATTTTACAAAAGAGTATTTCAATATTTATACGAAGGGGGAGGTGGGAGGGTCAACAATCTAGTTTTAGGAGAATATCTTATCTGACATTCTGTGAAAATTTTTAGTGCCATGGCGCGGGCTAAAGGCTAAATATCACTTTTTTTATCAACAGAAATTTTACACTGACGCAACTAAAAAGGCACGGAAAGAAGTAGAGAAGGCCTTATAACTCTTAATAACTTTTATTAAATCCCAGTAAAACATCAACCACGAGAATTCACATTTCTTGCTAACTTAAGAAAGCCAAAGGAAGCCAATAAAGTTAGACGTCAACAATCATTGAAATATTATTTTATTGTTAAAAATAACTATAAATGCATTAAAATGTTATGAGTGTTAATCTGCGATCATATCTGAGAACTTTTCTGTAACTAAAACAGATATGTTTTTTATTCATTGACCGCAATTAAAGCTTCTAAAACTCGAAACCCCTCTATCTTGATTTTTATTATTTTCCCATGAGATTGGATATAGTCAAGTTCGGCAATACAAATTCATTCAATGCGGAACAGAATTTTACTTTCCTATTCAAAGTTTAATATTGTCATTATCTTTCGATATCCGTTTTCCCTTTTCCAGATTTGTAATTCAGTTTTGAAACATGCACTTTGGATTTTCACACTTAACACTATGTTGATATTTTGCTAATACCGTTGACATATTTGTCTGTATCTGTTCTGAAAAATAATTTTCTCCTAACTTTGAAATCTTTAATTGTAAAGTAACCTGGGTGTCATCATTCTTATGCATTTTCATAGTTGGCGTGTCAAAGATAGGGAGTAATTCTATGTACAGTTGCATCCGCTTTACAGAAGAGTCAATTTTCCACGAAAAGTTATTCTAATAAACGGGATATTCCATTATCCGGGACCAAACTAACGATTGAATACTTTTTGGTATATCGAAAACTGCATTAAACGATATATTTCTTTAATTCACATTTCATTCTTGACTGTACTAATAAAAAGTTCCTTATGTAGAAATATGCAAAATTATCGTGTCGGTGTTGTTTAAAGTCCATTCCTATAATTTTACTACGCGGTAAAAAATAACCCCAGGGTTCGAATAACCAACTCGTTTCTATAATCATACAAAAGACACCACAAAAACTTCGATTATCATAATTTATGGTTTTCTTTTACATATTTCTCGTCATATCTTCAAACAATTTTCTAAATTTTATTAAAAACAGATGCGTTTGTCACAAATGAAAAAAGAAAATGAAAAAAAAAATATGCCGCAAAATTATCCTACAAAAAAGTTAAAATGATCGAAATGTTTTATATTAAATATGCCATTTAAGGTAACTTATAATAAACTTCAACTGAAATATTTAAAAATTCACGCTCTTTTACAAAAATTTGCGAAAAATGATTTTTTTTTCTGATCCTTTTATAACTCGTGTAGGTTAATTATTCAAGGGCATTTTATACACCTTGCGAAGATGTGTCTTACCAAACTTTTACTTTTTTAAAAAGTCTTTGACATATTTTGTCATAATTTTACTTATTTATTTTTTATGTGGATATGCATGTCATGCTTTACTTTTTAAAAAGAAAAGTTTTAGGATAGGAAATTCTTTACGTGGATCGATGAGGAAAAAATAAAGAAGAGGGCGAGTTGACATTGTAAAGTATATAAGCCTTCAAAACTAAATTTTAAAAGTAAAATTAAAAGCAGTTTCTTATGTTAGTAAAGATTAGGAACACAGTGTTTATGCATAATAACCTTGTTTACTTTGGATAACTTTAAACAATTAACAGGATACTGTTCTACCACGGATTAGAAAATTTTTGCAAATATCCGTATAATGTGGTTTAATTCGTATAAAATTTAAAGTTATAAAACAAATTAAAACAAAATCGCATTTGCCTTAAATTTACAAGGGGCATTCAGAAAGTAAGTTACACTAGTTCCTTCAAGGATGGCAACATTGTGAAACAAGACTGAAGCTTAATCACAGACGATAGTTCAGTTCCACGGTTTCCAACGGTAGCAATTTCATTAGGACAGTGACAATCGTTGGTGCGTACTACGAGAAGGAAATGCCGCGTAAACTGGAAGCTTACTCCAAGGGGTGCCAGTTCGGGACTGTATGTGGATGTTGCCAGACCTCCCATCCAAAGCTGCGAGCCAAATCCTGTGTTATGCGTGCCTTGTGAGGTCTTGCATTGTCATGGAAGAGGACAATGTCTTAGCTTGAAGCGTTTTGCCCACAAAAACGTAGTTTTCTGCGTACTTCAACGTTGGAGTAAGCTTCCAGTTTACGCGGCATTTCCTTCTCGTAATACGCACCAACGATTGTCACTATCCGAATGAAATTGCTACCGTTGGGAAGCTGTGGAACTGAACTATCGTCTGATTCAGCTTCGGTCTTGTTTCGCAATATTGCCATCCGTGGAGGAACAAGTGTAACTTACTTTTTGAATGCCCCTAGTATATAGAAATAAATTTCTTTCTTCCATACAGGAAAACTGCATTAAACACAAAATTAAGGATAGCTCACAAACTTTGTTTACTCTAAAGTAGACTTTATGAAACGAGCAAAGAATTCGATTTACTTTCAGCTTATCTGTAGTGATATTTGACTATTTTAGGCTCTATAACATGCATTATTGACACTGTAGGTATTTAGCACTAGAACATGTTAAAATCTCTCCAAAAGAAAAACTGCACAATTCTGTTACTGAATCTTTTTTTTTCTGTTTAAGTGTGAGCTAAAGTAATACTTTCGAAAAACAACAAAAAGGAAACGTGGCTGGATGCTTATAGGTAAGAATCATAATTGACGTCATTCACTTATTTATTAAAACTTTAAGTTTCATTTTTTATTTCTCTGTTTTTCTTTTAATAGCTTGAAAAAATAACAAAAATAACAAAAATAAATATATATAATCGTTGTTAGAGTCTTTTTCTGCAGGAAAAAGTAGACATTTACATCCGAAAATAGGTTTGGAAACAACCAGTCCTTCTTTTCAAAGTGCCTGAAATTCTTGGACAAAGTTAAAATTGCATCTTATAACTGTTACTCCTATGTCCGTTAATCTTACGTCAACATATGTTAATCACACAGCCCAGCTTTCAAATCTCTGGTCGGACGATATATTAAAAATAGCACAGTAAATGAACACGGTTTTTCGATCTTATTTATTTATATAAATATATGGACTTGTAAATGTTCCTTCGAATAATTCACTATATATGCCATCGTGTACGCCTAAGTAGCCGGTACCGAAAGTTCGATTTGACATCTGTTTTCAATAGATGCCAATGTTCAGAAGTAGTTACCTATGAGTCAGAGTATCTAAACTGTTATTGGAAACCTACGGCAAGATTATCATTTTTAGCTTACCCTGATGAGAATGAAAACTTAGAATTAGTCTGGAAAGAATTTATGAGTAACAAGACTGATTTTCAACCCCTTTAAAAAAATGCATTTTTGTAAGGCGTTTTATAGTTCTTCTGCTTGAATTTGGAGGGGTAATGTGGAAAAAATGAGCTATTTCGTCTTTGAAAACTTTTCACTCCTACGAACAAAATGTTATTAATGGAAAGGAAATATACAGAAAAGAACATATTTTTCAAAATTTAGGAGTGGGAAAAATAATTCTCGTGACAATTTCAGTTCCGAGTGCTGGATTTTAGTCGGATATATTTAGTCGGATAGCTGTTGTCTCACCAGTTTCAGAAGTTTAAAAGAAATCTGCGATGATATTCTGCCCGATTTTAAGAGCGGAGATAACCGCAAAAAAACATCTTTTTCAAAATTCAGGACAGGTTGAAAAGCGTTTCGAGAAAACACCAGTTCCAAGAGCTGGGTTTTGGTAGGATATATTTAGTGGGATAGCTGTTGTCCCGCCAGTTTCAGGTGTTTTAAAAAGTCGTGTGTTGCTATACTGCCCAATACACTGCAAATATATATATATATGTATATATATATATATGTATATATATATATATATATATGTATATATATATATATATATATATATATATGTATATATATATATATATATATGTATATATATATATATATATATATGTATGTATATATATATATATATATATATATATATATATATATATATATATATATATATATATATATATATATATATATATGTATATATATATATATATATATATATATATATATATATATATATATATATATATATATATATATATGTATATATATATATGTATATATATATATGTATATATATATTATATATATATGTATATATGTATATATATATATGTATATATATATATGTATATATATATATATATATATATATATATATATATATATATATATATATATATATATATTTACCAAGATCACAGCACAACTTGTACGTAAACGTAACGCCAGCACTTCGTGATGTAAAGACCGTCAGTTTATTCTACAATGTTCTTCGTGATTGGCTTGTCAACGCCATTACACTTTTTCGTGAGTGGACTTAAAACACACAATGCTGTATTCCAAAGCTGCAGTGCTTGTGCTGTATTATTTTACAGCAGCGTGTGTGGTAAAATTACAGTCATTTCCTCCAGTGTAGGAAGACTACTATCTGTAGTTGCTGCGTGAACATATTTCGATCGTAATTTTATTATATTCATCATAATTCATTATACACTGTTGTCACTGATGCATTCTGACAACCGCGAGGTGGGATCATATCCAACTTGTAATGCGGCAAAGGACAAACGGAAGAAGCTTCAATTTTCAGTGATGTGTCCCAGTGGGAAGAAGTCCGATTTAGCTCGGGACCTCCTATTTCTCGACAATCACAGATGAGAGACCTAGAACCTGGATTGGTATCCTCGGAGGAATCGTTTGAAAATGTATTACTTTGGAGCCACGGCTAATTTCACATTCGCCAGCTCCCTTTACAAGTTCAATGTTCCACAGCATCTCAGCGCAGATATATTTTCACCCTCCCAAGCACTGGCCAAGCTAGTTCTGTTTCACTTTCTGCGTTCTTACGGGAACAGAGCATAGCGACTAGGCCACTGCGGAATTCTCTCGTAATTTTACTTCATTCACGACATTTCATCATCAATTTCTTTAGATATGCAAAACAGAATTATAATTTCACCGAATTTAGTTTGCTGCTTATAAAGCATATAAAGCGTAACCCCCCCGAGGCCCACCATTCCTCTGGGAACAAGTTCCGTTATTGAATAAAGCCGAATCTATAAAATCGGAGATGCGTTTAAATTCATAATTTTATGCAAGACGTATTTATCAGGGATTTCCGCAGATAGCACTGACAACGTGAGTTATGTATCGACGGGAAGTGAAGACTACGCCATGAGACGGTCCTGGTGGGAAAATGCGCATGTGGCGGCACACGCTCCAAAAGCAGTAAACTCCAACAATAGTTTACCCCTTTTCCAGTTGATCTATAATCGTGAATATCATTAGTTTAAGGCTGTCGGCTGCACCCGAGAAGCAAACTCAATATTACTTAATACTCATACGCTAACCCGTTATTGAAAATTTAAACTCCATTCATCCGGGGCCTAATACGTGTGTTATCAGATAAAGGATGTGTTTTAATGTGGGTTTAGAGTGGTTTTATTTGCTTTGGGGAAAGTTATTTAGTTTGATGGTTGATTTTTATAGAGTTTGAAACATGGAAAAATTTAATGTATAAGGTGATTATGATTAAAGCTCCATTTTAAAAAAGATCAGTAAAGGAAAACTACTGGATCAAATGTTATCCAACTTGGTAATTATGTAGAGGTGGTCAGGGGATTTATTATCGGCGGAAAAAAAGTTCGAAAATTCAACACCAGGGGCAAGGACGTATTTAAGGGGAGAAGGGGGTTGGGTCCAGGGTCCGAACCTCCTCCCCCACGAAATTTTGATTTTTGTTACTAAAATCATAATGATATTGGGTCCTTTTGAGAAAAATACTGCCTTTTTCACCGTTTGAATCCCCTCCAGAATGATCTTCAGGGGGGGGGGGCGGACCCCAGACACCCTCCCCTTCAATTACCAAGTTTGAAAGCATTCGGTCTAGTAGTTTTCCTTCTCTGATCGATTTAAAGTGGAACTTTATTTATAATCACCCTGTCCTGTATGTATGTATGTAACGGTAAATCAAAATGAAGATTGACAATAAGTGAGGTTTCGTGATTTATTAAATATCTATACCAGTTTGATTGCAAGTTACAAGGCATTAAAGAATAGAAGAGGGGAGGAGAGACGTGTACGATTATGTAGGCTTGTAAGTCGGCAGGATTGTCTGAAGGAGTGTCCTTGCCAGGTGTCAGGGTATGAACAGAGTCGAAGTAAACGTTAACATAAAAATACCAACTTAGGAAAAAAATGATTCACTATCTAAACCAAATTGCTTATTCTATGTACAATAATACGCATATACAGGATGATTGAAAATTAATGAGACAAAAATCTAGGAGATCTAGGTTACAGCGAGACCAGTCAGAATCACATAGCGATATAAGGTCGGAAATGTCGTCTTCATGTACCTCGAATTAACCCATTTGTGCTTGGATGTTTTTGCGACTTTCTTCGATTTTTACTGATAACAGAAATAATAGATAAAGTTCTGATGTCAACTTCTTGAACAAGGGTTAATTTCTTTTAAAATCTTTATGCATAAAAATCAAAATATCAACATCCTACTTGGTCATGTTAAAATATTTTGTAGAGTTGACGCTCAATACTCATGAATAAAGGCTAGGAAAAATAAATAACGTTTTCGACTAATAGCGATAATGCCGTCCCAAAAAAGGGACACTAGGCATAAATGGGTTAATCACTTTAGAAGAATGTTCAAGTAATAGTGAACATTCCGACCACATATATTTTTCAAAAACTAATGCATATTTCTCAGATTTCACTTGATAAAAATTGTTAATTTAGAATTTTTTAAAGTTATATTGATGAAATTGTCGGAGGAGAGCCCATGCTTTATGATACATGGTTATGAAATTAGACACACACTTCAACACTTCTTCCAAAGCGATTATTATCGGGTACATGAAGACAACGTTTAAGATTCCACATTGCTATGTGATTCTGAATCGTCTTGGTGTTTCCTACTCCTCCTAAATGTTTATCTGACTAATTTTGAATTAGCCTGTATAATTTAAGTTTTATGTATGACTTTAAGCAAGTAGTAATGCTAGAAAATGGCAAATATATCACTGGCCATCTGTCTCGTACTAGCATGTCTAATGTACCCTGATGTGTGGATGAGATGACCAATCGTGTTTTTTTAAATACATTTTATATTGTTTTACTCACATAAAACATTTGATCTTATTTTTCAGAAGACCACGATTATCAATAACCATAATAACAAAAAAAAGGTTTAATTACACAACAAAAATTTCCTACTTTGTTTTACTTTTTGAAACTTGGCTATTCCTAAATAAACTATTCTATAGGTAGATAGCCATACATATATGCAAATTACTTAAATCTCACAGCACAATAATTAGAATTATGCAGCTGCGTTTAAGAACATTAAAATTTTTGCAACGTGTGATTTTCACGCTTTCCCCCTCCAAATTAAGGAAAAACCAAACGCTATACGAAAGAATGTTCCAAAGGAGGACATTGATGAATATAAATTATCAGGAGGAAAACCTTTGGCACTCTATAATCACCTGCTATGTGGTACAAAGCGAAGAATGTGGAAGACACAGAACAAAAAGGGTGAAGAGAAAAAAAATAGAAAGAAAGAAATACGCAAAAAATGGGCCCAAAATAAAAGTAATGATCCTCTGGAATTCGTGTGTTTTCAAAGTTTTTCCAGAAAGCTTTTAGTGAAATTAATGGGAAAATAACTGGTGGTATTTTATGCTTGTAGGAATGTTAGGTTAGTTAAATAGGAGAAGAACGAAAATTTATAGAGATATGTAAATCACAAATGATTTTCGAAGCAGTGCCTCTTATATATATATATTTTTTTTTCTATCATTTTTGTACTTTACAGTTTTGATCAGTTAAAGTTTTAATATTTTCTGTAGAATCGAGTGCAATTTTGAATATGGCCTTGGTAAATATTTTTCTGTCTGGACATAAACGTAAGTCATTTTTCGTAGGTTTTAATTTTTGTATTTGTTCTGCTTGATGCATAAATGTAAAAGTTGAATAAAACAGAAAAATGCTTCCGTGAGGTTGCATATGGAGTTCGGTTACCGTTAAAATTAGTACTATACTCCTGACAGCATTATTTTTCCAGTTATTGCGTGTTTCGTGTTTAAGGTAAACCTCCAAGAGGGGTACCTGCCTAAGGGGAGGCCCATGGGGGGGCGGGGCTTACTTTTTAAGCTGTTCTAACGCGTATTTACGTTGTATTTGGAGGCAAATGCTCTAGACCCCAGAACTTCAACATCGACAGCCTCGTGGTTAGGTAGAATCCCTGACCTACATACTTCATCCGTTTTCAATTTTCAGTGTCTTAAACTCACTGGGCCTTGGCAGGGGTCAGCGGGTTTGTTTGTTTGTACGCAATGCTTAAAATACAAAATACTGGAGATATCGCCTTGAAAATTCGAACAAATACGTAAACAAAATACTGAAAAATCCTGCGCTCCCTTTAAAGTTTGGTAATTCCCTTCCTCCCTTACCATTTCTTTTTTCATTCTTTAATATTAAAGTGCTGTTAAGGATAAAGCATATGAACAAAATGGATTTTTTTTCTGATAATAATTTAATGTCTCGAGGTTTAAATTGAATTTATTTTTTCTTCCAGGGAGTGCGGTTACCATTAAAATTACCAGTACTATACTCGTGACAATATTATTTTTCCAGTTATTTCTTTTTTTTTTCATTTTAGAAAATATTAGAGTCAATTGAATTTTTACATGAAATCTTCTTGCGTTTCTTCTTGGTTTTCTGTAAAGACAAAATTCATGCATCTGAAATAATTATGTATCTATAATTACCATTTATACATCATTTACTACGCAATTTATATTTCACACATTTAAGTATTCACCTAACCCATATTTATTATGAAGATGCTGCAGAACTGATCTCAGTATATAGCCATTTCTTCATAAAACTGACGGAAAGTTCGAAAATCCCGATGCTTGAATATGTTTGCCTAAGAATTCGAGTAAAAATGAAAAGAATAAATAAATAAATAAATGATTACATAATAATAACCAGTGTGTAAATGGAAACAAGATACTAAACCAATAAAAATTAATTAGTAAATAGTAATTGTAACAATTGTAATAATAATTATTTTCTTTCTAATGGCCAGGTCAGCAGCCTATCGGAGACTTGACCACTACAAGTTTCACAGATGTTGGTCATTTCATTATAGTGGGTACTTATTATGGAGACCAACATTGCCCCTAATGTTGGTCTCCTAATTTTGAACAATTCCAGATTAGAACCTAACACCTGATATTGGCCCCACCCCTGAGGTATCCTTTGGAGACACAGATTGCACTATTTTATATTATGGATAAAAACAACACTAATAATCAGTGTAGAAATGAAATCAAAATGCTAAACCAGAAAATGTTTATTGTAATAGTAATAAAAATAATAATGATGACAGTAACAAAAGCAATAATAATATGTCAACTGAGGAGTATGATAGCGTGTTTTGTTTTCTTGAATTAGTATGAAAGAGTTAAGTTCATAATTTTAATATGGGTTAAACATTAAAAAGTGAAATGCGATTATTATATTAGCAATAAAATGAATCTTGTTAATATGAGAATTGTGGGGAAAATGATGCATATAACTTGAAGGATTCTAAATCATTCTGTATGCTTGTGTACGTACAGATATATCATGTCTGCGAATAGACAATATAAATAAAATGACTTTATGATCTCTGTAAATTTTGAATGCTGACTGCTGTGCACAATATAATTATTCCATCAAACGTACTACACATTATTAATTTCCGCATTGTAATTATACTACAACTAATTATAATACATTGTAGAATATACAACATTTGATCTTTGAAAGTAATATATTTTTTCTCGAAAGAACAACCAAAATTTCTTCAAACTGCAGAATTTACATTTCATGCCACTTCAAAACGTAAATTTCAAAATAACATTTTCCATATCGCAACTTCAACCTAACAAAACAGTTTAAGGTACGCCAGCGTCGACAAAAGAAGATCTGGAATTTATGCAAGTTCCCCGTAAATAAATTCATTGTTAAATATTTTATGTTGTACTGCTCTTCTTCAAACCTGGCAACAATCCGCCAGTATTTATGAGTTTACTTTCGTGGATATATATCTCGGCAGCCTTGCACAGTTCACGTTATTTATGGCGTTATTGCTTAAAGTAAGGTATACACACGGAAACGCTTCGCTTATATTTAAAATGTTACCATGTTTCGTGCGAGTTTGATTTAAAGCTCCGAATGTAACTCTTGAAACATCGCAAATGGTAAGTACGGCGAAAGACGTGTTTTGAACGTTCTGATATATTCGTTTTATGCATGCGTTTAAGTAATTGCCTTTTAGCCCGTTGGATGAGTAATTGATGTTTTGAGGCTGAAATGTTTGCTTTCATCAAGAGAAGATTCTGCGCAATAAGCATTCTTAGTCCTTCGAAGCGCAACAGTTTTCACATCGATATTGAAGAACAACTGGGTACACTCCCAGACGCTGAAAAAGTGCATAAGCTGGCATCATCCAGTTTAACTGCCAGGAACATGATAATAAAACGAATGACCATTCGCGTATCACTAAGATTTTTTAATCGATTTCCAAGAAGGTTGAATAGAGTTTATGATTTTGGTTTGCTTTTATGTGTGTTTCTATGCTCGTTCGTGCTCTAACGGCCAATTAGAACAGTTCGTCAATTTGAGAGTAGCTTTCAGTAATGTCATTTTTACTAGGGGGTTGTATACATATTAAAATACGAAATAAAATTTTTATACTGCCCCTCCTTTCGTACCCATTATATTTAGAAGAATGTTGCTATTTGCCTAAGAAAATTAATAAAACAAATCCCGTGTCTCTACGTGGAATAGTTTCCGAGATATATCAATTTGAAAATTTTGGCATTTGTCGCCAAACAATAAGGGTATGTCTCCGAAGTGAGACAAATGTAATTACTTTTCAACTGAAGTTAATTTATGATAATAGTCACTCGATATTCACAGTTGACTCTTAAATCCTAATTTATATAGAATTTACCTGTAAACCATGGCTGGCAGTTTCTAGTGAAATTTACCACACCATAGTAACCTACACCATTATTTTGCCATTCTCTTTTACAACTTAAAATTCCTTTTCTAGAAGCGTGATGTAATTAGTGGATAACCCCCTAAAAGACTTATATTCATATAAGTGAGTCATGGAAATATTTAATTGCCTATTGATGGTCACTACAATTTTAAAATTTATCACTTACTTAAATATTTTATACAAAAAAAATCCTGTTTTTTCGCGAAAGTTAT
This sequence comes from Cheiracanthium punctorium, assembly GCA_038373885.1. Taxonomy (NCBI): domain Eukaryota; kingdom Metazoa; phylum Arthropoda; class Arachnida; order Araneae; family Cheiracanthiidae; genus Cheiracanthium; species Cheiracanthium punctorium. The sequence goes on along the minus strand of JAWZYV010017824.1, from coordinate 731,373 downwards.
ATGTATTAGAAAGCGACATAGGACTATTTCTTTAAGTAAAAATTTTATTCAGTATCAAAATAACTGAATTCTGGGTTTGATAGAACTTGCATACCTGAAAACCGAACACCGCTGTACAAAACTTCTTTCGGATAATATCCGTTCAATATAAATGCAAAAACAATGTTGCTCCAAAAGCAACATCTAAATCCACCAAATCTTTTTACGTAACATTTCCCCCTTATAAAAATGACTTTCTTTCGAGATTCGCTTTTGTGAGAATTAAGAATTTATAGCAGTGGACTGTTTCACTGAATCTCTTGTTTCAAACAGAGGATTTGCAAAAAAAGAAAAAAAAAATACTACGCAAGCATATCACCTGTATTTTAGTCCTTACGCAACGTTGCTGTTCTTGCTTAAAATGTTTACTTACTGAAATGACGGGCGTGAAAATAACGAAATGAAATAAACACAAAAATATGTGATGTTTACCGTAGGATTTTTGGAGTTCGTGTGTTGTGAGCGAGTTTTTGAATAAATCAACCGTAAACAATGCAGGCTATCACTGGGTCGTGGACGTGCAAGATTTAAAGTAGGTCTTTGGGGTATTTATGTTTTTTTTTGTGTTCAAATAATATGCATCGCTGAGATTAGCCCCTTATTGGATGGAAATATGTTTATAAAATAAATACTAAAAGTATGGCTAAACCGTAAGGATTTTGAAAAGAAATGTATCCGAAAATGAAGCAAAGCCATAAATATTGTTCTCCAAAAGGAAAATATCGTGTTCATTAATGGTACACTAACGTAAAAATAGTGAAGAAAACCGTAAGGATTCTATAGGTTGGTGGGAAATACGTTTATCTGTGCAGCAATTAAGAACAATTGTAAGGCAAAAGATAAAGGAAAATTATACAATTTAGAAAAGAATGGCTACGTAAATTATATACAAAAGAAAAAGCGAGCAAAAGCCTTAAATATTCCGAGAGGAAATTTATTTATAATGAAGTAAAAATAAGAATAAATAAATAAGTAAGTAAAATAAATAACACATTAAGCCATAAAGAATCGGCGTTCAAAGAAACTGTACGTATAAATAATACGTATTTTATTTTAAAATAAGAGAATAAATCTAAGGACATTTTGGAACTGTAAGTATACAGAAAATCTTTTTGCTGATAGAAACAAGAAATAAATTTATCTGATTAAATGAAATGCATTTAAGAATCGAGTGTTCGAAAGTGATAAGCAAATGCATATCAAACTTCTCCTCTTATTCTTACAAAGTACATGATTCAATAAGCATAAGTGTGTGAAGTGTGTGTCATAATAAAGTTTATTGCCTAATTGTGGTCCACGCAATTTTAAACTTATCACATGTAAATTTCCTAAAAAAGTATGCTAATGATTATTTTACGAAAGTTATACCTATTACACAACAATGTAGAATCCCGCAGTGATCTGGGCGCTAAACTCCGTTCCCGTAAGATCACGGAAAGTGAAGCCGCATCCGGCTTGGCCTGTGCTTAGGAGGGTCATCTCCCTCTCGGCCCGACTACTGTGGAACCGTGTACGCTAATGGGAGCTGGTGCACGTAAAATCCGTCGTGGCTCCAATGTCCTCCAAGTTGTTAAACGTTACCTCTGACGGTGCCGATTTCAGGTGGTGGTGGGTCCCTCATCTGGTTCAAAATTATTGACCAACAAGTAGCAGTCCAACCCCCTCGGGGGCAACGGCATCCAACTTTCCATGGATAGTGTCGTCTATCCATGGACACGACAAAAAACACAGCAGCAACAATGTAGAACAATATTCCTTAAGTAGAAGATTTATTCAGACAAACTAACATCATCTAGACAAACTTCACTAAAACAAACTAACTGCAATTCTAATCATTGTTCCATTAAACTCTTTTCACATTTGAAAACTAAACTTCATTAAATGGAAGTTTTCTGCATAAAGCCTGTTCTGTACAGTATCCGTTCAATATAAAATGCAAAATCTACGCTAACCCCAAAAAGCAGCATTAAAATACATGAAACCTTTTTACGAAACATTTCCCTTTTAAAAATGACTTTCTTTCGAGGTTCGTTTTTGTAAGAATTAAGAATTTATGGCGGCGGGAGGTTTCACTGCATCTCGCGTTTGAAATAGACGTTGTGCGAAGCGCAAAAATAAAATAAAAGAAAAAAAAACACTACGCAAGCATATCACGTGTGTTTCAGTCCATACACAGCGTTGCTATTCTTGTTTAAAATGTTTACTTACTGAAATGAATGGCGTGAAAATAACGAGAAAAAGAGGAAGAAATCGATAATGTTTACCAGAGTATTTTGGAGTTCGTGTGTTGTAAGCGAGTCTTTGAATAAATCAGCCGTAAACAATGCCGGCTAGCATTGGGGCGTGGACGTGGAAGATTTAAAGTAGGTCTCTGAGGTATTTATGTTTTTTGGGAGTGTTAAAATAATATCATGCATCATGGAGATTCCTCCTTATTGGATAGAAATGTGTTTATAAAATGAATAATAAAGGTATGGCTAAGTCGTAAGTATTTTGAAAAGAAATGCATTTGTAAATGAAATTATAAAGGAAAAGTGAATGTGCAAAGCCCTAAGCATTGTTCTCCGAAAGGAAAATAGCATATTTATTAATGGTAAACTAACGTAAAATGTTCGAAGAAAACCATAAGGTACATACTGGAAGGTGTAAAATTATAAATGACAAACTAACTTAAAAAAGTGGAAAAATTATTCTTTTGGCTGAATAAAAACACATGTATGTGTGGAACAGTTAAGAACTGATGCAAGAAAAAGAATAAAGGAAAAATCACAGAAATGAGAAATTATGTACCAAGAAAGAAATGGACGTAAAGCCTTAATGATTCCGATACGAAATTCATTTATTATTGAATAAAATAAATAAATAAATAAAATAAATGAACAATAAGCCGTAAATAATCGCCATTGAAAGAAACTAGATATACAAATAATACTTTTTTAAAAAAGATAAAAATCTGAATATATCTTGGAACTGTTAGTGTAGAAAACATTTTTCCTGATAGAAAAAAAAATAAAGAAAGAAATATGTCAAATATCTTAATTTGATAAAATGAAATGCATTTATAAAATATTATTAAAGTAAAAAAAGTACACAAATCGTCAGTAATTTCCGTATTTTTTTCTGTATCCTCAGGATCGAACTTTGGAAGTGATAAATGAGTCCCATATCAAATATCTCACATTTTCCTTAGAAAGAATATGATTCAATGCGTATAAGTGTGTGCCATGTTAACTTTTTATTGCCCAATTGTTGGTCAATCCAATTTTAAGACTTATCACTTACATATATTCTAAAATAATATTAACAATTATTTTACGAAAGTTATACCTATTAGACAACAATGTACGACTCTATTCCGTTAAGTAAAAGTTTATTCAGTAACAATCTAACTGAAATTCTAATCAGGGTTCCATAAAACGCTTCCTATATTTGAAAACTGCGTTAAATAGAAGTTTGCTGTATAAAGCATCTTCTGAATAATATTTGTTCACTATAAAATACACTAAATCTGTGCTAACCCCAGAAGCAGCATCAAAATCCACCAAAACCTTTTTACGAAACATTTCGCTTTAAAAGTGATTCTCCTTTCGAGATTCGCTTTTGTGAAAATTAAGAATTTATGGTTTCACTACATCTCGCGTATGAAACAGACATTGTGTGAAAAAAAGAAAAAAAAAAACTACGCAAGCATATCAAGTGTTTTATTCCATACACAACGTTGCTGTTCTTGTTTAAAATGTTTACTTACTGAAATGACTGGCGTGAGAATAACGAAAAAAAAAAGAAAGACAAAAATCGATGATGTTTACCGTAGGATTTTTGGAGTTCGTGTGTTGTCAGCCAGGCTTTGAATAAATCAGCCGTAAACAATGCAGGCTATCACTGGGGCTTGGACGTGCGAGATTTAAAGTAGGTCTCTGAGGTATTTATGTTTTTTTGAGAGTTTAAAAATAATATCATGCATCATTTGAGCTTTCTCTTATTGAAGGGAAATATATTAACAAAATAAATTGTAAAGATGTGGCTAAATCATAAGTATTTTTAAAAGAAATGTATTTGGAAATGAAGTTATGTTGGAAAATGAAAATATGCCATACATATTGGTCTCGGAAAGGAAAATATATATTATACTAAAGTATGTAGTACCAAAATTGACGATCTTTCCACGCTGTGAATGGCAACAACATTAATATCAAACATAAGCAAGTGCATTTCGGTTTTATAACATAACTCATCCTCAACTCCGTCAAGTCATTTACACGAAGTAATAAAGTAACGAAGTAATAAAGTAAACATAACGAGTAAATAGAACGTTGCTGTCCTTGGCACATTTTAGCATTATCATATTTTATTAACAATAACTATATGTATGCTCATGGAAATAGGTGGAATGCTAATCTACATTGGTGTTATAAAATTTACAATGTCTATACAAGCAATTTAAACAATTCATTTAAGGTATATTGCTTTCCCCTCATTAAATCTGATAGATAGGATTGTAGATAGTGATGTGCAGTGATTTTTATAGATAAATAAAAGCACATTTATCTACGGAATAATTTAGAATTAATGCAAGGAAAAAATAAAGGAAAACCATAGGTATTCTCTGAAAAGAAATCATGTGCGTAAATTAAGAACAAAAGGATAAACGAAGTTAAATCCTTAAAGATTCTGAGAGTAAATTTCTTTATAATGAAGTAAAAATAAATAAATATAACGTCACAAAGAGTCTCCGCGCTGAATGGAAATATATTTTTCAATAATACATCATTGGACAATGAGATAAAATTGTATGGAAATCTTAGAGCTGTAAGGACAAAAAATCTTTTTGTTGATAGAAAAGAAAAATAAAAGTACTACTCCTTTTCAATGATAATACGGTTTTCAATGTAAAACTACAGAAATCGTAGTTCGGGCTCTGGGGTTGACCACAAGAATGTATAATCTAGTGTATCTTCGTTACACTAGATTATATAAATTCTTATTCGTGCAAAATCAAGCGATTTTTTAAATACATTTCTCTTGAAGTTTTTTACGTTCTCTCCCCACTCAAAAACTGGATATGCATAAACATTGTTCCATTTATCTGCGAGAGTTTAAATGGACAAGAACTATAAAGTATTTCAAAGGTAACAAGCTTTTTTTTTCAAACATTTTTTTTTTTTAAATTTACATTAGAGAGAATTCATTTCTACTTATTATTAAAGTGCAAAGTATTCCTTTAACAGTCCACTCTAGAAATAAAATATAATTTCAGTATGTTTTGTATGGCTACCTCTTCTAAAAACTTTCTATGCAATGTGTAAACTGAAATTTAGTAAACAGTTATCTACAAAAATTCCTTCTTAAACTATACTCGTCAAATGAAATGTGTAATAGTATAGATTAAGATACAATCTTAGCAGTGTTATTTCTAACAAGTATCCTCTGCATACTATGCTTATAAAATAGTTATCTTTATTTTGCAGTATTGTATTTATAGTTCTTTAATGTTTGTCTTTTATGTCAATTTTTCATGCACAGAACTTCATAGCAAAATCCCATAATATTAACTTTTCTGCTACTTATGTTTACAAAAACATATCTACATTTGATGTTAGATATTCAGCTTTTCTTCTTCCGTTTAATCAAAGAAAACGTTTCTACCGTTGCAGATTAAATGCGGATTGTCCCAGAAGTAGGTCTCATTTTTAATGGAAGATAGGAATTTTACGAAAACCAAGCGCTGAAACTCTCCAAGTAAAAAGCTCTCTTTTCCCCTTAAAATATAATTCTGCACAAATATTACTTATTCACAAGGCAACCTTTGAAGATGCTGGCATAGCAAAAATAGATTGCTTTTAAACCTCAAAGGGGGAAAAAAGCAACAGGGATTCTTCGGAATAAATCAGACGCTAACCAGAATTGCATGCATTTATGAAGATTAAAAGATGTTTGTAGCTTTCCAGTCTGTTTTAAACATGCATTCGTTCAGTCGTTCTTAGAGATATAAAGAGTTGCGCATTTAATCATCAATATCGCGTATTCCGAAGAATCTGTTTCATTTCTTAGTTTGCGTCTGAAGTTGTTCGTTGAAAACAGCAAAAATCTTCTTTGTTGGAACTTGAGTTGGTGAAAAGAAATGGCGAATGTGCTTATGTTATTCCCGAATTGTCTTTACGACAGTTTGCTGCCGGGTGGCAAAAGTGAAATAATAAATGAACAGTTGATATCTTTGCAGTATGCAATGTGTTTCTCTACCAGACCGACAAACTTGCAGGAAGTGGAAGAGGCACAGAGGTGACTCGGAATCACATAGCGATGCTGGATCAAAAATTCCGTTGTTCTGTGAGCTATGGTGCATGGAAACAGAATATCAATACATTAATAAGACATAAAACGTTTTATTGAAAGGTTGCACTGCAAAAAGTGTTTGAAATTATGAACAGAAATAGCTAATTGCCTCTTGTTTACTCTTAAGATTGTATGTGAAAAACATATAAGGAGATTTTAAGGAAATAGAGTCTAGTAGTGTAACATCCTTCCAATTTTCTGGATTTTTCAGAATAACCTTACTAATATGGCACACAGTACAATCGTGTCTTCTCAAGGTTTCTTAAAAAATATCACATTTTTCAGTTACTGGAAGGGAGCAAATAACTTAACTACAGTTTGAATTTAAGAAGACTAAATAAGCATTGACGTTTGCGAATAGTTTTTTCTTCTATTTTGTGAAACTGTTGCTTAGAAACTATGTGATAGCATTTTACTTTTTTTTTTCCTTTTTACAATTTACGGTTATTTAAAATTTTCATTACAGAATAATCTTCACAGAATACAGAATAAAGACGACACCACCAAGAACTTAAAATGATAGTTTTAATTAGGATAATTCCGTTTTCCACAAATAGCATCTGGGAGCTCACCAAATAGGCGATTGTCAAACAGCTGATCTGCAACAAACGGCAGTTGACTGAATTCAAATCAAAGACTGGTATCATGATACCGAAATCCAACAACATGCAAAAGTATTTGCAACAAGCATTTCCCTAATAAAGGCTGGAACTGCATCAGAAAGTAACATTAGCAAATACGAAGATTATTTTCATAGAATTTCGTTGAATGTTAAATATTTCTTTTGCGTCAGTAATAGTAGATATCCCATCACATATATATATGTAATATGTTTTTAGGATATAAATAGGATACTGTCTTAAATAAAAAATACCTGAAAAACCTAAAACAAGTTTTTAACGCAAAAAATTAAAAATTAGAAAATAGTAAAGTTTTGTCCCCAAATGAATATTTTAAGGTTTCTAATAATAATAGTTAGAGCTAAACGAATCGTATCTATACATCAGGAAGAAATTCACATTTTTATTTTATTTGATTCTGTTTGACGATTAAAAATATTTAAATGAAATAAACCGTAAATTTATTAATTAAATGAATCTAAACGCAAAATAGAAAATTGCAGTTTACTTTATAATATTTCTTTCACGTTTGAAAACATACATATAAAATGTTTTCATATAAAACGTTTATACTCAATTTGCTTTACACTGTTTCATTATATTATATCATATTATATTATATTATATTATATGATAATATTTTATAATATATATTCTTTTAAGATTGAGACCCTTTAATTGTAAAAATTCCTCAATATTTACAACTTAAACGCGATTGAACGTCTGGTTGAAATTTGTATTTTATTGTACGTTAAAGTTAGTAACATTTATATCAAATAATTCATACAGTTTTAACTTTGTAACCAAATGAATTTTTTTTTTGAAATCTTGCAACAAAAAGAATGACACGTCTTACAAAAATAGTCGTTAGCGTATTTATGCAAACTATATACTCGGCAAGACGAGTGAGGCATTTCAGAGAAATGTTGATCTTCCTCAATTACCTTATATATACAGACTACACATATATATTAAATTTAACGATTTCTTAAATCAAATTATCATTTTAAGGGGATACCGGGAATGATGGGTAAATGGAATATCTGCGACACAAAGACTGCATTTAAACAAAATCTCGACAAAATAGCAAATGACGAGCGGCTTATAAAGAAATTTCAAGGAACGCATTTATTGTAGAATTCTAGTTAAATACCTTTTTCTAAAGCGTCTCATTAAAATTCAAAATTTACGTTTAGCTTATTAAAGAAAGCGAAAGCGAATGCATTTAAATTTGAACAAAGAATCTCAAGATTTTTCTTTTTATATCATTTATCTGTTCTTAGATCTTCGAAAGAAAGTTTTGAAATTAAAGAGCATTTGTGAAAAGAATAAATACGCTACGTTAAATTGCTGATGTCTGTAATTACTGGAGATTGGTCGATAGCTTAATGTTTATTTAATTCTGGGAGCTTGCTTTCAATTTTTCTATGGAAAAGGAAAGCGAGGTCTTCCTAAATTAAATCCGAGATATACGAAGAAATCCTAGAAAATCTGCACTAATTAAGATTGTTTTTCAGCATCGTTAATTTAATAGTATTATTAAGAGGTACAAATTATAAGATACAGCTATAAAAATGCTTTTGAAATTGTAGGTACATGATATTATCTGTAAGTGCAGGCTGTCCGAAACTAAACGACCCTATTTATAAGTTATCTACAATCGAAACTATTGCTGAAAAAGTTATGAAATTTTGTGTAGGCAATAATGAAGGCATGGGAATTTGTTCGAGCGAGCTAAAAATTAGTTCAAATGCTCCCCACCATGGAGCGTTTTTTTAATGAATTGCACATTTAGCATACATTTATGATAGTTTACAAATATTATTGCATCAAAACATGTCCAACATGAGGGTCATCATTGTCAGCCACCATCTTAAATAGAAAGAGAACATTTTCCACAGCTGATCTCAGTATGTTCGGGGAAATGTTACGAACATGATGTTAAATGTGCGTGAGTGTGAGTAACGGTCTTATTCACCAAATACTTGACACGAGGATTAATCCAAATAAGCGTGCTAAAGTCATTGGCAAGATATCTTACACGTGACTTTAACACGACGGTTAGGTGGACATACCAAAGAAATCATATGGAGCCCACATCAGAATTTTTTTTTTACTATTTTTTGAAACATCAAGCGCAATAATATTTTCATAATTCCTTAAATTTCTTTACAAAATTTTCAAGTCGAGGATATCACTACTTCACAAAACGTATGACGAAAATACTGAGCCATTTTTTTTTAATGCTACATATAAAATTCCATGATTCAGTATTGAAAACCGATGGTAGTTGGCTACAGGTTTACACGCTTAAATCTATTGATTAAAACTAACACTCATTTATTGATTACATTTCTTATCGGCCGATTTAAATCCTTTTACGCCAAAAAAATACTCATTTAAGACAATAATTTGTGAATGCCTCAATTCGCCCCAGCACTCCCCATCCGCTATATTCTACTTATCTCAATTTTCACAATATTTTTGTCTATTTGAGTATTCTCTCTCTTCTCCCCCACGACCCCAATCATATTACTACCACGTGACCATGACCAACGGTCTTGGTCAACGGATAACGGTTCATAATAAAAAACGCGGGCATAGTTGTGTGTGTATTCGCTGGCGGTAGTTTTATGTTATATTCGCATACCAAATGCATATTTTTCATATTCAGAGTTGTGAAATAAATTCAGCCTAGATATGGAGGAGATGCTTTAGATAAAGATTTCGCTTTAATGACATAGTTTCTTACGATTGGATTATAAAAAGCTGTTGTAAAACAAATGAAGTTAGGATATCTCCACCCAAAGTGAGTAAGTAGTATTTTACCTTTTTCATGTCAATAAATTGGGTTGCTGCTTTCATTCAATCTCACAGCTGGTTTAACCATGATTGCATTTCTGTATTCTGACTGTACTGTGAATTCGTTTTATAACGAGAGACTATAGGGAAAATACATTCTATTTATTAAAAAAAATCTTTTTTATAGTGTATTAAGGTATATGTAATGTATTTGCCTTGATTTAAAATTTATTTTCTCGGGCTTATAATCATAGATTACAGCTCTGATAATAAAAAATGAAGAAAACGAATCATTCAATATATTAATCAAAAACAGCAAATATTAATAAAACACCCTTTTTCTAGCTTAAAATAATAATCTTAATTGAGTACAGATATGTTAATTAAAAATGGGCTGATTTTGAAAAAACGCTCGTTCTATAGCTTAAATAATAATCATAATTGAGTACAGTTATATTAATCAAAAACGGACAGACACTCCTCATTTTTGATTATTATTTAGCCTAAATGGAGCTGTTGTAGAATGCTCAAAAATTGAGAATTTTTCGCTCCATTGATTTTTGTCGATTAATTGAGCAAATTTTACTCAATCGGGAGAATGGCCGTTTGAAGTCAAAAATTGAGTAAAAATATACTCCGTTTGATTATTATTTTACTCAATAGATTTAAGCATGTAAGTAGACGCAATCCTCATAGCATGACTGATTGCGAAACGAGTATCACATTAGCTTTGCCACAGTAAAAAGATCATTTTACCCCTTAAAATGCATTAGACTGTCGAGTTTTCAAAGTCTACTTGTACCTGCAATTAGTTAGATGTAGAAATTCTATAATCTACTCTTAATAAAAACTACTCTGCCTTGTCTTGTGAAAACTGTTCTGTCACAGGCAAGCACCAATATACTGCGAAGTACAGAAAAAAAGAGAAATGTGGGTTTTAAACTTTGGGCATTCAAGGCTTGCACAAAGCACACACTTCATTATATTACTGATGACTCTAGCCCTGATGGTGATTTTAGATGCTAATCAAAGTTAATCGTTCATGCATTTCTTTTCTAACTGCAATTCTTGCGTTGCGATAGTTAATATTTCATTCAATCCTTTTCTAACTGCACAGTATAATTCTTGCGTTGCGATAGTTAATATTTCATTCATTCGTTTTTCTATCTGTACAGTATAATCATTGTTTTGCGATAGTTAATCTTTCATTCATTCCTTTTCTAACTGCACAGTATAATTGTTGCGTTACGATAGTAGATAATTTCTCTGTTTAAATATGCTTGTAAAAAAGTACTCATTTGTTTTAAATGCGTCTCTTATTTGAGCTTCATTTATCTTTTTATAAAGCATGTTTTATTGTTACCAACCTTACAAACCTATTGCTGCTACTATAAATTTCGTTCTAGAGAGAAAGGCGTTACTGAGAAACTTTACTATAGGGAGTACTATAGGGAAACGTTACTGTAGTCTACTAAAGTACGTACCTAAATATGAAAAAAAAATACGTGCATTAAATTAAACTAATTTCTGGAATCAAAATGAAATACTCTGATGTATATTTCTAAAACTCCATTCTGCAGCGACAGTATTAATTATCGTCTATAGTACGTAGCAGCATCATTGAACGCAGAGCCATAACTTCATCAAAAACAGCGTCTCTCACATTTCTATTGGATTTACGGATTTCCTCGCATACAATAAATCAAATTACTATTGAAGGCGGATTTCGATAATGCGACTAACTGGAATTTCTGAGACGCAAATGCATATTAAATAAAATCATGACAAAGTAGCAAATAATACCCAGCGTAGAAAAAAAAGGAAGATAGTCGGAGAACGAACTCTTTTACATTAGAACTCTCATTAAATAGCTTTTTCCAAGATGCTCATTAAATTTTAAAATCCGCGTTTAGTTTAATAGAGAAAGCGAACGTATTTAGAATTCGGGATGACTTAATATGAAAATAATAATAATAATCTGCGTTCTTATAAAGAAAGTTTCTAAATTAGGAAAATATTTTGAAAAATATACATTTCTTATTGATATGCTACGGAATTACGTATACTTTCTCCATCTGTAAATGTTTGCTTATTTCTCGCGTTGTTTACTTTTCATAAGAAGAGTATCAATATACAATAAGTATTACCGAAAGCAAAATTGTGTAATCAATATATAGTATATATAATACATTTTTCAGTAATAGACCTTTGTGTTTAAGTGTATAATGTTTATTTATGAGATATAGTTTGCAAAAATGTCAATTACAAACAATGTCCACCACATTTGTCTTACAGTTTATGTAACTTCATAAAGAATTATTGATGTCTCTTAAAGAAATTCATATTTTCTTTTTCAATAATCGCCGTCAGAATCGACCATGGATACGATTTTATAGATTCCTTTAAAAAATCTGCAATTGTGGCCTTTCCCTTTGCATTAAATGCATGCACTTATAAACATCAATAGTATGTATTAATATTATTTTTCCCTTCAAATGCATAAATTTTAAATTTATTTATTTTCAAAAATTATCAATGCTACACATACTATTTTGAAATTGTTTTTTTATTTATACCCCTTAGGTAAAGAATACATAATTGTGACATCACTCTCACATAAAAAAAAAAAAAAAAAACAGCAGTCAGTTTGTGACTGCTTGTGGAGTGCAAGGACTTAGATATAGTACGATCATCGACTAGCGGCAGACGGTCGAAAAAGCGTCAGTCTCTCAAAGGAAAATACGTTACTCTCTTTTAATGATGAGCTACAGAAACGCCCTCTAGCAACGCAGAGCGACAAATCATGATGCAATCTACTACGAACGCACGCATGCGCAAAACATAAATTTTATGATCACGACTCACAACGCCATCTTACAGGCAAAATACATTTAGATCTTTTAAAATACGTCGATGATCGTCCTGTTGAAGGATGGACAGAAAAACAGATGGAGAGGTTGGCAGAAAGACCAAAATGTCTTCACTGTCGAAATATATTAAAATGATAAATTTATTGATATTGTAAGTCTTTAAAAATAAATATTTTAATATCACATTCAACTAAAAATCCATGTATAATTTTCTATTACAAACTTCGCCAGTTAATATTGTGGTTTTATTTATAGTTTTAAATTTTTGCATTAATAAATTTAATTAACCTTTAAAGGAAGGAATATAAATAATGGGACTAACTGGAAATACCCAAGAACAAAAATGCATTAAACAAAGACATAGCACAGTAACAAATGTTGACTGGCTTCCAAAAATTTTTCAGAGACATTTATCGTTGAGTTCTGATTATATGCCTTTGTTTTGTTCTTTTAAGATGCTCATTAAAATTCAAAATTTGCATTCAACTTAATAGGGAAAGCGAGTGCATTTAAATCTCTAAAGGATTTCTGGATTACTTATTTATTTTTTCATTTGATCTTTGTGAAGAAAGTTTTTAAATTAGGAAAGGATTTGCAAAAGAAATACATGTAGTGCATAGGGCTACTGATGGCTGTAATTACTAGAAATTCGTTGATAGTTAAATGCTAGTTTATTCCTGTGTATTTGTTTTATCAGACGAGTAAAAAATTTACTGAATAAAAGTTCGCACAATTAAAAAAAGCATTTAAAAGTTTTGAACTAATTAGAATTGTTTTTGCGCATCATTAATTCTAAGATTATTCTGATTTAAGGACAAAATGTGATGTTTTTTCCCTGTCGATTTTTGTTAGCTCAAAATTTCGAATAGTTAGTTATTTGCATGTTTCAATACCTAGTTAGTTTGCTTTAATCAGTAGAAGTATAAAGTATTTAAATCGTGTATTATGTGTTTTCTTGAAAAAACATTAGGGAATGAATGCAATATGTACATCAAAGATGTATGGACTTATGTGTACCTCAGAGAAAAGAGCTGTAAACATTCAAAGCAAGTCTGTTCCTTAAATTAAGTTGTTTAGATCAAGTACAAAAGAGCAAAAATGTTATCAAATCACCGTGTTGATTTTTATTTAAGTCTAAACTAAAAAAATAACCTCCTCTACCCAGGTAGCACATACAAGTCGTTAGAACGTGATTATCACGTCTTACACTGTGCAAAACACGTTCTGGTTCAAACTTTGTGCTTCGGCTAATTGACCTTCAACGTTTTACTGTAGTACTCTGAAGTATCTGCTATGAAAGGTTTTCTTATAGGGACTGCTTAACGTACAACTAACACATTTTACAATCCGTTCTATAATCCACGTTCGCTACCACATAGTAAAGAGGTTCAATGTAGTACAAAACGACGACAGAAATACCCGCTAGAGGGTCACTACCGAAATTAACCCCATGCCTTAAACCAGCGAGAAGAAGTTCAAAGACACTTCAGCCAAATTATTGCTGTTTGCCACGAAAGACTTGTAGTTGGACATTTTTCTGTTCTGTACCTTAACAAAGTAAGTGCAAGCTGCACAAACAGTGTTGTAATATATTTATAATGCAAAAAATGATTTATAATTCGAAAATTTTAATAAGCAACATTTATCCTATTAATTAGCCGTCGATTCAAATAAACAAGGAAACTGATGCAAAAAAGAGCTGTAGAATATCGGGTATGTACTTTAATTTTATAGTACTTCCTGCATAATAAGCCATACAGCGTTTTAAGTACGTGTGGAGAACAATGAACTGGACAAAATTTTGACGAGAATTGTACGTGTTTTGTCCGGACATTCTGACGTAAGCCACACTGTAAATCTGTACGGGATGGTAACGTGCTATCTGAACGTGGAAATTACGGCCTTTGAACAAGTTTTTGTTATCTGGGTATATGTATAAATGACTAGAATAACAGGTTAGTATTAAAATTAATAAGACATATGTATATGTTGTATATCTTTTAGTTTTCTTCATAAACTTTACCGATAAAAATGCATATACTTACGTAATATTTTCTCAGGATAGTCACATTATCAAATGCTATTTCACAAAAAACATGCGTCAACGTTTATAAAAGTAGCTTACCTAGCACTGTCAAGGTGACAAAAAAGCTTATAAGTGGGTGAGTGTTGACTTGACATTCATATAGTCCCTCATCCGCTAGTTGAGCTAATTTGATCTGGAGCATCCAGTCGTCTGACCTTTCTATGTTCACAGAACCAAACCTGTCGTCTGCTGTGTATGTCACAAGCCCTACTGTGAGAACGTGGAAGTCCCTCCGGCGTATCCATGTCACCTGTAATATCAAAGAAAAAGCGATCAGCAAAATTATTTAACCCTTCAATGCGCAGTGTTCCCGCTCTGGGAACACAAAACTCATGGTGTTTTGACTGTTGCCAGTCACGAAGAATAGATTTGATTTCTATAAAAAAAAGATGCGGGTGACATAGCGCCACGAGAATCCTTTACTTTTTAGTACGTCATTTCCCGTAAAGAAAAGGTCGCGATTATTTTTAACAGCACTGACATCTGTTGAAAAATGGAAGAATGAGAGAACAGCTGGATAGATTGCCCAATGCTGAAAAAGGGCAGCCGTTGGCATCGCTCGACTTAACTACCAGCAAGATGGCGGACGATCAAAACGTTCATCGCGTGCCACAGATCTAGAGGTCCTTTTTGGACGCAGGTGGCTGTGGCGTCAAAAGGGCCTCTAGATCTGTGGCACGCGATGAACGTTTCGATCGTCCGCCATCTTGCTGGTAGTTAAGTCGAGCGATGGCAACGGCTGCCCATTTTTCAGCATTGGTAAAGGGTTTCGCCTCAAAGGGTTAAAGCTTGGGTAACTGCACAGCGCATGTCGATATTGAAACTCTAGAGATGCATTGTGCGTTAAAGTGTGCCGTATTATCATTGCAGTTTGTAAAATACAGGGTCTTAGAGAGTAATCCAGAATGCTTGATGAAGAAATATAAAATATTCGATATCTTATATCAAAAGATTATGTTTAAACGCAACTTGTGGCAGATATGAAAGATTTCGGTAGCTTGGCAATGCTTGAATCGAGAGCATGGTTGATTTACCTGCATCCTTTCCATGTTGGTCGTATTTTCAGAAATGGAGGCGTTCACTGTTGTTATTTTAGTATTGAAATTTTGCGAACAATTCCTTTATCTGCACTCTATTGAACTATCAAAATACACTTTGGCAGTAATTAAATCAACTAATGTTGATAGTGGAAAGTTTCAACAAGGTCTCTATGAAGTTACGTATGATTTTCTAGAAATGTTAGTGTGTGTAGTATTTTGCTGGTACACGTATTGTCTTCCATCCGCCACTTAATCTATGAAATGCTTTCCTGAAAAGCAATCCTCAGACAAGGCCCTTCACGAAAAGCGAGACATGACGTTTGTTGTCACCATTAACTGTTTATTGCAACCAACGCTATAACTGATGTGGGAAATTTAGTCAAGAAAATCAGCTGACTGAGTTAGAAAAGATCATCATGATGAAAGATTTTAGTATGGGCCGGTCAATGAAGTATATCACTTTCAGGTTTTAAGTGAATCGTATATAAAATTAATCAAGATTTTCTTTCGTGTCATAATTTTTAGAATGAAGCAGTATTTTTAAAAACATTTATTAGATGACGTTGCTACTTATCCCATTACGACATTCAAATAACAGAACTCCTCCATTGTTAAGAGTAGGCCAGGTTATTGTGAATATGAAATCCCCTGTCACCCAAATCTAAATATGTTCTTTTCTGTTTTTTTAAAGGTTAAGAAGAATGTGACGTACAGACAGTAAGTAGAGTTCGACTGTAAATGAACGCAAAGTCTGGTGTGATTTAAATAAAAGTTTATACTCAAACTTTGATGCAGAGGAAGCTTCTGTTTTGAAGTGTTTTAATCTCTATGATCATACGAGATTGCTTAACTTTCAACTTTAATATATTAATCAGAAAACTGCTAGAGTTATTGTGTCGTTGTATCTTTCGAATATTCTTTATATAGATCCAATTCTCCATTACTTTATTTCAATACTTTTCTAGACTTTCTGTACAATTTTATTGCATGATCTAGGAAACGCTACTGATATTATGTATACGTAACCAAAATAAACATTTTTAGGGACTTTTATGTGTTCATCTTTCTGTTTTTATCAGTGCACTTGATTTTATTGCACGAACCCGGAAACGTAAGTGTTATTACATATTACTCTCTATGCAAAAGCAGTATAAACATTTATCTTGAAAATATTCTACTCTGCGTAATGGCTCTTTTCTTGGCCAAGAAATTTTGTTCCTAAAATATATAAGTTTGAATGCGTCTTCTGTGATATAAAGGGTGAAAAAAACTATTAAAATTCAGGTTGCAAAGCGAAATCTCTGATATGTTGTTTAAAAATTTGGCTAATAAAACATTTGGTTTACATGGTAATGGACAATATATGATCTTTTATAAAGGATATTTTCCAATATATGAATTTTTTATGTATATTTATAAACTTATGTAAAGGTGTACGTACATTATGTTTCATATAAATAAATAAAGCAGTGTTGTACTACACTTAACAAAACTATTAAATATATAAATCTATGACAGATTCAAACTTTGATGAGATATCTTCGATATTTCATTTAGATGGTAGCTTGTGTTTAGTAGCTCTTTACACGATATCTTACTGTTTATGACCTTTAATAGAGTAACCACCTGCAATTATATGTCCAAAATTAGAATTTATGTAGGAA
The DNA here is from genome assembly GCA_038373885.1 of Cheiracanthium punctorium. Lineage (NCBI taxonomy): Eukaryota > Metazoa > Arthropoda > Arachnida > Araneae > Cheiracanthiidae > Cheiracanthium > Cheiracanthium punctorium. The sequence goes on along the minus strand of JAWZYV010017824.1, from coordinate 713,919 downwards.
TCGTACTGATCACTTGCACAAAGGCAACGGACGTTAACATTAGGATTGAAGCCTTTATAAAATGAATTATAATTGAACACCTTTCTACCCATATGAACGGAGTACTTCAATGATTTGTTAATATTAAGTCGTTGAACTTGGAAGATATCACAATGTGACGATAATAACTGGTTGAAGGTAATGATGTTAAAATGAGTATTGGTGCAATTCATATAAAAATTAGTATTAAACTAAAAGTTATTATGCGTATTGTAGTATAAATTATAATTAAGTGCATTAGCACGCGCAGTCAACAAATCAAAACATAAATGGCAGAAATGATTTGTAAGTGTGAGTGCAGAGAATACAATATTTGAGCGGTACCTTCTTCGTAAGTGATAAAACGAAATCTTGCACTTTAAGCCAGTTGTAATCATTATCAAAAAGTATATTAAAACTGTTCATTCTGTCTTCATATGCTCATTGGATAATGATCACTAGATGCTTTCTTGAGTATGCCTCGTTTATAATGACTTGTTTTAGTAAATATTGACAAATTCAAATTGTTATATAGAGGTGTATAATTTGCTTTACCAGTCTGGTTGGTGTAGTGATGTAAATGTTTGCTTTGTATTATTTTATTAAGCTTACAAGGACAGCATGTATTTTGGCAATCGATTATTCGTGACTCCAAAAATGCTAATCTACATTTGCGAGATGACTGTTCTGTAAAAAATTTCTTACATTATTCTATATTTGGGAGTTGACTGTTCTGTAAAGAATTTTTTACATTGTTACTGTGTAAATTGAAAAGTATGTGTAAAATATTACGTTTATATAGATAAATGGACGACATGTATTGTGGCAGTCGCTTAGTATTGACTCCAAAAATGGCCGTTCATTTATATTTGGCTGTATTGAAAATATCTCAATATTATCAAATCCATGTGTGTGAAAATGTGAATATTCTACATTTGCGACGTGACTGTTCTGTAAAGAATTTTTTACATTATTCTAGATTTGGAAGTTGACTGTTCTGTAAAGAATTTTTTACATTGTTACTGTGTAAATTGATAAGTATGCGTAAAAGATTACGTCTCTGTCCATGTTTAATCTTATGTATGAAGAAAAAATTATAAAAAAAAAAAACTCTTCAAATGATTTTTATTTTATTATATTTCTTTGTCTATTTGTTTGTGAAAAAAGTCCATTAACATATTCTCTATTATACACATATATATACATCAATCTACATTTGTCTAAAAACCGAAGTGTTAAACCAGTGCTCAATTTATTTTACAATATGGCTGCTTGCATAAATACATATTTATTTTAATCAAGATTTACGCCCTTCGTAAGATTTAAAATCACAAAATAAATTTCTACGCCATTTTTCCTTTCAAATTGTAATATCCTTTCAATTTTGAAGACTTATAAAAATGAGTAAACGACCTCTTTCCAGCATCGCTGTAAACTACAGTAACCAAGCAACAGAAAACTCTAATAAAATTTTTTATGTTTCGAACTAATAAATTGAACTTCTTTCCTCTGACTCTTAAATTTAGGAGGAACTAGATCATATTGTCGAGGAGAGAGCCAATTGTTCTGGCCCTAAACTTTAATCATTTTGATTTATTGGATTGAATGAGGATAAAACTTTTAAGCTAATGCAGAAAAACTTACTGACTTAAAACTGAAGTTCATAAAAAGTGGTACGTAAGGTACTACTTATATCTTTCCGCACATTTTTGTCTAAGTAATTTTTCTTTTTTATTGCGTTGTATCGATATTTTTTTTTTCTCAATTTGAGTTATTATGTTAAATTTTACTAAAGAGAAAATATCATGTTGATAAAGAGAAATCTATTTAGTCTAGAAACAATAAAACTTAACGGAAATCCTGGGTTAAAATGCAATTTTTGGGATAAAAGAAAGATAGACCATTTTTGCTATAGAAACAATCATATTACAAAGTATCTTCTTATGTGTGCTATTTTACAAATGTTTTAATTAGTTTTAACATTGCAAACCTCAGTCATTTCATATTATTGTGTTAATTGGACAGCCGATACTTAATAAAATCGTTTTAACAGTTATTTAAAAAATAAATTATTTAGCTGGAATCAGCCGCAATTAGATAAATTATTGTTTATAAAGTAAAATTTTGGTTGAGTCAATTGTATTTTGAAACTCTTCTATATTAAAATTTGTGAACATACTTTCGCAAGTGATTATAACTGCAAATTTATATGTCTTTGTTATTCTGACTTGAACGTGGCCACAAAACGCAAGAGAAAAAAAAAATCGTTACACTCATGACTGGATAAAAAGTATGAAGTTTTAAATGAATTAAAATGAGATTAGACCTCTGAGTGTTTCAGGATACTATTAAACTTAAAATTATAAAAAGGGAATTCTCCGCAGCTACCGGTTGACTTATTGTTTACGCCACTCGTAATATTTCATAGCATATAGGTCTATATATATCATAGTCATTGTCAAGGTTCCAAAATCACAAAATACTGCATTGTTTGTTTATTTGTTTTGGATTGTGCGGGAAGACGGTATTCCAAAAGTTTTTTACATATTAGAAGTGATTTCCTTAAGTAAAGAATCATAAAAATCGAATCGCCGAAAAGTAAATACATTTTTGAAATTTAATCCTTCAATAGTAGAAGTAATAAAATTTTATTTAAACATTTTTTTTTCAGTTTCCTGTATAAATATATGCATACATTACATGTTATATAAATGTGCATACATAATTTGTGTATTATTTAATTAGTATTTTTCTAAAATAAAGTACACCATTAACCACACTAAAAATTAAAAAAATAATATAAAGTAAAATAAAACAAAGCCATAAGCTAACATTATATTTTGTTTTTTTGTATAGGTTATTATCACCGTTCCTATACATTTCTAAAGCCCATTAGTTTGAAACACACACACACACACAAAAAAACAAAAAAAAGGCTTTTAGATTTAGGAGGTTAAAAACGAAACCGAATTGCTGTTATTTTATCTTTAAAAACTATCTGAAATCCTAAATACCACAAAAATAAAACAAAAAGGAATATAAAAGGGAAGAAAAATTTAGACACAAATCTTCGCTATCAGCCCCATTTTGTTTCCATAATGCGTTTATCTTAACCCGCAGTTCAAAAACCATTATTCATAACCGACAAAAAAATAATACAGAAAAAAAACGGGAAAATTCCATATCCAGAAACTAAATGAAATCAAATGAACGTGTTTGGACGGTCACCCTTACAGAATGACCTAAAGCACAAGACTCCGGAAAAGACGGGGGAAGGAGTAGGATGCAAAAATAAGAGAAGGGGGAAAAAGGGAAAAAATCTGCACAGAGGGTATAAAAAAAATAAAAAAGATGCCGGGGGGATCAATAACAGCCCGTGACGTCACAGTGATCCATACCCTCTTATTGGCCAGTTCCAGGCCGATGGAATGGAGGTCACACATTGCTGTTGTTGGCACTAAAATTTTCTTACACATAAGAAGATGAAGTGTAGTTGTTGGCGCACTTTCAGGGACTAAAGCAGTTAAGTGTTTGTGGGATAGGAATATATTAGATGGTTATGCAGGGAGAGATATCTTAACATGGGTGTTGATAAAAAAATACGGTGTTACTCTGTTTTTTATTAACGAAGTAATGAATATTATCTGTTAAATAATACTATTTAGTTAACCACTTGTCAAAAATGTGTAAGTATAAAAAAATAGAGAAACATTAAATACAGACACGGGGAATAGGTCCTTACCTGAAATTTCAAAATACACAAGATTACAAAACACATATAAACGCAGAATAAACAGGTCTCTACAGAGGGGGAATGTTTTAGACGCTTGAATTAATTCAGTTTAATCTTTCTGGCAGAAGCCCTAGGATTTGCATGTGCCTTTTATTAACCCATTTATGCCTAGTGTCCCTTTTTTGGGACGGCATTTTCACTATTAGTCGAAAACGTTATTTATTTTTCCTAGCCTTTATTCATGAGTATTAAGCCTCAACTCTACAAAATATTTTAACATGACCAAGTAGGATGTTGATATTTCGATTTTTATGCATAATGATTTTAAAAGAAATCACCCCTTGTTCAAGAGGTTGAACAAGGGGTGATTTACATCAGAAATTTATCTATTATTTCAGTTATCAGTAAAAATCGAAGAAAGTCGCAAAAATATCCAGGCACAAATGGGTTAAAGAAAAAAAGCTAGTATTTCCTATCTTAATATGTTTATCACCTGTTCTTTTTCTATTTCACCCAGAATACTAAGAAGGGAGATAAAATGCCGCGATAAATAATATTTCATGTCGCAAAATCGCAAAATCAGAGTCAGATACCAAACACATAAAAGCATCCGATCTAACTCGTGAAACTATAGCTATGTTATACCCCCCTCCCCCCCCTTGAAGTGGTTTGGCGATAATGTGCTTATTTCTGCTTCGACAATGACAATAATTTTAAGGGTGTGTTTTCTACACTGTTATATAATTTAGATATTTACTATGCCTGTAAGTATAGGAATACTGTAGGTAAAAATCTAGTGATAAAAGATCTGGCTCTTGAATTTATAAATATTTTATTCCTCTCTCGATATTAACATAACCAGAGGCAAGAAGCACTGACTAGAGTGCCCGGTTTAAACTATAGTTTGTTGGAATCACGTAATTTTAGTACGCAAATACAAATTAACTAATGATATCAAAATCTTGAATTTTTTTAGGTTTCCTTTCAGAAACTATTTTATACACTGTAATAACTGATTGACCGGTATTGTTTATGGAACTCCGAGAAAAAATTTCTCAATATCAAAAATTTTTGCAAATTGGTTTATTTTATGAAAAATTAATCCGCTAAATTCCTTGTTTAAGATTTTTTTTCCCTAAAAGGTCCATGAAAGGCGCAAGATTTTAGTTTATTACACTATGCAATGCAACTGAAATATAATGATTTTAATTTTTTTCGAGTCCCTGCCACAGCTGCTTGTTTATAATTTACGTACTGAATTAACAATAATGATAAACTATTGAAATCAATAATATAGCCAATATGGCTAGCAAATGCTATAATGGATTACGACACCAATTCAAACCAAAACACCGAAGCAGTGTGACTCAAATACAGTTATATAAAGCCTAAGCAAGACCTGTAGCTTCGTATGGCACAATGTGCTGGACAATGAACATGCTAGCTGTGGATAGATTAATGCCCTTTGAAAAAATAAATGCGAAGCATTTTTTTGGAGCAATGAGGGAAAATGGTTTTTGGCGAATAATATTTGGCGATGATTCTGAACTACAGCAAGTTTTAGAGAACCTAACATAGTAAAAATAATTAAGGCCTCTCAATTAAGACAACTAGGACATATCTATGGATTTGGACACGAAAATCCAGTGTGAAAATAATCTTTCCAAAAGCCTGACCAAAGGAGAAGAGGCAGTCCACTGAAGAGGAGGCTATAGAATGTGGAAAAACAGTTAAAAAATATTGATGCGATGTAAGGAAGAATATGGCATTGGCGAGGCCAAGATAGTGGAAACTGACTGAGGTAGCCTTGGGTTGAAATCGGCTGTCAAGCTTATGAAGAAGAAGAATTTATGCATTTAGTATCAAGACCATTTAATATTAGATTATGTTTTTTGAATTATAGCCTTCAGCATAAACGAAGCAAGAGCATATCTTATACGGACTGTAGCAGATGAAATGAGTTCTGCGTAGCTGCATTTTCCGCTTTAATGTTGTGTAAAATATTTAAAACTGAAATCTTCAAATACGCCAGAGATCGTTTGATTGGGAGTAGATCAGGAAATAAACGATTTAGAACTTTGAATCCCTCTTTTAATTTCCAAATCCTGATATTATTTGTAAATAAGTCAGCATGTAAGTTATTCCATTTATGTTCTGTGCTTATAAAAGCCGTAGATTTGTTATTTTTAAATTCAGAAATAATGTATTGCATAATAAATTAGGATAAAAATTACATTTTTTAGAGGCCTCACCATGGACGAGTGGATACGTCACTGAAATGGTAAAGGTTGACGTAAAACGTCCCGCATTTGGGCCCAGCCGCACCGCTGTGCATCTGACGGTCTGGAGTTCTGGTCAGTTTTCTCTATGTAACGTGAATACGCGTTATGATCCCTTAAAAAGTACCCCCTCCACCTGCAGGCAGATGCCCACTCAGCCTGTATAGGCTACCCATAAGTCTCAAACCTATGTATATAAACCTGCATTTTCGAGAAATCATCTTTTTTCTTCCTTGAAAAATTATTTCCTGGAGCTAATATGCTTTTATTTATTTATTTACATAAATAAATAGGTAGTTAATCCTTACTATTCGTTCTTCTGTTAAGCAATAAAATTACGATACAATAGAATTTTGATATTTAGGTTTCATTTGAAAGTTACAAAAACGACCATAGTAACATCACTGTAAAATCACAAAAAACAGCAGTTTCATTGATAGCGACGTGACTTGGTTACTGGTAAAAAATAAGGAGTAAAAGTGACCAGTTTGTGACACTCTTGTAATTATGACCAACTCTGACGTCGCAATGGTGCGTTTGTGACCCTGCATGCTGTTAGGGTGCTTTCGACTATTGAAAGTGGTTAGCTACCAAACCGAAAAGATGGTACTGAAATAAAGCGAGAATAAATTAGAAGTACTGTTCAACTACCTTCTATTTAAAAATGTAAACATCCGGTTGAGAATTGGAAATGCACAAGTCAATTATTTGTGGGTGAATGGGAGATTAGAGGGACATGCGTTTGGGCAATCATTAAAAAATAACGAACACGCGCATTGCGTTCGTATATTCCTCCACTCACTTCCCCCCTCCTTGACCGGCTGATTTCGATTCTCCTTTACTGGCAGCGAGCCAATGTTCCACGTGAAACGTGGTTAGACAGTATACTTGTCATTTAACAAGATACTGTCAAAACAACTCTTTGGAATAATCATTCATTTTAATTAAGAAAACAACTAACAGTAATTATATGATTAAAAAAATACGAACTGCGCTTTCAAGTGATAATCTCTCTTATATGATTTCCTCTTAAAAAAATCTGATTTTTATGCTGTATTCAGAGTGTATTAATATTTTATCTTGCTATATTTCGTTCTCTATACGAAACCGAACATATACAAAGAAAAACCTTCCAGTCGCGAGAAATACACATCAACCAAAACAATAATCAATAATGGCTCCCTAACTCACCTATCTCATAACTAAGGTCATATCTGATGTTGCAGACACAGCATATGAAGTGGGATAATAGGAAATCAACACTGTGCTACACTTGTGGCCTTCTGGGTAAAGGAAGATCACAGGGAATAAATCATAAAGTAAGAAATAGTTGGAACAAAAAAAGAATATATATCCATATATTCTGGTTCTCACTGTTTTTACTCGGGCCTTTCTTCGATATTATTGTGCGTCTATGTGCCTTCGGTAATGAGAACTAGCAAAGCCGGTGAGGCATTAGTTCTTCTAATTCCCGGCATAAAAGAATTCTCATAAGCTTTGGAAATGGATGTGGGATTTGCTAAACTTCTTTTTTTTTTCTTTTCCTCTTTTTTATTTTATTTTGGTAGCTTTATTAGTTTTGGGAATAGCTCTGGTAGAGATGCGGTGTGCTAATTGATCTGAGGCGATGCTTTATTTGTTTTTCTGGAATTCCGTTGAGGTTTTGTCAAAATTTATGAGTTTGTACGCTTATGTTGTGAGCTAGAATGAACAAATTTCAAAAGGACTGGCGAAAGTATTCTTCAAACAGAGTTGATTTCAATACGAATAATGATAGTGTAGGTATACCAATATAAAACTTGATGTTTATTTAAAGTTAAAATGACAATAATTCCTTCGGTATGGATTTATTTGAAGAAATACTTGCGTTCGGAATAGATATTACGAACAAACCTACTCACCAATTGGCTAAATTGGTAATCCTGATTAGAAGAAACGGCCTCCTGCAATTGTCACAAATCACTATTGCCATGAACAAGAATGTGCATGTTCAACTTGAGTAAATAAAATTTACCTAAACCAGAAATCGAACCCTGGACCACTAGGCTGTGTTAACGCTGAACCTATTTCACCACATAAGTAGTCGAAAAAATTATTCCTTTTGCTTGAAAAATTATTAGGGGTTGCCACTTCTTTGTTGCCCCAAGGCTTCCACACCTATAAATCCGTCAATTATTCACACATGTTCTCACTTCCACCAGACTTTCGATCTTATTCGATGACAGAATTAAATTTTGCAAACATTTTGTTACCGTTTACCGTTTAATTTGATGTTATTTTACTATTTTCAATTCATCAAACATTGTTGAGCAAAGTGTTCTGCAACTTCTAAATGTGTTTCATCATTTTAACTATTTTTAAGGCTTAGCATTTAAAAATTTCTTTCATATATTTTGTGTTGACTATGTCAGCCTGTATTCAGTAGTAATAGTTTAACTGTAGTCATATGTTGTATAATACACCTCATTTCGTATGTCTTACTTCCTGTCCCACTGTACCCCAATCCCTGTCCTACTGTGCACCACAAAGAGTCGCAACAGGTCACAACCTGTTTGTGTCGGTCAACCTGCACCACAAAGGGTCGCAACATGTTTTGAAAATTAACTTTTTTTCAAAGAATGAGATAAGGATAAATTCTGAAAACAATTACAGTGAAACCTGGGAGTTGTCAAAATATTGTTCTGCATTTACTTTTCAGTTTTAATTAAAAGAAAAGAAATTCTTTTAAAACAAATAAAAATTCCCCCACTATGCTCCCTCCCTCTCCCCTACTCGTCATCCGTTACTTGCATTTTGGCAGAGTAAGTGCATGATGCAAAAAAGTCATCAAATTTAACCATTAGATTAATGAATTCAAACAAGTTTCTGCTCAAATTGTCCTCAATTCCTAGGATGGCCGAAACATTTTAGTATTCCTACACTTCAATTTTACCCCTGCATTCCTGTTGATTCTGAAAAAAAACACTTCTTACAATTCAAAATGTATTAAAAATGACGTCTAGGATTTGCTTAAAAAGAAAACTAAAATAATAGATCTTGCTCACATATGTGATATATATACAAGGTGCCCGAAAAGTCATTGACAGATTTAAAAAAAAATCATATAAAAGAAAAAATTATCGCATGAATTACGGTTTGCACAATAATATTTCACAGTTCACGATTTTTTTTTGACATAATTAAAAAACTACTTCCAAATTGTGTTCATATGTGGCGCTGTACCGTCACAGTAAGCTTCCCGAATGTCTTGTACAGTCTCATCCGATCCATGTGGCCGACCACTTCTTTCCCTGCCTAACACGCTTCCAGTCTCTAAGAACTTTTCATGCCACGCCAAAATGCTGTTTTCGACTCGAGGGTTTTTCTTAAACATGCTATGAAACTTATTGAAAATTACGGATTCATTCCTCCAGTTTATTTCTCTCCCATTTATTTCTCCAGTTATAGATTTTGATTCAAAATACCAACCTACCTACGCGATGCGCTTTCTCAGTTGCAGTCACCGTAGATAGAATGAATATTCCCGCACCGTCAATGCTGTTCGAAACTCACAAAAAATCCCCATTGGCTGCCATTTCTGAAAACTGGAGATGCAGCGCCATCTATGAACACCTTCTGGAAGTAATTTGTTTCAAGATGGAAAAATAAATTCCTGATTCCGGGAAGCATTGCTGTGCGAAACGCATATTTATACAATATTTGTTGCTTTTCTGTGAATTTTTTAAACGTGGCAAGGACTTTTAGGACACCCTGTATACCTCATCTTAACTTAATCCTAAAGCCTTAACAAACGAGGAAGACATTAGCTCTTTCATTTTAAAATCCTGATTGCATGTGCATATATCCTGTTATATGAATATTTCCCAATGTAGCCCAGTCTGTTTAAGTTCGTTTTCCACCAGAAAACGGGATGTGAAGCGGCGTCAATTTGGTCAGCGTTTGGAAGGGCGAAAACCTCCTTCACCTTAACCCTCAGACTTTCGGGCTTGCTTTCAATTAAAGCCTCCAGAAGTCCAGACCTGGTCAAAATGCGAAGAACGTTGCATTCCCCCTTTCTGAAATTATCTGATGGGAATTCACCGCGGTTGGTGGTGAAATTCCACACTTCCGGAGAGCTGTCGTTTATGATGGCCAGGCCAACGAATAACTGGGGAAATTTTCTTGTGACGAAAAAAGAGAAAATACATCGGGGAGTCGTGGGAGGTATTCGCGCCTCCCGTATCGGCTATTGTCCAGCAATTGTAAAAAGTTCCACCTGGTGCAAGGCAGGGTAAAGAAGTGTTACTTTCTTTCTGCTGGCCGGCTGGCTGTTTCTATGCAATACCGTTTGGCCAGCTTTTGACCCCCAGAGGGTTAACTGATGAAAGACTGTGTACTCTAAAAAGAGCCAACGCAAATAAAATCTACCGTGGCTCTAATATCCTTCATGTTCGAACGATGCCTCTAAGGGTGCTAATCCAAGTGCTGGTCTCTCATCTGGAATGGTTTCGAAAATTCGGAGACTCCGAGCTAAGTTGGCCTTCTTCCCATTTTTGGTCATGAAATATGCCTTCTTTCACCTGTCACTATCATGTTTGTAGGATCTGTTCGTTTTCCTAGATTTACCAAAGGTGACATAACTCATAGATTAACTCACGTGTCTGGATTTGTCCTACGACGATATATTGGACCTTCCTATTCTGGTCTATGATTTTTTAAGGGTGAATAAACTCGTAAATCTCGTCTAGCAGTAGCTGGGACACGGAGATAAGCAACAACAACAGCAACAGATTTAACAGAGGCCATTAATGCAGCATATAAATGTAGAATAGAAGGCTTACAGCTTTGAAAATGGTGCTTATAAGGTTTTATTAATATGGATTTTTCAGTTATTTTATATATGTCAAACTGCAACAGCAGTAATTCTCATCTTTATTTTAGCTTCACACCAAATCCCGAAATATAAGATTCCATTAAAGGTGTTCTGCCTGAAGAGAGTGACCTCCCTAAAGAGGGCACATCCTTGTTTTGTCCTTCCGACGTGGATTTATAAAAGGATTTCAGGGCCAAGCACACAAATCCGAAATGTATGTTACGCAAAGAAACACACAAACAAACAAACCATGCAAGTAAATATATATGTCACATGCATCTTTCAGAAAACGTTCATAAGCACAAAAATTGCCTTGTAGAACGGGCCGAGGATTCGCCAGTTTTTGGAAACATCGCGAAATTCCGTATACGTATCATTTTTTTCTGACAATTTCGTAATACTTGTAGGTTTATCCACTATGTCAGCTCACAGTGTAACTTTCAGAAAGACATTCCAAAATTTTCCGAGTATACAGCTCAATTTTCTTTTTTTTTAAAGCTGTTAAAAAGGTGCTAGATTTTCGAGTAAAAGAGACTTAAGCAATAAGTGAGATGCATGATACAGAAAAAAGCTATTAAACCATAAATTAATAAAACCAAAAATAATTTTTTAAACATTTCATTACCAATTGATATAATCATTACAAATGACATTCAGGATTGCGAATGTGTTTATAATTATGGTAATTTAATTGTAATTAACAGCATTATAAGCGTGCTTACTTAAATTTGGAAATGATAAAAAAGAAATTTTCCAGTAAAGCATTTTACAGAAAGACTTGCATGCATAACTTACTTGAATGAATAATTACAAAATATTTTAAAGCAATTAATTCAAAAATAGAAGATTAAAAAATATCAGAATGACTTCTTGTTACATAAATAAGTTTATTACCAAAAGTTTTCGTAAATCTTATTTTTAAATATTTTTTAAATTCACATTAAACTTTATTCGCATTCTGTAGAATATTACGAGCTAGCGTGTGTGCGAGAGGTAATTTTTTACTTCCCAAATTATTAAGTTGCCTTTCATCGTGTCTTTAAATTATGAAAGAGTTTATTTCATTCTTTAAAAAAAATCTACAAATTTTGTCAATAAAACAATAAAAAGAAGAAAAAGGAAATTTTGGCTCGTAGTAATTTAAAGGGAAGAGCAGTTAAAAAGTCATTAAGCCTTTCTGAAAGAATAACGACTTATTGTTCAATTTGAAGGTAATGAATTTTAAATGAGCTTTAATTAATAAAAATGATAAAATATATTGCAACGAAAATCTTTTAAATTATCTTCGTGAAAATAAATTTGCTTTTAGTATATACTATTTTTTTCAAGAATATTTATTTTTTGTTCTAGACCATTTTAGAGAAGGTCAAAATTTAATAAAATACTGAGGTTTTACAACCCCCCTTTTCTTTTAATTCGTATAACGATAGCTACTGTTTGGGTGTTTCACTAGATTCGAAACGGTAATTTTAAAGCAGTGACTCTGTATTATCAGAATTATTTCACATTTATTTTAAGTAAAAACCAAGGGGAAAGTAAAGAAAATATGTGCTTTCATTTTAAAATCATGCAGCTCAAATATTCTCCGATAATTTTGTTTGTTGGCCTTTAATCTTATATCGGAGCAGTGCCAGTTGTTGAGAGTAGTAGTTACCCACAATGCCGGAAGTTTCGTGCTTTTGGAAACTGGACTTGTAACTATCTTATAATACAGAGGGCTCTCTGTATACTGAACACTCATGGAGCCGAACACCATGTGTGTTCTCGAAAGTGTTCAGATCATGGAGGTGTTCATGATAGAGGAATTATCATGGTATTGGAAAATGCTATTGGGAAAGTTGCGAATTTATAAACTTAATTGACTATGTCTGGTTAGCTATGCCAGTAACTTAGCTGGAAGTGCTGAATTATATTTGGTGGATAGTGCAATGTCCAATTGAATTCAGTCAGAGCTGTACTCTTCCACATCTTTTTTTTATATTTATGTATAATTATTTTAAAAAGTGACAGCACATACACAGCAAAATTACAATATTATACTGAATTTCGCGCGAACACTTTAATTTTTAATGGGAAGTAACGGGTCAACACGTGACCCCCAATCTAAGAAAATAAAATGTATGAAAAATGTATAAGTGGCATTTTCTAATCCATCAGATCCCACATGGTAATCCAATAGCGCTCCCATAAAAAAGAAGATCACGACAAGAAGCCAAGTGAAACACATAATTTGTACGTTACACGATAAGTGAGTAATTTTAGTATGGTTTAGCGTTCATTCAGGTCCTAGACCGGCATGGACATTAACCATGGATGTTTAAAACTTCCGTACACCTTAATTTCAGTCTTGGCTTGAGGAGATTTTCATTATCGATCTTTTCGTTTCCACTCTTTATTGTTCATCCATTTTGAAGAAAATTCTGTCGTCGACTTGTCGAGGATATGCCCAATAATTTAAACTCTGCTTACTTGTTCAACCAATCAGAATAGCGCAGTTTACGACTGCATTAAATCCCCTCACATGCCATGAGACTTATGTCTGTCAAAAGGAAGCTACGAAGTCCTGTCACTTGTGCATGCAATGAAGACAAGAATATATTTCGCTCACTACATCCAAAATTGCTAATACTTTGTCTTTTGCTTTTCTCTCCCATCTAGCAAACTGATAAAATGCATTGGTTGTCTTCCCTTAAATTTTAATATTTTTGCCGTCAATATTTTAAAATTTTGAGATATAATTTTGCCAAATCCTTCTTACAAATTTGAGCTGAACATTTAAATACTGTCAGAAAAAACATATCCGAATTTTTGAGGAGGTAAATTGTGTTTCGTACCAGTGGCTTGGTGGTGTTGGATAACTGAGAAAAAGTACTATTCGAAGTGCAAGACCTGAATGAAACAGTTTTAGCCTTGTATAATATTGGACTTTGTTGTGCGGGCCTCCAATTTGCGAATATCGTCATTTTTCATATTCCATATACAGTATCAGAATTAAGATGGCTTTCATAATGTCTAGTAGCGGCATTTAAACAAAATTACTTAAAACTTACCTTCTTCTTTCACGTGTCATTAGTTAAGAAATTATAGCATAAAAATCCTATATAGTTAAATAACTTGCATAGATTTGAGAATAAAATACCCTTGGAAGAACTCATTTCCCTACTTTCAATACATTTCCTTTATTCAAGAAGATAAATTTTCCAGAACTTATTCCCCAAACACCTTCATCTTCGAAAGCACCATAAAGTTGAACTTCTTCCAATAAGCTTAATCGAATTTCAGATAACAGTCTACCACTCAAATTGCCATACAGGTGATAACACGTTGTAAAAACGGCTAATAATACCTTTCACTTGACTTCTGGGAGCACTGTGCCTCCCATTGCAAGTCAAGGAAAACTGTGGGATGAGTAACAATCGATCTCTTCATTGTGTCGCCATTTGCTTTGTCTCCAGATTCTGGTTCATCATTATCTTTCATTTCGGCGAACATCCCACTTTCCGCCCACCCCCCTTCCCAAATCCTCTTGTTTCCTCCTCCCCCAACACGTGACTGACTTCTTGACGTTTCGAATGATTGATTGGCCCAGAACTTGGTGCGTTCCCTATAAGCTTCTCATTGGTGACCCCCATGTTCCCATTCGCATCCCAAACCACCATCAATTGCTAGTTGTGTCAGGCTTTTGGACGCAAGGTTACTCCGGGATTGTGATAACGGACGTTCACACCCCGCTGAGTCTTGACGCGTATTCGGTGAAAGGACTTAAATCCCCAACCTCCCCATTCCTCCCCTTAACACACGACAGGCTGTTGTATCGCCGTGACGAATTGGTGAGGGATATTGTCTTGGCCTGTAATCTGATATTGAGGGTGGCTTATTGTTTAAGCCCAAGCAACAGACTAATTGGGGGAATATCCGTTCGGAAGAAGCCTCATTTTTCCTGTTTTGTTGAGGGCTTAGTAATAGAATTATATATCAATTTTCGTGTACACATAGGTGTTCCTGAATTCTCGTTACTTAAAGGAAAATTACTGGCTTCTTCCAGGTAAACAAGTAATAACAAATGACTTTTTGTAAACTTTGCCTTAAAACTTTACAATAAATTACTTATATTTTCACTAAACGCACAGTTAGAAAGAAATATGAAGAGTCATTATTATCCATAGCCTAATCCGTATTCTATGATAAATAATTTTTAATATACGAAACCAACGTTATAAGTTTGTCTTACTGGAATACATTTTTAGGCAGCTTATTACTAAATATAAAATATAAAGTTTTTTTTAAAGTATGCTTAAAAACAAAAATATTAACTGTTTTATTCAAGATTAATAGACATTCGTATTTGACAAAGTGAATGTTTTTGTGGAAGTATTTTACCCCACTTCATGTTGTTAAATTGTTTCAAGTTGGCCATGGACACTGGACTGGTTATTGATATAGTATAATAAGGTGGCGTTTTATATCTATGGCCAGAATCGACTAAGTTTATTTTATAAAAACTACCATTGTTGATTTGTATTTCGCATATGCTTGGGAAATTGTAAATATATTTTACGGTTTTTCAAAGTTTTTACATTCATAAGGAGAATGCATATTTAGCTTTCCTTTCTAAACTTTGAGAGCCTTTTGATGCATGTGAATAATACAATGATAGGTTATCCCTAGTAGCACAACTAGTTCAAAAAACGTAAATTAAATGACTTTTGGATTAATTGTGCTACTTGGAATAAACGTTATGGAACAGTGTCACTCCCGAATGTCATTTTCCTAATATACTTTACGAAGCCAATTTGCATTTCAAAAATGAAAAAAAAAAACCACTTTTAATGCATCAAAGTTACAATGTGAAATATATAATTGTTCTTCTTTCTATCAGAAATCCATTTCGTAACCCATGCATTATTTTTTTTTTATCGATTTAGCACTGTATAACACATTCTATTATCGTTTAGCATAAATGACTGCTGAGCATCAAAGTCTTCAACTCTTCAGGTTTGACATTACGTCGCTTTCCCTCGAAGTCTTCACTTAATGTTCCTCAACTCTCCCCGATCTTCCTTCTAATGATGTAAATTGCCGCGACTTCGAAAGGTTCTTCTTCCGTCTTGTCAGTACAAAACCCTCAGCAGTCATCCGGCTCAGTGGTAAAAAAAATAAAAAAAAATAAGGGGCGAATGAACACAGGAATCGACCCGTGGGACTATCAAGGATTCTAAACGTAATGTTCCAAGTGAGATACATTATCCCCTGAATGAAGAGGGAAAAAGAAAACTGAAGGCAAACTCAAACGGAATGAGAATTGCAAAAGAAGGGTGGATGTTGGGGAAGATTGCACGTAGTGCATGCAGATGGCAAGGTAAAATAGGTGCATTAGGTTCTTACAAAATAGATTTATTTGCAGCTGGTGGGAAGCAGCTTGCAGGTCTATTACTTGTGAGATGTCTTATGGACCTTATGCATATTTTAAAAAACCTGGTCCATGCTACTTTTTCGGCAGTTGTGAATTAAAAGGAGATCAATATGTCGTATGTTGATGTTCAATTCAGCGTAATTTCCATGTTCTATAGTTTTGTTGTTTCTGATTTATATATACGTTTAGAGATATGGCTGAACATATACAGTCGACTCCCTTAATAGAATATAGGCTGAAGGAATAATCCACTTACAGTAATAAGTTTTCGATACACCAGACCGTATGAGTTGTGAATGCGATTCCGAATAATTGAATATCCCGCATATTGGTATAACTTTTCTGGGCAAAATATCTGTTCCACTAAGCGATTTCAAATGAAGATGATTGTTCGTTTGTGCAACTCTTAGAAACTTACATGGCAAAATATAGGAGTCGTGATGAGGGGGTTGTCCCCCTTCATTTATCATATGGTAGCAAACAATGATTCGTCATGTTTGACTTTTTGACAGTGGTAAATAGACATTCCGGTCTCATTAATGTGACCACCTGTCAAAAGCCAGAATAACCATATTTGGCAGAGCAGATCGCTGCGAGAAGTTCAGGAAGAGAGTGAATTAGGTTTCTGAAGGTGTTCACTGGGATGTTGAGCCATGCCGACTCCAGTGTCGTGGCCAGCTGCGCTAGATTACGGGGTTGAGGATCCATAGCGCAGAAAACCCGATCGAGGTGGTCCCACAGATTTTCGATTGGGTTTAAATCCGGTGAGTTTGCTGGCCAGGGGATAACGGTAAACTCATCCTGGTGCTCTTCGAACCACGCACATGCACTGCGAGCTGTATGACACCTCGCATTTTCCTGGTGGTAGATGCCATCCTTCTGTGAAAAAATAATGCACATGTAGGGGGTGGACATGGTCCGCAAAGACAGATTCGTACTTATGCTGATCCATCGTGCCGTTCAGAATGATGAGTGCAGCCTGTGAATGCCAGGAAAACATTCCCCAAGCCATGATGCTTCCTCCTCCAGTCTGGATCCTTCCCGCAATTGTCGTCAACGTCCATCTGTCCGATGGAACATAAAACGTGATTCATCGGAAAAAACCACCTGTCGCCACTTTGTGGACGTCCAGTTGCGGTAGTGGCGTGCAAATTCCAGCCTTCGTCTCCGATGAACAGCAGTCAGCATAGGTACATTAACCAGGCGTCTGCTGCGGATGCCCATGCCCAGCAACGTTCGCTAAACCGTTGTTGAGGATATACTCTTGGTAGCCCTTTTGGTTCATCTGGGATGTCAGTTGCTCAACCGTTGTACGTCTATTCGCATCTCCGTAGCTTTTGTTCGTCTCTGTCACCTTAGCCCGTGCTGCACCACATGTGCCAAGCCGCTGATTTTGGATAGTGCCATTTTGCCATGCACGGTATACTTTTTACCACGGCGGCACGCGAACAGGTCACAAAATTAGCCGTTTATGAAATGCTCCCACCCTTGGCCCGAAAGACAATAATGATCCCCTTTTGGATGATGATAAATTGCTACTTTTCTGGACTACGCCAACGATTGAAATGCTTTCCGATGTCCTAGGATATCCTTTATATACACTCCACTGCAATGTGCTGCCACTTGCCTTCTGTGATTGGTTATTTCACGCTAACGTCGAAAGTAGGCGGTGGTCACATTAATGTGACCGGACTGTATATATATACCACAGAATATACAGTGGAAATACAACTAAATATTTGATTAATGAGTTCTTTTTTTCCTTAAATCATTCCGAATCCAGAAATACTTCTTTTATACACCATTGTTAGAAATAAAAATATTTTAAAGGGTTAAATTGGGTTGTAGTTTTGAATAGCGTATTGAGTCCGTTTAATAGAATACCGGTTAAAAGAATAGCCAGCTTAATGAAATACCTTTTGGATCTACCAAACAGTAGTAAATTACCAGTTTGGCCACACATAATGGACTATCCTGTTTATTAGAATATTGTGACAAATTGACTATTACGTTAAGCAGACTCGACTGTAGAAGGAATAGATTTCACATTACTATTTTCTCTAGTGCCGATCAAAAGTACATTTAAATAGTATATAGTGAACGTGCATCTTGATTACCAGTGTCCGGTGAAACGACGTTTTCCAAAACTGTTAAGGATTAATCGAAACCAATGCAAATACTAAAACTCATATTGTTTACACCTTTTATAAATTTCAGCAACTTATTAATCAAAGTGCATTGTTCCATGAAAGGAAAATATAATTGCTTATAAATAAGTGTATACTTAACACGAACTTAAAAGTTCTGCACAATTGCATAGACTTAACATAGTTCTAAAACATGGAATTAACTTTATCTTTTCAAAGTAATTTGAAATTTATTTATTAGATATAGCTTACCTTTCTGTTGAAGCATTTCCTCGTGTGAGCTGACTAATACTTTAATTTGATATTCTCTTTACTTACATTGTAATTAAATATAATCTTTTAATGCGCTTTCGATGAAAGCATTTAAATTAATTTTTTTTTTGTTCTGTGCTATTTTATTTCACGTAGTATTTTTCAAAATGCTTGTTTCCTTCCATTACTCATTCTACCGATGAACTTAATTATTAAAGAAGCATTTGTAATAAAATGATTTAAAGTATTTTTATAAATATTTTTATTTAAAATAACTATGCATATATTTTAAAATGTTCCGTCTGGAAGGAGACGTTTTTAGTAGTAAATAAATGAATTATTAACTACTCAGTCATTTTTTTCACTTACTAAAACTCGTTATTCCATCAGATTTGGAGCAACTCTCATTTAAATAAATCCTATTAACAGTTTTTATCCTAATGTTCACACTCAAAGCAAATATACTTTTTAAAGAAATAAGTTCACGCTGTTTTGTTCTTTTCGTATTTATAAATTTTAAAATAGCGATTATTAAATGATATTAATGCGTTTGTTATAAGAAGGGATTTTTTTTTCCAAACTAAGCTGGTAATATGTCTTTATATAAGCAAGCAAATTGAGCACAGATCTTCATACGATGCGCAAATTAAAAATGTGTTATTTAAATGAGGATTTAAACATATTTCCATGCCTACGCCCGCAAATTATGACAGATCATACAACCTAAGACCGTGTCAAGCATTAGCGGGAATCAGGCTGAGCCAGTCTTTACTTATCTTCTATCACAAACTAAAAATACTCAATATGTTTTGGTAAATTAATACTAAAAACTTAGATATTTATCATTTCATTTTTTTAATAAATGTGCTATTTAAAATTACCCTTACACGATTTTTAAATTATAAAGATTGAATAAATAATGCACTAAATTACTACTAATTCTGCATTAATTTTCGCAAAATGTTTTTGATATATTATTTACTGTTTGCAACCGAAAATATATTATTAAAAATAAATAAAATTAATACAAGCATTGAGTCATACTAACTAAATAAACTATGTAAAACCTAAGTATAGCACTATATGTATCATTTTTGTTACATTCCGTAAATGAAAAAATGAATTTTTAATGGCACCAAATAATATATAAGCCACAAAACTTAACGTCAGAATTTGCATTACTTATTTTTATCTCCTTCAGCTAAAATTTGCCCATTAGGAAAAAAACTCCACCAACCACCCCCTTCCCATGTTTTTTTTTTTTTTTTTTTTTTTTTTTTTCTTTCTTGGTTCATTCACGTAGACTACTAGCAAGCTGTAATTAGGTTCATGGAGTCAGCAGCAGAGTAGAATACGCATGTTCATTCAATATTGGGAACAGCGAAAATTTCTTAATATGGGGCTCATAATCTTTCAGAAATTGCACTGTAAAATGAGACAGAGGCTAGATTAAAAGCGGTAGCGGAATCACCACCCATATTCCCCAGTGCTAATCAACGATTACATTTTCGGCAAAAGAAGACCCATTTCTCGAAGAAAAGAAATAAAAAAAAAAGGTTTACTTTTTCTCAATTTTCATTCTTTTGAATCTTTTTTTTTATACTTTCCATTTCTTCTCCATGTCTCTTCACGATGTGTTTTTCCCCTTTCATTTTAATCTTGAAAACTGTTTTATTCTTCTCCTTTTTTTTCATCTCTCCTCATCGTGAAATAAAAAAAAGGAGAGGACTATGCTAATGGAAAAATCAATTCCCGTTTTCGAAAATTTTCTTAGATAATCATACGTTAAAGGAACGGGGCATGGACCATGCGTTTTGTTCAATTTAGACGATATGCTCAGAATTCGTAGCGTCAGAGGAGTAATAATGTGAGTCGGGCTGGCCTGCAAGTTTTCTTTCAGTTACTATCGCGATTAGTATTGTATTGTTATTTTTAGTTTCAGGAAATAGGATAGGTGCGCGTTTTATATCAATGATTTCATTTTAAACGGCATACTATAATCCGGGCACAGCTAACCTGATAATGGAGGGAATGCTGCAGACCGTGTGATTCCACCGCTTTCAAATAGTTCTTTTCGTTTGCCCTGCTTTTTACAGAACTAAGACATTTATCAACTATTAAGTACTAAAATAAAGTGTATGTTATAAAATAATTGCATATTTATCTTATTTGAATTCAATAATTAAAAGGATTACGAAATTAAGTCAGAAATTAGATGTAACGCCTTCTCTTACGCTTGACCAATGATAGACCTCTTTCGTGCTGGCGGGAATCAGAAATCCAGATTCGCCTTGCGATTGGGTTGCTTTGTGATATTGACAGCCAAATAATTGGAAAGAGAAACGAGTGTCGGAGTGATACATTCGGAAAGTAGTGAAAAGGCTCCTCTAGCCTTCTCCTCTGTTATCAGGTAAGGTGTGCCCCGAGTATAGTATAGAATAATTAAAACTTTAAATAACAGACTGTAAAAGCAATCGGCCTGATTAAGAAAACAGTTATTTAATTAAAAAGAAATGTTTGGCACTATTCCAACTGAACAATTTTGTTGAATTAATGAATACAGTCGAACCTCGATTTAACGAATTGATTGGGACCCACGAATCCGTTCTTTAAATCGAAGCAATTTGTTAAATTGAATATCAACTTTTGTCAAGAGTATCGTATAAAAATATCAATGCAAAATACCTTTATATATAGATATGAAAAAAAAAAGGATTATTGTTTACTGCGAGCTTAAAAATTATAACTTAACGTTAGGCGATCAACTTTAAAATAATCTAAATTCTTTAATGTTACTTTCTTTACCATATAATACATACATACTTATTGGCACTTTGGAAAGAAATCTTCGATAGTACTTTGTTTTGACTTTCCAAAGTTCTTTTTCGATATTTTCTAACTTTGTAAGAACACCATCATAAACCTCGTGAGACAAAGAAAATTAAAATTAAAAATTAAAAAAAAATAAAGCGTTCAAGGTGCAAACTGCACTCATATTCTGTAAAATTTCCATTACTAGAAACATCGTACCATCAAGGCATTTGATCATGGTTATCCACGGCGTGATTGTAAATGACTATTGGTGTATCGCTTTTTTCGTAGGCACTTGCTTCGTTTGGAGAAATAAGAAAAAAAGATATTGCATTAAACACTTGGATTAGGGTGTGAAAGATTCAAAATTTTGTGTGCTAAAAATTCAAAGTTTTAGTTTTATGTACGAATTTTATTTCAGCGATTGTTGTTCGTTCAATCGAAGCTAAAATTTCGTTACATCAGAGCATTTTAGCACCCTTTTTGCGGGACAAAAACATACTCGTTAAATCGGAGAATTCGTTAATCCAAGTACGTTAAATCGGGGTTTGACTGTATTTTTATTAAATGAACGAAAGAATTTGTTTTTATAACAAAAAATTTGTTGAAACGAACAAAATTATTTCAGTTAAAAAATAGCTCATACCAAATTTTTATTCAGTGAGCAAAATTTTGAGTGCTTCAACAAAACATTTTTTTATTCGAGTAAATAATACTTTTGAACAAAATATCAACGGATCATGAAAATTTGAGTTACAGTAAACAAAAATTTCTTCGTAGAACTTCCAATATAAATTGCTTCTACTCGTTGGAAAGGAAAAGCGTGAATTTAAAAGAAATGCACTTTTCATTATATGCACATTGGCGAAACACAGAAATTCAGAGGGATAGACAAATACGCTTTTTATTTTATGCACATACAGAAGTGAGGATATCCCATGTAATTTTTTTGAAAAATTATCTTATACTTCTATCTAAAAGTTTACTTGGTTCGGGCGCGTCGTGCGGATTTCAATCTAACAGTCAGGAGTTTTGGTTGGTTTTCTCCAGACGTAACGTGAATACGCGTTAGAACCTCTTAGAAAATCCTTTGTACACGGCACCCCTGTACTTGGCTTATAGCCCATGCGTAGCTTTGCCATAACTACACAGTCATAATCTTCCTGAAAGTATGTTTAATATTTTATCTTGTAAAATGTGTAATAATTCCTTAATTTAAAAAAATACGATTGAACATAGTCTTGAATACATTTTTTAATGCTTTCGAGATAATAAATTAAATTTGATAAAATTCTAGCGATCCTGCTTATTTTAATACCGGATTCCAAAGCTTGAAATACTCACTTCCACTTTTCAGATTTGTATGTCCAGTAAAATTTAAAATACAAAATTACGAAATCGTAAATTTCGGTGAAAACAGTAGGATTTTCAACTGCTTTTCATTTATTTAATAGGTGGTATCTAATAACAGTTACTTTATTTTTTTTTCTTGCCTGGTATAAGGAAAGCTATTATTAATGACTTAATGTTATATTGAAAATACTTAATCATTACGTCATTAAAAATAAAATGTAATAATATGCAAAGACTGTTACATTCAAAGTAGGCGAACATTCATAATTTGTACCGCCAGATACTTTACTAACGAGAATAACTTAATCAATTTCAACAAGTTATCCATTTGTCAATTCCTTTTTTATTTAACCATTTCGAAATTAGCTTTACGTTTCCAGCTTCTCATAAACAAGTACGGAACAAGATATTCAAAACGGAACAAGATATTATAATTTTCAAGAGTGGTTTAAGTGCAAGCTGAATTTTATCATCATTATAAATGCCTAAGACACTCAGATGTGTCTTCTTAACCCACATACATCTTCTACCTCTATTCACCTGTAATACACCACTTTTTTTTTCTCATTCTTTTTCAAGTTTTTCTTCTTCACTTCTTTCCCCCTCCTTCATTTTAAGGTACACATGCATTGGAACGTTACGCTAGAAACTTTGATAGCCCTACGGGTCGATTCCTATGTTCATTTCGCCTGTTTCGCTCCAGTGTAATGATTGTCGAAGATTGTGCCCTAAAAATAAGAAGAACTTTTCTAAGTCACGATAATTTACATCATTCCAGTGAAAGCTGGGAAGAACGGGGTAACATTTTGTGAATACTGCGAAGAAAACTGACGTAAGCTAAATCTGAAAAATCCAATATTTACGTGATGTTCAGCTGTTTGCAATATCAAAGGATCACGTATTGTGTCACTATAAAAAATGAATGAATGATTGGATTTTATAAACAGTGAGAACAGTTATGCCTCATTAGCTATTTTTTTACGTTAATTGTGGCTTTCTTGTTTTCTTATTTAGTTACTGAAATGCTGTATCTCTTACGAGATGTTAAAAATCTCATAGTCATCTTCATTTAAAATTTTAATGAATTTGTTATTGTAACTCCTTTGTAACTGTTTGTTATTGTAACTTCCTACAGTCTTTAAAATAATTAAAGCAATACACGCGCATTTTTTTTTTCACCGCAGCAATAAGGTCTCACATGAGAGTAAAGTCATCAAGTAAATTACTAATTGATATGAATTATGTGGAATAATGATTTCTGGCTGCAGGGTCATGGAATTTTATTTCTAGAATGAACAAGTCCAGAAATCGATTTAAAAAAAATGAAAATAATGATTTGTGTTGAAAATTTCCTTAGTGAAAAGTTATACGAATTTGTAATTCAATTAAGAATTTACGGTCGTAATTTGATACAAAATAGGTATATCAAATTATAAAAAGATACAGCTTTAAAGATACATGAGCCATTTGAACTCTACGCAGTTTTCAGCTTTTATATATTTGAATAAAAAATATTTTTCAAGTTATTTTAACGTATTTGACATTATAAAACAAATACGTAATCTATATAAAAAAAATTAGACTTTTGTCTGTACATTTCTTGGAATTCAAAAATTTTGCGATTTCTATCCGTTTCAAACACCCGGGAATCCGATGCGACCCTCAAAAAAAAGTTTGTCTGTCTGTCATTCTGTCATTCTGTCATTCTGTCCGTGACGCTTTTTTTGTTTAAGCATCACGTAAAAACGACTGAAGCGAATGATATGAAATTTGGTGTCATGATAGGTGGTCACTCAACTTAAAACATAGGCGTCAAATTTTTTAAAAATCTTGATTAGATTTTCAGATTTTGCGAAAATCCTTTCAAACTGCGTAAATTTGTGTTCAAGCATCACGCAAAAACGACTGAAGCGAATGATATGAAATTCGGTGTCATGATAGGTGGTCACTCAACTTAAAACATAGGAGTCGAATTAAAAAAAATCTTGACTAGATTTTGAGATTTTGCGAAAATCATTTCAAACTGCGTAAATTTGCGTTCGCACATCACGTAATAACTGCAAAGGTGAAAAAATGATATTTGGTGAAATGATAGGTGGTCACTCACCTTAAACTATAAGCATATAATTAAAAAAAATTGATCAGATTTCGAGATTTTGCGAAAATCGTTTAAAACTGAGTGAATCTTTGTTCCCGCATTAAGTAATAATGACTAAAGCGAATGATATGAAATTTGGTCACATGATAGATGGTTGCTCAACATAAACTATAGGTGTCCAATTTTTTAAACATTTTTATTAGATTTTGAGATTTTGTGAAAATTCTCTCAAAATACGCTTATATTTCTTCAAACGTCACGTAATAACGACTAATACGAATGATACGAAATTTAGTGATAGGATAGGTAGTTGCTAATCTTAATTTATAGGCGTTGAAATTTTAAAATATATTGATTACATTTTGAGATTTTGAGAAAATCGTTTTAAAATGCTGAAATTTTGTTCCAGCATCACGAAATAAAGACTGCAGGGAATGGAATGAAATTGGGTGACAGGATAGGTTGTCACTCAACTTAAATTCTAGCCTTCAAAATTTTTCAAAAATGTTGATTAGATTTTGAGATTTTGCGAAAATTATTTCAATATGCGTCAATATTCGTTCGCGCATCACATAATTACGACCAAAGCGAATGAACAGATATTACTTAGTTAGTCTCTAACCTGTAATATTTTAACAATACATAAAAATTATAACTTCGCTTTCTTTACTTTGGCAACATACTACATCCATTCTGTGTACTCCTACAATGCTGACGAAAGTTCTTGCTTTTTGGAAATTTGCATTCACTAACCCGTCAAGGACGGGTACTTCAGCTAGTTGAAAATATGAACATAGGCATTTTGGATATATGGTTTAAATACAAAATCACGATTCACCTTAATTCGCAGTAAAAGCTGATGTTTCTGCTGCGTCATATTTAAAGACCAAAGTACATAGAAACCAATTTATTCAGTACTCAGTGTTTTTGTAATTTACAGTACATTTAAAACTGCAAGTATTGCGTGCTAAATACTTCATTTTCTGTAGCTGCGTTAATGTGTTTTTTCTTAGTTTCTCACGTACAAGAAAATGATTCATTAAAGAAAAAAAGAAATAACATGTCTTATATATAAGCAACAAAACGTATTTTTCACTTAAAGTGTCTTTATTATTGTTATTTGCAAGTACTAATGAAATTTTTTCCTCGATTCTATCTAAAGTAATGTTCGTTTACTATTTTTATCATATTTGAGAACATTAACGAAAGCAAAAACAAGAAAACGTAAAGAATCAATAGACTTCACCTATTAGTACACTTTTTTTTTTTTTTAACATTGACGTTATTTTTATGGTTAGGTTTTCTCTAACGTTGGCATTTTTATACTTTGAAAAATAAATGCAAGTATGCAGACTAATTTTTAAAATTAGGAGATTTTTAAATTGTTTTCGACATTTTTTTCACTTTAAAATTCTATTCTTTACTAACCTAACTTCAGTAAGGTAAGGGAGATACCAACGTCAACGATGTGGATCTAAATGTGTTTAATCATTAATCGTTCACTGGTAACATAAATACCAGTGAATGATTCCAAGGTACAAGCTTCTGAAATGAAATTTGTAAAAAATGCAAAGGGATGCACAAGAATGGACATCGAACTAATGATTCCATACGTATCGATTTAAAAATGCACAGAATTAACCATAAAGTAACAGAATATCTAAATAAATTTAAAGATCAAATGAAGCCCAAGTACAAGGACCGACGGTCAGGAAAACTGTTAGAATAAAACCTAGAAGATACTGATGACACAGAGGGCTTGCTCTCCAATGGATTGAATAATAAAGCCGGAACAGGGTTTGACGCTGTCTGAATAATTACGAACAATTAGTACTTATACATATATATCTGTGACGCTCACTTTTTCTTACCCTTCAATACTTGAATCTCTCCGATAACCTTTGATCTGAGCGGTATCGTAAAGTCTCCGAAAAGAAGCTATAGATCTTTGATAACGTGCAGTTCTGACGTTATAGAGCGAGTAAATCCCTGAGTGTTTCGAGGGCAGAATTAGACACTATAGCAACTCGAGGAATCTCATAAGTTTCGAACACTTACTTGACGGATCCCACGTGATCAAAATCCACTCAAAATCTACTTGAGATTCCATCCGAGAGCCGAGATGAGTAGTTTAAGACAGAGAGATGATCTTGAGAAAGTAGCGAGTGCAGAGGCAACTTTCCTCTGGTTTTAAGCCGGTACGGCCAGACTTTGCCCGAACCTGCCATCTTACTGTGTAATTTGCCAACTCAATTTGTATGTGTCGTCTAATAAAGTGTTTTATGCGAGCAAAAAGCCTCCTCTGTGTATTTATGACTTTACAAGGCTAATAGATTAATCCCTGACGTACATGATGATGACATTTTTGTTGAAAAACAGACACACACACACACATTCACTGTCGCAAAAAAAGATGTCTTACTCGGAAATACTTAATAAAAGTTTAAAAGTAAGTGGCAATTTTCCTGATGGGACGCTTGATTTTATTAACTACCATTCAGGTATTTTTGAAACTGATCATTTTTTTTGACACTCCGAAGTGGGAATTCAGAAAGAATCTAAATAATTAGCTTTTTTGTGAATAATTCATTAAAAGCATTTATAACTAGAAAATAAATATCTTTGAATTTATTTACAAGCGACTAGGAACACTAGATTTTGGAGCGCACTCTAACCTACGTGATAGGGGAAAAATTGTTAGTTCTTTCCATTTCATGAAATAACACTGTTTAAAACCGCTATTTGTGCATTCCTTCTAAGCGTATGGAACGCTAGGGTATGAGGGAGTTGTCAGAGGTCGATTAAGAGAAACGTTCCCTCGGCCGCTTACATGACGTATAGTGTACTAAAGGTATTTGAGAAAAAGTGACGGACAACTGGAATACACAAAAAAGCTGCACTTTATTGTAGGTATCTTCACAAAACAGTTATTAAAGAAACAAGTTCAATTACGCACCGTACATTGCTTCCTAAAGACTAAATACATATAACACCAGGAATATATCTAATTGTTCCGGCCATACGGCATGCCGGAGTTCCATAAAAAACGAAGCTGCCAGCTCTCTACAGGTTGGCGAGTAAAATATGAGCACTCATAAGCCACTCCCCCACCTGACAACCACCGTCCGGTAGGCGTAAACAATATAAAAATTTGAAACAAACGGATTAAATGATTGATGCCAAGACAGAAGTGCCAGAATTTGGCGTATGCCAATACATAAGGCTACAACCCCGTGAGAAAACACCGACGGAAGACTGGGAGGCGCCAAGAACTAACACAGCATATGCTAAAGCGAAATTAATTTAGAAGGGAAACCCCGAAAAATCCCAGAGGGTGGTAACTTTTTTGTAATATTAAGATTTTTTCACGCGTATCCTCTCATTTCTTATTTGTTGTGTTAAGGGGACATAGCATCTTTTAAGCGTCTAAAAGGTCAATTCTTAAAAAATAATTTTAAAAAACTAATTCAGGTGATTTCAATTTAGATTTCGAATTCAAGGAAGTGCTTTATGGAACAAGGAAGAAAATGCGGCACCGTTATGTATAATGATACACTGGAAGAAAAACAAGGGCGAAGCACAGATTATACTTACAATATAGAACTTTTGTGCGTATTTAACCCTTTGAGGTGCAACCCTTTCCCAATGCTGAAAAAAGGGAGATCGTAGCCGGCTGCGTCAAAAAAGGGTTTCTAGATCTGTGGCACGCGATGAACGTTTCGATCGTCCGTCCTCTTGCTGGTAGTTAAGTCGAGCGATGGCAACGGCTGCTCTTTTTTCAGCATTGGTCAATCTATCCAGCTGTTCTCGCATTCTTCCATTTTTCAGCAGATGTCAGGGCTGTTAAAAAGAGTCGTGACCATTTTCTTACGGGAAATGACGTGCTAAAAAGTAAAGGATTCACGTGGAGCTATGTCACCCGCAAATATTTTTATAGAAATCAAATCTATTCTTCGTGACTGGCAACAGCCAAAATGTCAGAGTTTGGTGTCCCCTGAGCGGGAACACTGTGCGTTAAAGGGTTAAAATATGAAAGTGATTCAGATTTTTTTTTTTCTTTAATAAAAATCAAAATAAAGTTACATAGAGGTGTTTCCTAGTTTTAGAGGTGTAACATTGCCTTTCTACTCACATCTTAAAAAATAGGAATATGAAATTTTAAAGATGTAAGCATCATTCAGTATACCAAACACATTACTGAAAAATTAATGAAATTTACGACACACGATGAACGCGTTAATATTTAAAGGAGTTGTAAATTTATTTATTACTGAAGAAGGGAGATTAACAGCTGCTAAAGAATAGGTCATACTCTATTGCTTTCATTTTCATTACGAAATTAATTGTCTTCTTCCCAAAAAGAAAAAAAAATGTACTCCGTAACGAAATTATGACTCGCCAAAACTAATTTTCATTAAAGTCCTCTTAACGCACTTTCGCCGATACATATAATTTTCAGCGCCAAAATTTATCATCGATATTATTGCGCGGGGAAACGCACTATGCAAATATGCTCGCTAACTGGATGATCACTTTAAACATCCTCACAAAGTTACGACCGGCACCAGTAAATTACAATTACAGCTAATAGAATTTTATGATGCTCGCTTGATGAGGTATGACACACACTCCTTTTGCCCGCCTTATGCCCGGGCATCTCATGAATATCGATTAGAGGCACAGCCTATCGCAATAAAAGCCCAAAACGT
This sequence comes from Cheiracanthium punctorium, assembly GCA_038373885.1. Lineage (NCBI taxonomy): Eukaryota > Metazoa > Arthropoda > Arachnida > Araneae > Cheiracanthiidae > Cheiracanthium > Cheiracanthium punctorium. The sequence goes on along the minus strand of JAWZYV010017824.1, from coordinate 684,254 downwards.
ATAATAAGATGCAAATAATCACGATGGTACGCGAAGGATGTAAAACGCTAGCGATAACACGCTAAAAAATGGCGCGAACGATAAGAATTGCTCGCGCTAGCTGCTGATGACGTCCCATCCACCAGCCGCTGCCGTTCGTAATCTGAAGAAAATTCCAAGAATAAATTCATCTATGAATGTGTAATGGCACGTGTCGGGCAGTTTTCTCTCCCGTTTTTTACGCTGGTGAAGAAGTGGAAATGGTTTTAGGTGCAGGAGTTGTGCGCCTTGCATACATAAACTGAATAACGAAATTTTTACTAATAGAATATTCAGCTTTGATGGGATGCAAATGCGGCTTGTCGAAGAAATCAATGTCGAAACGGGCTTTATGCAAGGCATTTTTGAATTTTATGCGAAGTGAAATATTTGAAACATTATTTTTTCACGTAAAAAATACTTTTTAAGGTTGTATATATATTTTTTATGCTTCAGGTACTTGTAACTCAAAGCATTTATATACACAGAGGTTGAAATTCGTTTGCGATAAAAGTGGATCAAATGAAAACGGTATGGTGGCTGTAATATTTTGGCATATTCTTTGTCGAAATGCGACAAGATTTTGCGTAGGGGTTTTGCACAAGCAGGGACTTTTTTTAGATGAATTTAGAAAGGATTTTTTTAGTGGTCGTGGTGGGGGGAAGATTTGGATAAACTGCCAAGACAAATATCGTTTTTTAGCAAATTATTTATTTATTTTATCAAACATATTACCAATCCGTTACTTTTGTCAATTGGCTTTGTGTTATTTTGGTTTGGTGTACCAGAAATAGAAAGTTTATAGTTTTTGTTAATATGTTTTTTAACCAATTGCCAACTAGGTATCCAGTTTTGCCAAGTTCAGCAGAATTTGGTAGTGTCAATAGGAATAGTCTGCCCTTCTTCTTCCCCTTTAGTAGGATCCTGTATATAAGGCAAGATAGGAAATTTAGTTAGTGGAATGGACTTGTCCTAAACAGTCGTGTGGAATGCCGTAAAATGTCTCGAGGCAGGCAGAAAATTGTATTGACGGAATTTTTCTATCAAGAAAACCCGTTTGTCTTTGAGATCCTGATTTGTATTTTGAAGACTGGAGTTTACAAGCAAAATAACGGCTGTAATTTAAAAGAAAATATTCGTTCCAATTCAAACATATTTCTCTAAATGTTGGCAGCAGTGCTACCTAGCGATTCATATCATGATGTGTTCTCTTCCGAAAAATTCATTGCAGTTCATAGATACAGCACTATTTATCAGGAAAACAGATCGGTAAGAGATCCTCGAATTTCTCAAGAACTGTTTTCTCCTTTCGTTGCTTCAATGACTCGTAGGGCCATCATTGGAAATTAGAAAAAAAAGGAATTTCCTTTAAAATAAAATGATATATACCCTAATGTTTGATCTCCCATGTATCTGTTATATGATAACATTAATGATTTAATTCATTCTAGTTCTCTTGAAGATGCACTAACATTGAAATTCTACCTTATGATTCCAGTACTATTTTTCCTTCCATTTTCATGCTTTTCAATATATGCAATATGTTTCTCTAATTTACCGCTTTTTAACCAATGCAAAATCTTCTGTATAAGGGGTTATATAATGTATATCGGAATTCTTAAATATTTCGTAAAAGTATACCACTGTTCACTGTGTACTTCGCATTATTTGACTAAGTCTGCGGAAGTTCTCGGGTTTTCCATGTGCTAAGAATAGCCTTCATAGAGTCACTATAAAAAATATATTTGATTCAATAAGTACACATCATTTATCAATTGGAATTTTACAAAAGCGTATTTCGTATTTCTGGATTACATGGTGTTAAGTAAATGTACCTTAGACAGATACGCAAAGAAATGCAAAGCAATGTATTTGGCTTTATGATATCGGCGCTGGTAAATATTATCCTATAGAGCTGATATTTGTCTGGCAAGTATTTAGAGTCAAGCAGATTAAATTTAGTGAACATGTGCAATGAGTTTATTATATATAAATATTATATCTAAATGAAAGGCTTGTGTAAATGATTCCCATAGCTGAAAAAGCGGACCAGCAATACACGCCATATGAAGAATACAAATTTCTTTACGAACATGCGCGCGTTTATGTAGTAAACATTGAAAGAAATTCTATTTCTGAGTGCTTTAAGGGAATATTTTAAGGAGGGCCTTTAAACGTCCAAAAATCCAGATTCTATTTCAATAAAACTAAATGCAAAAGCATAACTGTTTATTAATTCAGGCGAACACAATGTCGAAACATAAAAATGTACTTAAATGATAAAAAAAATGCTCATAATTTTAAAAATAAGCACAGGCTCAACAAAGCCGCATTAATGCTCAAAGAAAGCATAAGTAATGGGAGTAAACATATTTAATGGCCATAAATCCCACCCATTGCTTCGTTTACTGCCTCAGAAGTTGCTGTGTTTATGCCTTCAAAATGACTTCAAGGTGTTGCCACCTTCCGATTATAAAAGAAATGAAAGAATTAGGTGAGAAAAAAAAAGAAAAACACGCCCATATAACAAAAGCCTTCCTTTCTTGCATCCACCATTTATATGAGCCACAAAGTACGGCCTCGATAGGAATATAATATTACAGGAGAAAAATGCACAACAGGTAAGGGCTGTATTTTACGAGTGTATCTATTGGATTTCTCTGAGCTGCATACGAGCTGGCCTTATCTTTTTTTTTTCTTTTTTTTTTGTAGCTGTTCTTCAGCAGGGAATTTTATGGCAGATTGTAAATTTGCGGATCGTAATGCAGAAAGAGGAAAAGGAAAGGGATATACCAAAAAAAAAATAGGTGGTAGTTGATAAAAAGAATAACCGACGTTAGGAGAATAAGCACGTGAAATAAATTATGGAGGTGAACCGTTCCTATTTTATTCAACTTTCGGGTTGCGTTTCGTTTATCCCTTTATTTTTCCTCCTATAGTAAAGACGGCATTGCAAATTCCACAGTTATTTGAAGGAGTTATTTTAATGTAATCAGACTGCCTTATCTCCGTAAAGAATTAATTACATTTCGCATAATATCAAATAATTCTTTTTAAATCATTTATGGGCACATTATTTTGAGGAACATACGAATTTTTACACCTTCAGCCACTTTCATGCAATGACTGTTTTTTGTTTAATATCCGATGGCCAATAACGAAAAGTCAAGAACAATGTAGAATGTTTTTCCCAAAACCATTTAGCTAGATGTATATATGGCTACTTTTTGTCATAAAGCTTATGAAGATGAAGGCATTTGTCTAACCGTTCGATGAGCTTTTCGAAAGCCTCTTCCAGAAACGTGCCCGCTAAGGATACTACTCAGTGTTGCCAACTCTGCCGGAGAAAAAGTCGCTAGAATCAAAGCTAAAAGTGGCTAGAAATGGCTAGAATTGTGACGTCAAGTGAATCATCCTTATTGCGCTGTTGACATCCGGGAAGTCCTCTGTGAAGTTTTATTTCGCTACCGTATATCGGCTGTTTAAGGGGAAAAAAAAACAATTTTGAAATTTTGCATCCTCAAATTTGCGAAATTGCATTATAAATTAAATTTAAATAACATTTAAGTATGGAAAAATTACAAATGCGAGCTAGCGGATCAGACAGTATAATCAACAGCAATTGAAAACTGTTAGAAATGGACAGAAATCGTCTAAAACAGAAAGAATATGGCTAAAATAGCTGCTTGAATTTTTTCGAAAATTTGTGGCAAGTTAGGTGCATAAATTGGGCAAATCTAGCCACTAAGTGGATAAGTTGGCAACCCTGATGTAGCTGACCTGGGACTGATCGTTTTTTGGAAAACTTTAACTGGTTTGTAAGGTTTGACCTTTTAGCTATAGCGTTTTCTTCTAGGTAACATATGCAAATCCCTCAATACTAAGTCAATAACCCTTAGATACTAATAAGATTTTTCAAAAGCCCGGTTTTATGAGATTCACAAAAGGCACTATTAGCCATTGACTTAACGCTGAGCAATTTCGACAGGTACCTGAATTGTAGATTTGGCTAAAAGCCTAAATTGAGGAAATCTATAGCTTCCTGAGAAATGAAGTTTTTCGAAACAACGTTCAGGCACTTGGTAGCATAATCTGTGGCAATGTTATATAAGAGATCATAGCAAAGCTTGTCTATTGACATCGTAAATGACCAAAGTTTCATGGCAACGATATCGCATAGAAACGATATATATATTCCTGGCATTTGGTTATAAATTCTTCTTACACTTTCTTGTCTTTTGTTTAACTACTCATAGGATTTTAAGTAAAAAACAGCCGTTGTATTATTGAACATATTATTTTTTCGCTATTACAGAAATCAAATTATACAACTAGAGAGTTACCAAATTATAGATATTTTAACCAGGGCGTTACCATATTATTTTTAGTTTTACATTCCAGTTTATATATAATACCCGTTAAAACTACGGCTTCCTTTCAGTTAAGAGATTTAAAATCAATTTTCGTTAATATTATATGTTTTTAAGAGAAAGCTATTTTTTTTCATATCAATTTCTATGTGTTCGACTGCAATGAATATTTAAAAATACGAATGTATAAGGGAATTACCTGCACTACTAACTTGTTAAAATGCTATCCAAAATTTTCCCTAAAGCAATTCTCTTGGGATAAAAAGTTCTAATGTTTTTATGCACTGTGTTACTTGCCCCTTCCTGAAAGTTTTTAGAAGAAGCAACGTTTCTTTTCTGTTTACGTTTTGAACTCTTTCTTATCTGCTCACTCCTTAAATATTTAACATGAGTGATGATTTTTGTAAAAGGGGAAAACTGCTTTTCATCCAGACATTCCATCCCCCCTTTTTCCCCAAGTAAGCTTTCCTTTTTCCTCCTTGTTTTTAAGTTACTATAAAATCCAGCGGGCTAACTGCACGGAAAAAAAAAAAAAAAAAAAAATGTTTTGTTGGATTGAACGAAATTTTGTTTATATAACAAAAATTTGGTTGGCGCTTTTTTAACCGAATAATTTAGTTTGTTTTAACAATTTCTTTTGTTAAAATGACAAAACATTTTTTTTTTTTTTTTTTGAAATAGAACCAACCAAAGATTTGTAGAATCAATAAAACAAATTTTTTCAGTGTGTGTAAAAGTTGAGATTTTATTTATAGTATTTATTTTAAATAATTCTAATCTTTATGAACAAAAACTTTTTTTTTTCTGTTTTTATATGTTTAAATGCTAGTTTCTCAACCTCAGTGTCCTAATGTTAGTATTTTATAAATATAAATTGACGATGTTTTTTTTAAGGATGATATGGGGATGTATAATTACTTAAATTCATTTATAACAAATTTATTTTTCAGAATTATTACATCTGAAAGTTCATCAATAAAGTAGTTTCTCTCTCTCTCTCTCTCTCTCTCTGTTTTTTTATTTATTTTTTATTTTACGTATTTTTTTTTAATTGCTGGTATTTGTCGAGCATTCATCTTCCCCTTTGGCATCGGAGCATCGAATAGGTGGACCAGCGTCTTCCCTATGCGATATCCTATTTCTATACTAATTCCAGGTGAGAGACTTGCACTGATAGACCTAGATTGGCACCCCCAGATGCATCATTCAACAGGGAGAACACTGAAACCTATAGAAAAACTGCACCGGACTCCTTCAAAAGATGTTTGGCAACATATATATGTTTATTTCGCTAATTAATTACAATTTTTAGAACATATATATATATATATATATATATATATATATATAATTTTTTATAAGTAGCTTTTTTTAAAGTAAACACATATAATACAAAGAAAAATATGAAGATAATTAAATAGAAAAAACAAGCAATATCTCTGATACACATTTTTTAAAAGATACTTCAGATTCACTTACTCACTCTTCATGAAACAGTCATCAAAATTTATAAAAACTGTTTATGATTTTTGCGGTTGAAAATAGATGAAACGAATGGGAAAAAATTAAATGTTACTATCATTTGAGAGCGTTCGACTTCGATGCGAATATACAACTGAAATATTTTTACTATTTTATTAGTTGCAGATATTTCTTATATTAAATCTGAGCTCCCATTTCTCCAAAAAAGAAATTAATGTCTTAAAATTATGTATTTCTTAGAAAACATTTCTTCTCTAGAAATATCTTCTTAGAATTATATCCTTCTTAGATTATGCAAATCGATATTTAATAATATTTCTTCTTAGAAAAATGTAATGTGATATAATAATTTTGCCACAAAAAAGGCATGATGCTATTAAAACATGATATTCTAAGAGAAATATTGTTTCAATATATTTTCTTAGAAATGCTTTCGCTCTAAATACTCGATTTTTTGTGCAGTTATATGAAGTCATATTTTTAGAATTCACCAGCATTTTTAATGTTGCATTTTTAATTTGAATTTCTAATGCTGCTGTTACAATATTTTAATATGCACCTAGGAAAAAATAATTAACAAATTTCTGGAATCGCTATTATTATGCAAACAAATATTTGTGTCACTTGTCTTACAAAGTATTTCCTCATACAAATTGATTGGAAATGAATTTTTAAATTTGTTGACTTTTTCTATTTGACTTTGGAAATTACGGGTCTTTAGAATTTCTATTGTTTGTAATCATTTAAATTATGCCAATTGCAATATCGTTTATAGCGTATATTATTCAGCAAAGTAGCTCAATATGAAATAAGGAAATATGTTTTTATTTTTATTTTAAGTGGAAAATGCCTTGTAGTTATTTTAAAGAAAGTTGCTTGTCTATTGCTTGAATTTTCAGCATTAAAACTTCTTTAACTTTAATTAAGCATAAATGTGCTAGAAAAGTTTACACTACATTCACACTTTATGTACACCCTCTCATAAAATTATTCAATTAAGAGATAAACTTCCTACGTTGGTTTCGTATATTAAAAATTATTTATCACAAAATGTGAATGGGGCTATTTATGCTTATAACTTGCCATATTTCTGTAGAGTTATGCGTTTTTCAAAAACTTAATAATTATTCGCAAAGCTAAAATAGGAATGTTCGCTTTTACTCGAAAACTTTTTTGTGAGTTGTACTTGCGTTCTAATATCTGTAATTCTCTTTTTAAAATATTGACATTGTTTTTCTACATTACACACAGAGCCACACCCGAATTTCAATTCACTGTGATGTAAAGAGTGAAAATGATTGCGAAACTTTACAATGCCATTATTTTTCTTTTAAAATATTAATTTAGAATAATAATGTATTTAAAAGCTTAACAGAATAATACCTATTTTTAAACAATGTTTCCTTAAGATATCTGTAAGTTTTTGATTTCATTTATTCATGTCTATTTCATACTGCATGAATAGCAGCGATTTTACTTTTTTTTAATGCTTATCAGATACTGAAAATAACTTAATTTATTAATATGAAAATCAATTTGAAGTATTTAAAAAGAACTTGCATTATCAGGCTTGTTTTTTTAAGGAAATCATACTTTCAAACAGGCTTTTAACCCTTTAATGCGCAGTGTTCCCGCTCTGGGAACACCAAACTCTGACGCTTTGACTGTTGCCAGTCACGAAGAATAGACTTGATTTCTATAAAAATAGTTGCGGGCGACGTAGCTCCACGAGAATCATTTACTTTTTAGCACCTCATTTCCCGTAAAAAATTGTCACGATTATTTTTAACAGCACTGACTTCTGCTGAAAAATAAACGAATGCGAGAACAGCTGGATAGATTGCCCAATGCTAAAAAAAGGGCAGCCGTTGCCATCGATCGACTTAACTACCAGCAAGATGGCGGGCGATCGAAACGTTCATCGCGTGCCACAGACCTTTTCTGACGCAGCTGGCTGTGCCGGCACAGCCAGCTGTCGTCAAAAAAGGATCTCTAGATCTGTGGCACGCGATGAACGTTTCGATCTTCCACTACCTTGCCGGTAGTTGAGCGATGGCAACGGCTGCCCTTTTTCAGCATTGATAAAGGGTTGCGCCTCAAAGGATTAAATAATCCTATAGCGACATAGTCTAAAAATGTTTAGACCACGCCTTTTTTTTACCAGTAGTATGCACTGTCAGAAACTACGAATCGAAAAAAGTTACCAAACATTCAGAGAAATACTTAAAACAAGATTTAACTATTTCTCTGATGCCTAAGATAAGCAGGTTGATTAAAAAAATGCAATTGAATTTAATGAAGAAGTATTATTGATTGTTTCGAGTGGTTAACTTGATTGGTATTTTGTTTCATTATGCTGTTCAAAACTGTCTTCACGCCCATCGTTTTATAAAAGAAACTTTATGAAACAGTTATAGTGAACATCCCGAAACTTTTTTATCATGTCATCATCTCAGACGGGAAAACAACACTCTGTTAACATCTATTAACTTTCATGAAACATTTAGGAATGCTTTTTTAAACGTTTTAACTTTGACAGAATCTCTGTGCCTCCTGGCATTTAAATGTAAAATTAAATATACACTACTTGAATGAAATCATAAGGAAAACTCCTCTTTCATCTTGATATAACAAAAATTATTCACTTATTTCCTTAGTTACTAAATGATTATTATTAAGGAAGTAATACCGTTAAAATTGGCGTCAAGTAATATGAATGATACATTCTTTTTTGCACAAACAAATTGAATGAATTACTTTTTTTTTCATCAGCATGGACGGTAATTTGCTTATCATAGGAAAATACTTCATTTGGATATAGCGAGCATCTCAGAGTTCATTTACCATATCATAATACCAGGAGATTTGCGTAGCCTGGATTTAAAAGCGTGCATTAGGTGTTTAAGGCATAATTTGCAGAAAACTATTGTCAACTGATATTAATCAGTGATGCATTGATCTGTTCTTTTTTCATAAATATATATAGTTTTAATAATATGAACTCGTTTTCCTTAATTTCTAGGTATGTATACTTAAGCATTTCAAAGTTAATATTTCGCTAATTATATATAATGGCATTATATGAATCACATTATAGGCATATACATTTTATTTACCCCTGAACTGTAAAAAAAGTCCATGAACGTTTTTTGGGAAACGGGAAAAGTTAGACTCACAAATACCATACAGATACCATACTCCCATCTGAATAGTGCTCTCACAATTTGCTTAAAAACACGTAATTCACTTAAAAAGGGCCCCAAACTCAAAAAAAAGAAATCCACGGACTTTCCTTGGAAATAATGTGCACTTGAGGTGCCCTAGACTTCCAAAGAACGCTACATGAAAATGCCTATAACTTTACTGAACAACTTAGAAAAAATCCCACTGAATTCTTCGGTTAATATAAATTGCACAGTAAAATTATAGGCATTTTCCTGTAACGTTCCTTGGAATTCCAGGGCACCTCAGTTGAACATTATTTCCTTGGAAAGTTTCTGGATTATGTTTACAGCGTGGCCAGCGGGTAAATAAAAAATCACAGAATATGAATGCGATATTCAGTTTAACGCCATGCTTGGGAATGTACCACGAAATTTAGAAATCAATGAAAATAAAATAGAACAGTGATTTTTATTTCGGTATAAAATGTTGTCTATGTATTAATTCAGGGTTTAAGCTAGATTCACCCAAATCTATTCTGTCGTTGCAGTGTTAAAGAGTAAAAATCATACACTCACAAACTTTATCATTTATGATATAAAAGAATACATTTCTATCCAAACAAATTCACTAAACTAACTTTACGGAATCAGTAAGAACGCCATTTTCCTATAAAACAAAGAAAAAAAAAAGAAGAAAGAAAACAGCTAAACTCCACCAAACGAGCAAAGGGAAGATGAGAAGCAAAAATCGAATTTTACTAGTGCTCGGAATTTCATCGCTCTCCGCTTGAAATTCCGATAGGTTCCCGGGGAATCGCACCCGAAGAAATTCGCGTGACTAGTAACTTGAACGTTAGAAAACGTACACACGCAATATTTTACGTCTCCGGAAAGTACAAATGAATAGGATGTTCTGCTGCATGCCATCTGTGCAGTTCCTGGGCCCGGAATGAAGCGGGGGGGGGGGAAAATCAGGCAAAGTGGTGCATCGTCCTTTAGATTTGCAAAAAGGAGTAAGCGTTTCTCTGTCTGAGGATACATGTCACAGGCTGTAAAAAGAGGAGATGTATCGACCGCATCGCGTTTGTTGACAATTTGAGTAGAGTAAAGAATGCTGCATCTGTTAAAAAAAAAGTTTCGTTGTGTAACAATCGAAGTGAGTAAAGTAAATGAAAAAGAATACGGGGATGGATTTTCATTGACACAACTCTTTGAAACAAATTCTTTTCTATTCATCCAGTGTCGTTTTGTAACGGCTGAAAAGCGCGAATTAGTTTTGAAGAATTTAAAAAGTCCAAACACCGTTATTCATTGTAATTTATAAGAAGCATTTTAAAATGTTTCCCCATTATATCAGGTTGTAACGAAAGTTTTCCGCCATATCTGCCTGAAAAACTAACTTCTAACTCCTTAGAAAACTGTTTTGAACTTTCGGTACCAAACCGGCACAGTGTCACATGATACAACAATAGTACTTAAAGCTGTACTCATAATTTGTTGATATTATGTAGCTGACTTTTTGCAACACAACTGGAAGTAAATGATGGTTCTAATCCTCTAGAGTGATAGCTCCATTTGAGACACCTTATACTTAATGATAACTATATTTTTTACAGATTTCACAACACAGTGTTATAAAGTAAGCCTCTTTCTTTCAAATGCCAAAAATTGTTTGACAAAATATGAGCAAATACGCCAACGAGAACTGTGTGCTGACGATGTTTGCGGTGGCGGGAAACTTTCGTTTCAACCTAATACTTCAGAAAATGCAGTTGCTATGATTATTTTCTAATAAATATTAGATATAATTATATATAATTAGATAAAATTATGAAAATAATGTGTACTATCATATCTCCTTTCAAACTAATGGTAGCTGTCTTGCTTTTCTTAATCCAATAATGACTTTAAATGACGTCGTTTGAACATGAAATGTTGAAATTTTAGGTACTACTTAATAAAAACATTAAATTTAATTTTAAATCACCTTTTACGTAACAAGAATTTACTAGATCATTATAAATTATTTCAGAAGTAATTATTTAAAAAATAAATGAATCTGCATTTTAAAAATTAAAGGCTTACAATCCTCCTAGATTCTTTTTTAATGTGTACGATTGTTTATAGAAATAAAATGCATTTTCATTAAATAAAAATGGTACTTTTTCAAACAATATTTTCAAACAATTGTTTTCAAACAATATAATCGATTATTTACCAAATTCTAGATTGGGAGCTTTTAAGTAAACTTATTTTTAATTTGATGTAAAGAGAACGTATTATAAGAACGTATATACGTACCTTACAAGAACGTATTTAATATCATGTTTGATTTTTTTTTGAGAACTTTAATCAAATGAATAAGATATTTTCTGTAAAAGTAGGTATTTTAAATTAATTTGATTAACTTTCCATTGTCAGAATAGTAGTCGCTCTTTTACGGACATTTATTGTATTTATTTAACTAAAAAGAAAGGTAAATATTACACATAACCCCTTACACGCATACGAGCTTAATCTTAGTGTAATCGAGCTTTTATTGTATTACATTTAACAGTCAAATGCAATCAATATGACGTATGCTTTGCTTATTAAGAAGTCTCATATAACTTCAACTAAATTGTGTACAGCTGAGGCAGTTTGAAACATTTTTAATGAAAAAAGTATTTTTTTCTGCTTTATAATCATGATGTATGAGAAACTGTTATATTTATAATTCATTTTCCAAATTATAAGCAGTGAGAATGTTGCAAGCCAATTTCAATGTGAAAAAATACATAAATATGTACAGTCTTTACTTACCTTGTTAAATAAAATGCTTTTATCATACTGTAGGAGAGTTTTACTTTTTGAAATATGCAATCATTGCTTTGTAAGCCTATTTTCTATTTATTTTAGTTTATTTGTTTATTGTAAAATTTTACCAATTCAATAAATTGTAGTAGACAATAAACAAGACAAACTTTAAGAAAAAAGAAGAATGTCTTAAAGAACAGAGCACACACAATGAACCTGTCATCTATAGATCAGAACATCTTCCTAAATATTCACGACTTTTAACTTGTATAAATGAAGTACACAAGTCAAAGAATTCTACAAATATAAATTTAGAATTTAAAAAAATAATAATACTTTACTCAGAGTGATAAAAACTACTTTAATGAAGGTAAAAGTAAATAAATTATTTTTTACTTTTACTTGTACGAAATTTCAAGTTTGGCAGAAATTAGTAAAAACAGCACAACGCAGCGCAGAAATATGCAGATTTTGAGAAATTTGTTTGTTTTTATTTTAGTAGTTAAACTTCAAAGTTTGTAATATATCTGCAATATTTTATTTTATTAACAATATTGCAGATTGTTATGTAAATTCCCCGTATCAAAAACCCGTTTTTGCCTCGGCGAATTAAAAATACTTTCCTTTCTGCTTAATTTGTAATACACACGCACAGTTAAGTGTTAAGTGTTAAGTTGTGTAAACACACACGCACAGTTAAAATATTAAAAATCTATTTAATTTTAGTTGCTTTAACAGTAAAAGAAGTTCAGTTTCATTCAGTAAATGCAACAGCTATGTTCATAAAACATTCATGAACAAATTAAGTTAGATGCATTTTAAGCATTAAAATCTTTGAGTGCATTTAATTTTACGTCACTCAGTCCTATTCTCCATCATACTTATTTTCATTGAAAAGCTTAACTGTTGAAGTGTCCTGCAAGCTGTAAAAAATATTGTGAATTCATCAAGAAGTAACGAGACATGGAGCTTCATCTCTTGATGAAGTTCAGAGCTACATCCATTTGGTACCGAAGGAAAGCATTTTTTTCCCAACTGCGAGATATAGCATGTTGGAAGTATTTACCCATTAACGTCTTTTGAGCTAGTTGTGCTACTGGCGTTGGTTGTCTATTGGTGACGAGCTCGAAATATTATATTCTTCCCTAGTAGATCAACTGGTTCAGAAAATGTTCAATGACGTTCAAAGAACGTATTTTGAGCTGGTTGTGCTACTGGGGTTGGTTGTCTATTGGTGACGAGCTCGAAATATTATATTCTTCCCTAGTAGATCAACTGGTTCAGAAAACATTCAAAGACGCTACTGGGGTTGGTTGTTTATTGGTGACGAGCTCGAAATATTATATTCTTCCCTAGTAGATCAACTGGTTTAGAAAACGTTCAAAGACGTTCAAAGAACGTCTTTTGAGCTAGTTGTGCTACTGGGGCTGATTGTCTGTTGGTGACGAGCTCGAAATATTGTAGTGAATTTACGTGGATTTTACCAAGATTGCAGATGTATCAAACAAAATCGTTTAGTTTACGAAAACTCTTCAGTGCCGATATATCAAATAATAATAAAATATTAGTTTATGGAGTATCAAAGTAAACTTTTCTGCGTGATTTCAATTGCTATCAACGCACTGCCTGCACCTATAAAACAGGAAAAGTATAATTGTTATGTAAATTCTCCATATCAAAAACATGTTTTTGCCTCCGCGAATTAAAAATACCTTCCTTTCTGCTTAACTTGTAATTTTGTGTAAACACACGTGCTCTTTATGTTCTCTCAATTACGCGTAAAGGATTTTTTTTTTCTATTTTGAATCTACGATATCATTAAAACACTTAAGGTGTTTACCATTTTAACCTGAGTTCCAAACATAATTATATTAAGGAGACCGGAGTTAATGGGTCGTAACTTTTCTACTTTTGATGAACATAAACAATTAGCAGGTTAATAACGGGAACAAGGGAAATTAATTACTTACAAATAACCCTAATGATGTTCTTAGGATATTATTCTTTTTTTTTTAGTGTGCCCTGAAAGGTTTACCGTGTTAACGTGATTCTTTAACTATGGAGGTTTTTTTATTTCTTTTTACAGCGGTCTCGTATTTTTATTTTTATTTTTAAGTGTTTGTAGATGTTTTTAACGGTTTCACGTGATGTTACTATCAGTTATGTATACTTAATAAGAGACAAGTAACTAGCTGTTGGGCTTGAACTGTGCTGAGGAAAGAATTTCTATTTTTTATACATTAGAAATAAAACAAAAATTACAGGGACGTTTTTAAACAATGGAACCTTGTTAAAAGAAAATTCATTTTTTTCTGTTTATTTACATACTCATAAAAATACCGAGTAAAGACTCAAGTAGTTTTAAATAAATCTATATATTTATAAATCTGTCTATATAATAGTTTGAACGTAATAATATTTTAAAAAACAAGCAAAACAATTTTGAATAGAGGATTTTTTTAAAGCATTTGTTTTACAAAATCTGTTATGTGGATTATATTACATAGTTTCCGAATAATCCAGTGACATATAAGTTTTCCATAAAACTTATACATATTTCTGTCTAAAGTGCTTAAGCATTTACTACAAAGATTTTTATATAACTGACTTTTGAATGTCAGCAGAATTCATCATATCTCGTTTTTTCCAAATTTTATTATTAGTTAGTCCTTGCTCAAATAGATTAGGCAATGGGCAATATCTTACATAGAATTTGCTTTACCAAACGTACACAATAAATTAAAATTAAATCATAAACACTCTTAAAATAGGCATTTTCAATTACTTTACAAAAATATTGCTTTTTAATTAACCTATGTATATATATATATATATATATATATATATATATATATATATATGCAGATGTGGCAGTAGTAAAATTCTGAATAAAAGTCAACCCTAATTTTTTTTAAGTCTCTTTCCAAAACGAGCTTTAAATCCAACTTTAGGAAAAAAACGTAAACCTCACTTATACTGAATTATTCCGTACTTTCCTTAAATTAAACTCCGGGACTTTTTTTCCGGAAACTTTATTTTCTTCAACCTTTTTACAAATACCATCATACATAAAAAGCAAGGGTGAGAGTTAGAAAGACCTATTGACATATATTTTAAACATTTTTAATGAAGGGGAAAAAAAAGAGCAAAGAACAGCGTTTAAAGCTATTTCTTGCAAAGAGAATAACTTTGTGGTTCACAAGGTTGGTTCAAAAGACTTAAGGAAAAAGGTAACAAACAATAAATTTACAAATTAATTAATAAAATAGTATTACAAATTTCAGTTTTAAATATTACTTCAGAACAGCGGCTCCCAAACTTTTAACATAGTGTTCCCAACAAAGCATAACCTACGATGGTACGCATTCATAACCGAAAAGTACCATAGTTTGCCACCACATATGCTAGTGTTGAAAGTTAATTGCACAGTTTTACTGATCAGAAACCTTAGTAATACAAAGGGATGACGATCAATTGCATCCGCTCCAACAGCTATCAATCAAATCGAGTGCCGAGTTGCACCGGAATCCACATCTTGCCCCCCTTTCAAAAATATGCTACTGATGACCCTTTGCGAGACCCCAAAGAACATCACTGGGTCCGCCGTTGCTATAGGGCCTCTACGAAAAATGCTACCACTGGCCCTTTGCGAAACCGCAGGCTTTCTCTATGACTGTCCCCCTTCCTTCCATTTCGCGTCGGTGGATTAAATTCATCAGCTGTGCAACTCGCTCTTTTCTCCTTTCGCCTGGTGCAACCAAACCATTCTCGAATAAAGGAAGCATTAATCAATGGAACAGGAATGCGCATCAAGCTTATGCATGGTAATGCTATTGACAGTGAAGTTTTAACTGGAATCGCAAGCAGTAGGAGAATGTGGATTTCAAATAAACGGATAATTTGGAATATGTCCCACGTACAACATATTCCGGAGCTATTTTTTCTTTCACTTTTCTCTCAAAAGAAACCAATTTCCATTTATACCTGCATTTGCGATGGCAATAAGTAAGTCTCAAGGACAAACATTCGAAAACAAATTAAGCATTATTGAGGCAGCAAGTTTTTCAATTGCACTTCGCAGAAAAGTAGTGCTCGATCATTCTATTGATTATGATTTTATGTTATGTTTTTATACTATGTGATTTTTTGTTATTTTTAAATACTTTGAAAAACACAGAAGAAATAGCTTCGTAGCCTTGACGAAACCTGGCCAGTATAGTAATAAAATAAGTAAGTAAATAAAATAAACAGGGAAATGTAAAAAAAAGCGCATTGCCGCTTTTTAAATATGGGTTCGCACAATTATACCTCATTTCTCCTATTGTTCACACTTTTCAAATAACTATAAAACTAATTCATAGTGACGTATTTGAACACGCTCGCAGCTGACGTAATAGAACAAAATAAAAACGCGCTATAAGCAATGATTGTAGAGGTATAAGTGATGATTATATAGAAGTTGAAAATATTACGGTTGAATTTCGACCACTGGACGACCACTAGTAAATATAAAAGTATTAAAAATAGTAATTATAGGACTAAGAAAAGTAAAATTAGGCTAAATTACTTTATTTTGTTTTATGAGAGCTATCAGGTGGACACTCTACATTTTTCAAATTTGAATTTATTCATCATTATTCTTGGAAACTACACGCTGAATTATTTTAAAGATTTCTTATACAATGGGGGACAAAATGAAGTAACAATTTTATTTTCGGTCCGTTTTAAAAACTCACATTTTTATGGGTTAAATCATTTAAAATACTTCTCTTTCTTTCTGGTAAGTACGACTTGAGATTTCAGGTTTTATAATAAAGTATTTTAAAATAAAGACGACCTTTAGATCTTCCTTTTAATTAGATAGAGCCAATTACATTTAAAAACTTAACAATCTGCAAAAGCATTCTTTTAATGTTCAATTCCTTTTATTGTTCAAGTTTTAGTGCTCTTGATTAATTCAAGGAGAAAATTATGTTGAGAGCACTTCCGTTGCAATTGCCCTGCAATAATTGCTTTCAATAATAAAAATAATGTCAGTAATTGGGGAAAACTGAAGAAAACTGGCCATTAAGAATTTAAATAAATGGTTCGACCTTAATTCAAATTGATCACAGGACTCTGAAACAAAAATGTGCATACAAATTGCTTTCTTCAGACAATGTCTTATCTCCAATGATTTTAATTGTTCAAATAACCTGTTTAGCATTTTATGCGGGTTGAAGGATTAAATGACCATTTGGTGATATTTTCATTGTCTTGAAAAAGTAAAATTCTTGCGAAAGAAGAAGCTGTTTTGGAAATGGATTTTGAAAAATAGTTTTGTAGGGTTACTTTTTTTTCCGGAAAACGTTTTGGAAAATTCCTTTGAAGGATTTGCTATATTTAACTCTCTTTTCTTTCGTAAAAGAAATATTTATAGATTAATATTGTGATTTTCCATGCTGGCCAGAAATTATATGTTTTCATTAAAAATACTGATTAAAAATAATTTGTCTAAATAACCATTTTTAATGCAATAACTCTCAAATGAACCATAATGTTTTAAAATTCATAAGATAATTTGAATAACACTTCAATACGTTTTCCGAAAAGTTGTTTGAAAACAAAGGTTTCGTTCCCAAATTCCTATGTGTGTTTGAATTCTTTTGACCTCATTTAAAAGTGTGTCGCTGTGCGTTAAATATATATATTGCAAATTTAAATTGCTGTATAAAATAATTTTTTAAAATATATTCCAAAAAGTTACTATTGACTTCGTTGGGCAATTTTAATGAAAAACCGTTTTGTGCTACGCTAGTATAAGGTAACACAAATCAAAGCGCTTGACAACTTTGATCGTGCTTGATACTGAAATTATGTTTCCCTCTTCCAAATATTTCCTTTAAAATATCTGGCTGTGTTTGGTATAAAAATTTTCAAATAGATGAATATTAGATCAAAAGGATTTAGGTATAATGGAGGCGTTGCAGTGAAGTTGTGGAAAAAAAATCAAACTGCAAATCAAAAATGTATCAAAATCCCATTACTAATATTTTTTTACTTCGTTATACCTATAAAAAACAGAGAGACTGAACTGACTGCCAATATATTGGGTCGAATTTTAGTTAGGTAGCTCATTTCGATAAGAAGTTTTCAAAGAAAGTATTTTCGTACAATTCTGGAAATATTTTGCGTCTTGCTAAATAAAGCGCCGCTTTTTGTGGATTATTAGTTTCTAACGATTATCGGTATATTTTTCAAGCCATTTTCTTTTATACCATGATTAATTGTATTCTGTTCAAAGTTTTGTTTTGAAAATAAGCCGTTCTTTTATATTTAACTATCCTCAATGTCTTCAATTTTAAAGTAATAGATATATTATTTTTAGTTTCATTTTTAACACTTTTAGCATAACTTAGGTGTTTTTTTTTATTAATGAAAAAATTAATGTACAATGTTATGAAAAACTACTGGAAATAAAGTTTATAAATTAAAATCATCTTTTTAGGGTCTGAATTTTCCTTCAAAATGATACCAGCCGAATCATTAATCTCATGCCGTTGTATCTGATTCGTCCTTCATCGTTTTCTTTCTATCCATCAACGAAAACGTCGTCATTTTACGCCCAATCTCCATATTTCATTTACAATTTAACAACACCATTCAAGTTTATCGTAAATAAACAACTTACTTTAATCGGGCAATCCCTTGTGCTGTGACGTCCAAAATTTTAAAACATTGGTTAAAGAAATACACACTGTCCGATTATACATTACTATATAGGTAGTCTTCATAAAATAACCAAGAATTACATATCTTGACGTGGGTTTCATAATTCAGTACTACACTGAAAAAAATAAAATCCGAGAATATTTTTTTGAAATAATGAACGGCAGGGATGCCACAAAACTCCAAGAAACGTTACATGGAAATACCAGGAACTTTACCATTCCATGACTTGTATTGCTCAGTTAGTTCCTGATGTGTTCATGTAGTGCTTCTTGGAAGTCTAGGCCTCCTCATCTGCCGGGGATTTCTTTTTAATTTTATTTTTTTTAGAGCGTTTCTCATTTTTTTAGGTTAAATGCATGTTTTTAAAGTGAAATCCCTAGTAGCACAACTAGTTCAAAAGACGTTCAAAACACGTCTTTTGAACGTCAAAAAACATGTTTAGAACGTTCTTTGAACGTGTTTTGAAACAGTTGTGCTACTAGGGATGTTAAGAGAGATAAAACAGAAGAGTGTTTTAAAACACACAGTAAAGTTTTTGGATGAGAATGTTTGCTTTCTGTACTGTGTTTGTGAGTACCTTTTCCCATGATTTCCAAGGAACGTTCCCATATTCTTTACAGCGTAATGTCTTAGTAATTGTCTTTTCCATAAGTTGCTAATTATGATTGCGTCGGGATAATACCAAGTTCGTAATCTAACTCGTTTGGACGCCTTGCCCTACCTTCCCTACCTATACATACATTCTAATGCCACCGGAATTACAAATACAAATATGTGTATCTATATATAATATATATGCCCGTTGAAATGCTTACAAAAACAAATACGTGATAGAAAGAATTTGAAAATAACTTCGGTTAACCTCCTTATTCTTGGGAGAATTTTTTTCAAATATAATTCTCATTCAGCCTACAATAACAACGCTATTTATCATGTTCCCTATAGACTTCTTGAAAGTAACGCACAAAAAAAACTACAAAACAAAGTGGCCAAGATAAACTGCCTTCCAGGAACAAGAAGGATTCAAGAACTTGGTTTCAGCAGACATACGCGAACGGGTTGTATGAATAATGTATAGACAAAGTGATCACTCACATAACATAATGTATCTGCTTTTGTTTTTGGTTCGGGGTTCTCTTCTGTTCTTTCTTTTTACCGTTTTGTTTTGCGTGTCGGCCTTTGCGTATATTTGCGCTCTATCTTTTTTGGAAGGAGGAGGGAATAGCTGCCATTGCCCTCTTTTATATAGGCATCGAAAGCGACCGCTATGCGACATGCATTATTCATGCCATGTTTGTCAATGGCGCATGGAGTTTTTCGAAGAAAGGTACACGTTAATTTACGGTCCCCTCATTGCGTATGTTGCGGTGCGTCTTTTCTGGGGCGCGATCTCCCTGTAGCGGTTTTTCTGTAGCAAAAAATTTTGTTTATCATTATTATTCTACGGGGGGAAGATTGAAGTAATCTTTAAAGTTTTATAATAAGTAAGTTTTGTATTTGATCCTTTCTGTATGGCACACTTGACATATATTAAAGGGGATGAATAATAATGTATTTTGTTGAAAGCATTTGAATCTTTTATTTCAGAGTTTTTTTATTGAATTCCATAACGCAAACGAATGATGACATCCATAACCTCGCTAAAAACTTAAAAGTAATAATCTAAACATCGATGCAGCTGGCTCCATCTATTGAACATTGAAAAAATCAATGCGTATTTTATTTGCCCTCTTTTATATAGGAAAGCGAAAGCGACTGCTATGAGGCATACATTGTTCGTGCCATGTTTGCCAATGGCACATGAACATTTTTGAACAATTTACGGTCCCCTTATTACGTTTCAGTTGATAAAAACCACGTAAAAACTCTTAAATAGAACAATTTTTTTTAATTATGAATTTATTAGCATTATTTCCTGACATAGAATTTTTGTTGCTGCTCTTATTTCGTTAGATTTAAAAAAATACACTTCTCATATCGAAGCCAAAATTTATTTTTCAGTATATTATTATATGTATATGTATTCTTTCAAAATTTAAAAAATAAATAAAGAAAAAAGAAAAAAAAACTTTCTTTCTAAAGCACATTTTTGAATATTAGTTGTATTTATTTATGTTTAAATTTTTCAAAATTACTTTTTAAGTTTATCATTCTCAAGCCTATTGTTTACTTTTAGATATTTATTTACTTTTTTTTAACTTTCAAAATTGTAAAAAGAAAAAAAAAAAAAGAACGTGTTAAATATATGTATCTACGGTCAAATGTTACTAAGAACAATATTGTGAGCAATTGTAAACCATTGTAAACTAACTGCCTTTATATTGTATAACACTGATGTATTTTACCAATTGTAATCCAAAAATTGTGCTGTAAAAAATAAAATAAAAATGAGGGAAGCCGCTGCTTGCTGGGGTTCAGCAGGAGAGTACCCCTAGAACTAGGGTTCAGTAGGACAGTAGGACACTTCTGGAACTAAAACAGGCTTTAAACCAAATTGGTAGGCCGTTCCTGAAGGTAGTATCCCCTTATTACGTATGTTCTGATGCATCTTTTTCGGGCGCGTTATCCATATAGCAGTTTTACTGTAACAACTGTTTTTTAATTACTTGACGGAGGGAAGGGAGAAATCACCTTTAAACTTTTAGAATAAAGGCAGTTTTACATTTGGAACATAACTCCAATTCTTTCCTGTTTGGCACACTTAACGTACACGAAATGGTAATATACAGTCATCTTACTAAAAATATTACGCTGAATCTTTGACAGCCAGTTGGACACATAGTTAGCTGGGTGACTACCGTGTTTATCCGTGCAAATCGATAAAGATTTTTTTAAACATGGTTCAGACCTCTAATTGATATACGCATGTTTTTTATCATGTGAACTTAAGTGTGATATTTCATTGAAAATTTGAAAAATATTCAGTGCTGTTGAGAAATAAAGAGAACCTGAAATACAGGCGAATACTAGATAAGTATATGTAAATCAATATTTCATTGGCTTTAAAATACACGGGTAGTGATTATTCATTTTCACTATATTGAACATTGCCAACAAGAATCGAGGCTCTGAGAAAAAAAGAACGTTATGTTGATTCAAGAAAATTTTGGTTGACTCTATTCAAAAGAAATATTTTGGTAGAATCAACTAAATTTTTGTTTATTCAAAGAAATGCTTTGTTTATATAGTAAAAATTTTATTAAAAACCAACAAAATAAATCAGTTGAAAGAGCATCAATGAAATTTTGTTGAATAATTTATTTTTTTTAAAATTCAACAAAAAAAAAATTCTTTTCGTGTTATTAAAAAGAATCTTCTTGATTTATGATATAATTTTTAAACAAACTATTTCTTGAAATCTAAACTTGAGTTATATAAAACTTCCTATTGAGTAATATAAAACTTACTTTTATATCACTCAATTTATTTCAAAACTTAAAAGTTTTTGTGAGAATTTCTACTGTATAGTTTAAATGCAAGTCCATTTTTGTTTCATAAAATTATTTCTTATTGAGTATATTTTTAAAGATGTTGCTGTAAAAGTGTGTTTCTTTATATGATCTCAAAATACTTTTATTTTGATGAGAAAGAAAATTAAATAGAGCGTTTTAGGAGAAAAATGTTAGATTTTATTCACCAATACACTTCATATATGACAGATTTTACATTTCAGATTATAATGCCTTCAAACTATGATTAAAAACCATTACATTTACATTTTCTGTAAACGTATACTTAAATGTACTTTTAAAGAAACGACTCGAATTTTATTCCCATTTTGTACCTACTAATAAAAGTATAAGGACTTTCCGAAAAGCGCCGGTTAAGTGGATTTTCTTTAATATTAGCTGAGTTTCGTTGATAATTAGGAAAGCGCAGATGCTAATTTTCAAGAACGTTGCGAATTCATCATTTTCAACTCTAAGCCTAATTGCAGTTTTCTCCCCGCTGCTCCGGAATACTTGAACATGTTCGAATACGTGTTTCAGCAGAGTAATCAACTTCTATAAAAATTACATCTACTGCTTTCGCTTTTATGCTTTTCGTTTCATCTGATAACGAAATTGTATTGGGTTTCTTTATTAGATGTACAGGAAGTGATTTATGATTTGAAGCCTTTAATTTTGACTTCCAGTTTTAACCTTCTCACTCCGGCGGTACAACAGTTGTACCAAAAAATAAATCTGACTGAAGAACGGCGCTGGTACAAATGCCTTACCAAGGACTTCTTTGCCCTCTTTTGACAGGAAATCCATTCACCCTTCATGGAAGATGGATAAGAGATTCCCGCCTCTAGAAATTCCTTTTCTTATGCTGTGGGAGAGTCAGGCGTGTTAGTAGACAATTGACAGGGGAGAAAGTGGTAGTCAATTGACCAGCATTGAGAGAGCATACAAATTTGTATTTTGTTTGCGGACTTTTGTGGTAAGTGATATTTACCTCCACCTACCAAACAAAAGGCAAGGCGTACTCTTCAGCTGGTAAGTTGGGGAATGAAATCTTATAGATTCCGCCGCTTTCTGGGACAAAAATCCTCATGTGTGAGCCGGAGCGAAAAGGTTAAGATACTGTTTTTATTCCCTCCTAATATTGGTGAACGTCTGCAGTTTCTATACTTAAAATTAAAAAAAAAAAAATGTTCTATTGAGTCATAGTGGGTGTCCGAAATAAATTACTGCACTTTCAAAAAGGAAGGATTTTTTTCTTTCTATTTTAAATGACCGGGTTGGGGCTTACTTGCAGGCTTGACCACTACAAGGGCCGGTTAAGTCGTCGTTCCATTATATGCACCTATCAGGCAGATAAACGGCGCATTCTTTGAGTGGTCTCCTAATTTTCAGGCGACTCCAGATGAGAGACCTCGCACCTGGATTGGTACTCTCATAGGTATCACTTGAAGATAGGGGACACTGGAGCTATAGTAGGTTTTACGTCCATCGCTCCTTTTATACTACACAGCCCATAGTATTTTAAAAATGAAGTACGCATCATATACTTTCACTCTTTACAAATTGGGTAAAATCTCCTATAGACACGATGTGTTGCGCGACTGAAGGTGCACACGCTGAAATTGTGTAATAATGGAAAACTAACTTTAGTAATTTTTTAAGGATCTTAAAAACCGTAATTTAATATATTTGTTTACTTGTAATTAATTTTTTAAAGCGTAGCTACATTTTTGGGACACCTTACATGGCTTATGACTTTCCATCTATGTTTAGCGCTAATAAAATTTTAAAATTAACGTAGTGCATATTATATCACTTATTCGGCTTTAAAATAAAACATAATGGAAATTAGAGTGTTACCAAAGCTAAAGAACATTTTTATTGTGAAGCTTTCTAGAAGTCAAAAGAGGATTGTGACGTTTTGTGGATCACGTAATGAAAGCACGGGAGTTTGTTTCAATGAAATAAAATGATTCAAAATACCGACACCAGATGGTGTACTATTTGAAAATCATGCATTTAAAATGCAATTTAAAACGAAGAACCGATTATGAAAACAGGAATAAGAAAATGAGAGATATTTTTGTCTAGGGATGGATGCTAAACCAGAGAAGACGAGACAGAGATTTATATCTTTGTTTGCGAGACGAGATAAACATTTTTATCATTACAATATATGGGTTTTGCGAGAGAATACAAAGCTTTTCTGCTGTTTTTCAAGACGAGATTGTCCTATTATCAGTCTCGCGTCTATCCCATGTTATTATTATAATCTAGCTTTGTTAAATCTGTAATTTATTAATAGTAAGTCCTCCAGTAGAAATATTTTCAAACTGTTTCACTCTTTCATAAGAAAAAAAAGTACATGTTCACATTAATTATTCTATCAATTTCCACTATTTTCTTATGACAGTTTTCGTGTATGAAGCATGGTCCTTTAATTGCGTAAAACTCTGTGTGTAAGTATTTGACATCTAAATTTGTCTTTTGTACATGCCTAAATAAAACAAATTGTAAAACTCTAAAACTCTTCGATCAGTTTGATTATGATGAAAGGAAGACTTTATGAAATTCCTCACTGAAACTGGAGACGAAATTTTTGTAATCAAGCATTCGACCATAAAACATATGACATAAAATACTTTTCTTTTACGGACGTGACGATGTCACGAGTAAATACATAAATTTTATTTGCAATAAAACGTGATTACGAAACACAGATATATCTGAAGTTCGTTAAAGTTTCGAAGTACGGTTTTGTAAAATAAATGCAGCAATTTTTCTCGAAGGATCCATATACAAATTTCTAAGCAAAATTAATGCATCAGCGTTGAAAAATTGAAAGTATGTATATCTCTTCAGTTATCATTAAGACTACATCTGTCTAGAATGTTAATAATTCTCGGTAAATTAAATGCGGAAAGTAATTTTATAATGTTGAAACGTGAATCTTGAAAATTCTCACTGTCATTTACGTAATTAAATTAAATTCAAATTACGATATATATGTATACAAAATGTTAATAATGCATACCTATGGCTTATCGGCATATTTAGCAAAATGCTCTGGTTGGTATTCATATTGTAGAGATGTGTAAATGAATACGAAGAGGCCCGCTTTGATAAAGCTTGCCAACCCTCAAACATTGCATTGCAATTCATGCATTTTACCTTATTTTGAAGTCACTCACTGTTACTCTTAAATATATGCATATATAAAGAAAAATAATAGAAAATTTGAACCTCACTCATATTTCAAATACGCACTATATTTCAAGTACGCACTATATAATTATTAAAAGCATATCATATCCATGCGTCGGCTCTATCTGTCTTCCTCCCTTCATTAAGTTGGAAAGGGTGCCATAACCTATAAGTGTGCCGTATTTGTCTTTCTTGTTCCATAAAAACCCTTCTTCAGAGAATCTGAATTAGTTACTAGGCTTAATTAGGAAGGCGTTGCGACTTTAGTCTGAAGAAAGGAGTATTTTAGCGTAGGTGCTAGACTGGAGAGCTTTATCCAAATTCGTTATGCATGGGGGATTGTGGGGGAAGGCTAAACGTTCTCTTTAAATATAGTGTATGATCTTGAAAGAAGAAAATATATATCTATAATAATTCTTGCTGTAAAATGCAATACTCAGGAATACCTAAGAATCAATTTCAGAACATTTCGCATACACTACCTACGAGCACAACTCGTTCAAAAAAAAGGTTCAAAAAAGTTCACAAAACGTTCAGAGACGTTCAAAAGACGTTCACAAAATTTTCAAGGACGTTCAGAAACGTGTTTTGAACTAGTGCTATTGGGGATGAAGATGGTGGTAGTTTTTCTTGAAAAAGAAAAATAAAATCGGTAAAATTGTCTTTTGAAAATTTGAGTATTATGCTTAATCGCAGCTCATTTGTAACTCAATACTTGTTGAAAACTTACTTTTTTAAATATTTTGTAAGAAAAGAACATTATTTTCTTGTACGCCTAATATTAAAATTGATAAATTAAGTAGATGCACTTAAAACTTGAAGTTCCATTTATTTGTCTACATAATATCTTGAAAATTATCTGCTCCCCCTAGCAAGTAGCACAAAATCGTAAAACACGCTCTTATAAAATAATAACGGATAATATGACTCAGGAACGACATTACATATTTACCTACTTCGAAGGGAACCGATAAAACTAAAAAATAAATAAATAAATAAATAACCGCAGACTATTGGGGCTAAAAAACCTTCAGTGCCGACTTTGGTGGCTAAAAAAGAAAATCCAGCCTATCTGCCCATGTTACAAAAGAAGTCGGTGTTCTATCTCTGATGCTTTTAGAGTAATGGGGTCTTAGGCCTGGAATCATCCTCTTACTTCGGTAAAGACCCGCTGAAAGTATCTGACAGAAAACTTTTATTTAGTTTCATTTTCAATATACCTGCAACCGTGTTTTACTCGAATGAAAATAAATAATAGCGAAAAAGTACTAAAAGTTTTTTAATCGGCCCGAGTGCTTGCTCTTTAAGAGACGTAAAAGTGGTTTTATTTTTCGTTTATTTATTTATTTATTTTCACTGTTGACTACTGGTTTATCTGATGTAGTCGAAGAAAGCCATTTCTCGTGTATTAAGTAAAATTCGTCTCCTTCTTATATATATATATATATATATATATATACAGGGTGAATCTAAACTCTTGGGCAAAACTTTAAGGGGTGATAGGGCACATAATAAGGGATCAAAATGTGGGGTCAAAAACGCACGCAGTTTTCACTTAACCAGTAATAATCGCTTTGTGAAAAGTATTGAAGTATTCGTCAAATTTCTTAACCAAGTTTCATAAACAATAGGCTCGTCACCAAAAATTTCATCCATGAAATAAAATGGAATTTGAAACTATAAATGTTTGTCTTCTGTTTTCGGAGAGCTGAGGAACATGCTGTCTTATGATTCCAGATGTTAGCCGACAAGTATGGCCGTCATGATGCACATGTCTTGTTGTAATATTATTTATAAACTCTCATAAATGCATGCTAAATGCGTAATTCATAAAAAAACGCACCTAGTGGTGTAAATTTAAGCTTTTCTTTTATTCGCTCAAATTCCCATACTTACTATGCCCTACACATAATTTCATAACTTTCTCAACAATAGTTTCGTTTGTAGACAACAAGAAAGTAGGGACATTTAATCACTGCCTCCTAGACATAGAAAGCCTAACCGCTGCTACGTCACCAAGCCTCTACGTCACCAACTGGCCTTCTAAAGGTGACGTCATCACAGATCAAATTTCATAAAGTAAAACTATTCGAAATTTCTGGTGAATTTACTCTCTCATAACAACATTTTAATGAATTGACATAGAAGAACTAATATTACAAAAAAGAGCAGTTTTTATCTGTAACTAATTATATAATGTAATAAGGGAGTAAATCACAATGAATTGTTTTGTGTCACGAACGTATTTTAATTTTTAACTTTCACCTAAGATACTTTTTAATATTTGTAGCATTCACCAGAAATCTGAAATAGTTTTACTTTATGAGAATGAAAGTGTGGTGACGTCATTATTCGAAGGCCTAATGATGACGTCGAAGCTTCAGCGCTCAGGCTTTCTGTATCTAGGTGGCAGTGATTTAATTCGGACAGGTCGTATAATTTCTAATCAGTCCATGCAAATGGCCGCGGTAACATCATGAACAGACCGACAAACAGAAATCAAACAGTTTTAAACTGTCGCTGTAACATTCGAAAGAAAAGCGCGTATCAGCCAAATAAACAAAGAAATAAACGAACTCGCGTAACCGATTTTAAATTTCCTCAAATACATCTCACCGATCTTTTTTTTGGCATTGTTAAATATCGTTCCCATATATACGAAAGGCACTCGGGTTTAAAAATAATGCCGTATAAAATAACTAGTTCCTGAAAATGTTCCGGAAATTAAACCGAGTCTCTTACTATTAATTTCCCAATCGCGTGCCGCCCCATGCAGCTACTGGGATCAGCCCGGTAGAAAACTAAAAAAAGGAGAATACTATACTCCCCTCTGTCTCTGTATATTCCATATATTGAAAATATTGATCCATTCCCTTTCTCTCGGCGCTGCAAGCAGTCGGTTGCCCGATAGAATTTTATTCAAAATAAGTCGAGTGGATAATTTTTCAATTTAGAAAATAATGTTACTCTTAGTTTCTTTACAAAATAATTGAGAAATTTTCGTATAAATAAAGAACGCGCAGAGGAGGCTTTAACGGGGTTTAATCTGCTTAAAGAATATATTTGCATGCATTAGACAGAGAGAGCCTGTGTGCGCCGTGTGGGGGGTGGGGAGTTTTAATGCCGTTTTGGGGGCGGGGGGGGGTCTTTCTTTTATCTGACGTGACCAATCGAATTTCAAATCAGCTTTGCGCGCCGTTGTTATTGCTTCTTTCGGAAGTTATTACTTAGTTTTGGGGAAGAAACCATCATTTGCACGTGTTTGGCAATTGCATATCTTGAAGGCATTTTAATGATGTGTGTGTTCATTTTCGTATCACTCCGCGTGTGGGGGAATGTGGGGGGCGGTGGAGTGCGCTTGCCGTTCATTAGCAGTACCGCAAAATGTTTGTATGGATATCGCGCGAGTGCGTTGTTTCGTGTGCATCGGTGGGATATTGCAAAAGTTTCACTGATGATTACTGCTTCATCCAACTGATTGGCCGTGATCAAAAGATTCTTTTAATTTGCATCGAAAGTCACTCATTGGCTTGGTTTCTAAGCTCCATTCCCATATAAGAACACGGAATATGAAGCAGTACCGGGTTGGTCAGTGACTGGGAGAGTGAACTCCTCTCTAGGCTGGACTGCTGCAGGGGGGCCATGTACGATAATGGGAGCTGATGCACGTAAAATCCTCTGGAATTGGTTCCAGGTCCTTCTGGAATGGGTTCAAAATTAGGAGATCCCTCATAGCGGGCAACGTTGGTCTGCCAAATATCCGTCTCCAAAATTAAATGACCAATATCTTCGGACCTCGTTGTGGTCAAGCCTTCTGTTGGCCGCTGGCATGACTATTAGAAAGAAAAAAAGCTTTTTTTTTTTTTTGAAATTTTGTCTCGTCCTCCTTGACGTTTAAACTGCAGCACGTATGGTCCTGGAACTCTACCACCATAGTATCGGAAAGCTTTCGCTAGCGAATATATCGAGCCTTCTCTTCCCATGACGTCACAATCCGAGAAATATCCGATGTGCCCTACTACGATCGTATCGTGATAGTTTCACTGTCGTATTGACTATCGGAAATATTGCTGTTTTTTCCCAACACGTTGGATGAAGGCGAAAACTCGCATTCCGGTACCGGATAGTACAAGATAGATGGGGTTTTATTGTGTGGATCGCGGAGTGTCAAGTACTTCCATAAAAGGACCCCTCTCCCTAGCATGTTGGGTCTGTCAAAAACGGGCTTCCACTTGTGATGGATGTCTCAAGAGTCTTCGGAAATTCTGAAGACAACGCCTTCGTTTAAGAAAAAGGGGGAAAACCCTAGTGTTTTGATTGGTTGATCGCTCTGAGTGTCGGATAGACCTCTAGCAAGCACAAAAATACTCGCTTGTTTTATTCGACACTCATCGTGGTAGCGCCAAAAGGAGAGTCGCGGCTATTTATTCGAAGTATCTGACTATCCGTGAGCGAGAAATATCCGTCACGGATATTCTACGACACCATGGTAGCAGAGCCCCTGGGCTCAGTTCCCATCAACCACTATATATTACTGTTTTTACAACAATTGTGCAGTAAAATTCTCCTTTTAAATAAAAATGAAATTATATTTATTCAAAATTGAGTTGAAGGCCTAACAAAGCCTCAGAACTCAAATAAACAGTTAAAAAATAATCTCTCACAAAAAGAAATCGAGACGCGAAAGAAATGGCGAGAACGATGACGATACAACAGGGCTACTGGCCAATGGCACGGAAAGTTTGCGTCCAGATAGTATCAAACGTCTCGTACATAACAGGCTAGCACTCCACCCTGATTAAACCACGTCGTTCAAGCCGCCTGGCAGCCCTTTCTGCCGAAACTTGACGTTTTTATCCCTGCATGGGCGTTCCGGCAAGACACGAGGTTGGATTAAGAAGTCGCCAGTTATTCCTGGCCAACATGTACATAAAAGAGTCAGTAACATATCATTGAACTTGCTTTTGTTGCCTAGTCGTTATTTTGGTGCAAAGAAACTATCCCTCCATTGCGCATTCTTCAAGTTTAAACCAGCGAGCAAATTGTACAAAACTTTTGCACGGGACTGCAGACGAAACGCGTTCAAGGAAGTTTTTGAAAACGTTACTTTTAAAAATGTTCGCTGAATGGCACTTTCCAGGATAAGCTGGTAAATGCAGCTCAAGAAATGATCCGAATCAGTTAATAAATATGTTAATAAATATGTATGAATCAGTTAATAAATATGTATGAGAAACGTCACAAATTTTATCAACCCTTAATTGACCTTCTAACTTAATTAACCACTCAAATTTTCCTAATTTAGCTTATAAATATAAGAAAATTAATGTGAAATTTTATAACTTGTTTATACATTTGTTAGATTTTCAGATTTTTCATGTAAAGACCCAACTAATCCAGATTTTTTTTTTTAAATTGAGGTTTTAGAAAACATCCTTTAGTGCATTTCGTGTACAGTCCATATCCAAAGATGGTGTCAATTTGCTTATCCGCTTCGGCAAAAAGAATGCTGTTTATAAATTAAGTTAATTAAAACTACTGTGTATACCTGTTATTGTGTTTCTTTCTTGTTTCTGTAAGCTCAGGTTTAAAATATATTACCATAAAATATTTCTACATTTCAATACACAAATAATTTAAACTTACGCGAATTTGTAAAATTATTGTATCTATACATTATCAAGCAGTACAGCCATTGTTTCAAGCAAAATTTATTTATCAGTCCCTTTTTTTATCTTACAAAATAAGAAATCGTGTAAACGTATAATGAACTACCGAAGCACGAGCTTACTGTACGTTATTTGTATGGAAATTTCTCACAGCGATGTGTGTATACCTTTTTAATGGCAACTGCAGAAGATTCATTATCCTTAACAAATAGTTATTATGATGAAAATTACAGGGCAAAAATCGATTAAATATGACATATGATACTCATTACCGAAAACAAATCAACAATAACTAGCGCAAAATTTTTATGCCCAGGAATGTTTCTCATTACGGTTTCACGTAAGATGAATTGAAAATCGATGAAACACCGTCGAGTAAAACTTGGAAAATGGACGTGCAGCAACGCTGCACCAGTTTTCAAGATAGCAGAATCTAATACAAATCTGCGTAGGTTACATTAACAGTCTACTGAGCAACAAAATTCCATTAATTATTACATATTCCAGATAACACTTGGTGAGCCTAATAAAAGTTTCAGTGCATCTTTAATATAAACTACCTGTTTCCGTGGTTACGAAATTTTAAGTAATCACTCTGTAAAATTAATCGCATAATTTGAAAATGAAGGTGCCATTGAACGCGCAGCCAACAGCTTCTGCAATTTACAAACATCATGCAACCGCTATTAAGCGTGGATCTCCTTTTAACAGGGTAAGCGGGATATTAAAGCATTTAAATTTGTAGTTTAAGGAGCGGCTTCCTGTTTTCAACCATTATTCAGAGTTTAAACTTGAGTTTAAACAACGCCATTTTTCTGTTTAAGCAGCTCTGACAGATTTCGGGAAAAAATGTTTCATTACACTACAATGGTATTAATTTAGAATATCTACAAATAACTAATTTCGGTTTTTACACGCTTTCCTACATTTTAATTCACAACCTACATTACTTTTAATTCACTACCTACATTAATTTTAATTCTCTGCCTGCATTACTACGTACATTACTACATATCTTACTCCATGAATTTTAATTCACTACCTACATTACTACATAACTGCACTGGTAAGGGTTTGTTTGTAAATTTCTCCTTAGGTACATATTATGTTCATGATTTGAGTGCCATTATAACGTTCAAGGAACAACAAAAAGTAAAAGAAATTGTGCTTTTAATTTGAAACTTCAAAAGCTATTTGGCGTCTTTTGTATGATTTTGCAGCTCAAAATTTTGAAAACATATCTACATGACATACTACAATGTTTTAAACTGCTACAGTTTTTCTTATAAATTCTACCTGAAGTCCGAATGATAGTTTATGAAGTGAATGCAACAGAAATATACAAGAATCAATAAAAAGTAATTCACTCCTTTAATTAAAGCTGCAGATTCAACTTTTTAAATTTAACTATAGGGAACACAGAAATTTATGAGCTAATCAAAAATTGGAACCAAACCTTAATAAAGTGGTCAATCTTAGTTTATGAAACGAAGATTATTAATTTTAAAACTATGTTTGGAATTTCATCTCATTCTTCAAAAAAGTCTGGTTTTACATATTTAAGTACTGTTTGTGATTAGGATTTGGTGCGATATGTGATTGTTATAAATTTGGAGTTTTAATTTTATGAAATCAATAAAAAGGTTTCCAAATGAAAAATACAGTCAACTCTGGTTATAATAATCCTCTGGGGACCGTCAAATTTCGTTCACTCTATCGAAAGTTTACAATACCGAAGTACCTCCACGGTGAACAGAGATACTGTATGTGATTCTTGACTAATGGTTTGCGTTCACTATAGCCGAAATTTCACTATATCGGGATTTTAATGCATTTGTAATATTATATGTTTTTTGTAAAAATAAAAAAAAATCAGGAAAACGTATAATGTCTAAAAAAAAAACTATGCACTTTAATTGTTAATTTACACATCACTGTGCATAATGAACGTGCAATCAAATATGCACATTTCTATAATACTACCATTTTTTGATTTAAGAAATAATTGAGAAGTACTGTTTACATTTTTGAATGCTTTCTTCTCAAAGAGCTTCTATTATATGTTGGAGGGTTGGAATAGTTTAAAAGTGTTATATTTATATTTGTTGTTTGTACTCTAAATAACCTTCAATTCATACCTTATTTAATTATCCTTTAATTAAGTACTATGTATTATGTTTTTACGCATACACGCACAACCCTCCAAATATATGTATAGTAAAATATTTAAGTGTTTGATATTTAAAATAAATAAAGCCTTCAACCACTTCTTTAAACCACACAAAAATTTTTAATTACGAAAAGAGTTTCTTGCAAGGATTAACGTGATATCAAAAACCTTCCTTAATAACCATTACAAGTTCTGACACAAAAAAGCAAAAAAAATAACTAAAAAAAAGAACTCTTAAGTGGGAAAACTTTAAAGAAGAATTTTTTCGAACAATCTAGAAGTTGATGAAAACAAAGCAATTTTTGTTCTTAACGATCACACAGCCGAGGATTAAGTGCGATTATTTCCTCCACTTCTTGAACATACAGTTCTTACATTTGAAGAGAGTAAAAAAAAAAGAAAATACCTTTTAAACGCTCCAGGCCGAAAGTTTCTTGCGTAAAATGTAAAAAAAAAATGAAAAAGTATAAAAAGGGCTTTTTTTTCTAGTTAAACAGCATTTGGCTAGGTATAAATGTTATTCGACCTTCTAGTGAATTCTTGATTTAACCGAAGGCATCATTTTGGTACTCTGGACGATTAGACATGATGTACTTACTTCTGATATTTTATTGATCAGAAAATAGTGTTGCAAAAACACTTAGAACTTTATAGCTATGTATGAACAGAAAGTAAAACTAGAATAATGAATAATGCACTGTAAAAAAACTTCAGAAACTTTCCTTGGAAATAATGGCCAGCTGAGGGTCCCCAGAATTCTTAGGAAGGTTACTTGAAAATTACCAGAAACTTTATTGAACCACCAATCGTCACCAGTTTTTTCATTCAAGGAACGTTCTTGGATTGTTTTATACATATTTTTTTAACCGTATGATGAACACAATGACTGCAAAAAAGATTTCACGGCGAAAATATGCTTACACTTCATATGATTAACATGTTCGCATCCTTCTTTGGAAAGAGACGATGCCCATGGACGTATCCATGGAATAGAACACAGGAGTCCTCTGGAAATCAGGATTTTTGTTAACTGTCTGTCAATAATTAAACCGGAGGTGAGTTATTGAAAGATTTTCATATTTTGAGCCTTCTTCGATAGTTGTTTTCCTGGCGACCTATTTGACAATAGCTGTGATTTCTCTTTTGTGATCGTTGTTGCTTCAGGCATCGAGTCTGAATTCCTCAGCGTTGTGTCTCACCGATTGAACCCAAACTGAGCTACAATCAAGCTTTCAGAGATTCATACCACAGACAAGTGATTGTCTGCGAAGGTAAACATCTGCCATGACATCTTTGCCACGATGAGACAGAAAAAGTTAATTGAAGAGAAAAAAGTCGAAATTGTTTGTATTATACACTGACATTAGAATCTAAATCTATGAGATAGATTCTGTTTGTTAATGGAAATGATCGATCAATTTTAGACATCATGAATGAGATATTTTACCATTATTCCAGGAGGCGATAATTCTAATTTTATCATTTTAAAGAGAGTGAAATATCAGTTATGTCATTTAAGTCAAAACTCGTACGGTTTCGTGTGTTTGAAATTATAATTTTTTAACCGTTTTATTCAATAAAAAAAGATCGTAGTGCATTGAACACTGTTGTCTTTAAAACATATTTCAAATATTTATTTTCAACATAATTTGAATTAAAATTCCCAAGGAAAGAAAAAAGAATACTATAAAGGAAGTTTAGTTTTAAAGGTCTTACTGGATTATTTTTAATTCTTTAATAAATATCCTGTCTTTGTTATTTGTTTTGTGATGTGGAAATCGACGTTAAAATAGACAATATTTTCATAGCAAGTTTGAATCCCTTCGTTCGAAGGAATGAACTTACTGATAATCGCTGTGTTAGTTTGTATGAAAAATAATTTCTGATACATTAATCCAACTACTCATACTTATTTAAATGAAGTTAATGGACACGCTTTCAGAAACTTGCGTATTAAATTTTTGTCCGGTTATAACATACTGAATTCATGCCTGGTACTCATTTACTGCGCTTTTTGTAACAACAATAAATCGAATCCAATTAATAGAACAGCTATTTTGTCACGAAAAAATATTATAATAAGCGGTATATTCCTTTACCCGGGATCTCCTTGTCAAATTACAACAGTTTGGCTCTCGGAAAATTTATTACAATAAAACCTCGATACAGCAATGATTAAGGGACGAAATGAAATTATCGTTCTAGAGGATGTATTGTTATATCGAGGAGCGATTATAAAGCATGGAAATTTCGAGGGACCGCAAATTTTTTTAGTTATAGAAAGATTCGTCGTTGTATTGTATATCGTAATAGTGAGAATTTACTGTACATTAAACGGAATATTCCATTATCCGGGATCACATTATCAAATAACTATGGTTTGGTGATTTGAAAATTTATTACATTAAGCGGAATATTCCATTATCCAGGATTTCATTGCAAATTACAATGGTTTTGTACCCTCAAACTTTATAACATTAAGCGAAATATTCCTGTAACGAATATTATATTAAGCTGTTTTGACTGCAACAAGAGATGGCAAAGAGCAAATACGCTTCTTTCAATTATTCTAAATGCGAAGGCATCGCCTTTGTTAAAAAAATTCACATAACACGTCCGAATACGGCAAATACAAAACTACTGAACTCTCTGATAGAAAATATTTATTCAGAGTTTTACTCAAACATACATAAAAGTAAAATTTAAATGAAGAAAAATACTCTTCGACGCTGACGTAGCTCCCACTCGCGGCAATTTATTTTTAGCATCTCTGTAACTTTTTCAGAAGGCTACTTCCCAGTCAATAATCGATATTTTTATGCCGCCTACTCAAACACAATAAAACTTTGCCCGTCTTATTTGCTGAGAAGTTTCTACTTAGCTATGTAATGTTTAACTCCTCAGCAGATTTTTATCACAACTGCTGAAATCCTACATTTGGTCACATAATTATCGATCTCCGCGCATTCTTTTTATCACTGATATTGAGCGTCATTAAGACGTTCTTAATTATTATGCGCAGCGTCGCATTCATGGCTTGTTATCATTCACAACACAATTAAGAAGACTATTTACTCACAGAGGCGGAAGTTTCTACAAGGGGTACTTTAAAGAAACTTTCTCCCCTTGCTCCCTTCTGCTTGTTAAATACTCCTCAGGGCGTGCAAAATGACATTAAGCTAATTGCTCTGGGGACCGAAACTTTAATATGATAACATGATACTGTAGTGGATGTGAAATATGATATAAAAAAGTTCATGTTATTCAAGAAAAAATCAATTACAGCTTTGTCTTATATTAAATGGCGTGGGGTGGGTCTTCAATTTCATTTTGGGGATATTGTGTAAAAATAAGGCACATCTTTCGAAAAAGTATTCCTCTTGCATAAAATTATCTTTAAAAATTATTTATTATCAAATATAAGAAAATATCGATGTTTAAATGGCATAGGAGTACGTAAAACTCTTGCAAAATGACAGAAATTTAAGACGAATAAATTTTAGTTGCATAGGCAAGCAAATATATTTTTTAAAATAAATATTTTATCTCATGTTCATTGAAAGATCTAAAATGGTTAAATTAAAGAACAAAAATGTGGATGGACAAAAACTTTTTCTCATAAATTTCAGACTGAATATAGCTTTATATTGATATCCATTTGAGCACTAACGAATTCATCTATTTTAAAATTTTTATGGAATTTAGAAAAACAAAATAGTATATATATATCTTTTAAATATATCTGAGAAAACTCTCTAAAATAGAACTGTAATATCAAGCAACAATTACTTCAGTGCATCCGCCCACATTAAATTCCAAACATAATTAATATAAGATTTCTGGAATGATGAATACTAAGATACAATCTTGTTCACCATTTCTATCTTTGAAAGATTTTCCTAGCACAGATTATGTTAAATTCATCAGTAGTTTCGCTGTTATGAAAATTAAAGTAATTATTTTCAAGGAAATTATTCCACAAAATTAATTTTAAAGCCCTTTAAGTTTGAAGTTATCTTAGTAATAATGAAAGGTATTGCTAACTCTGATTTACTTAATATTTAGCTACTGTCAGAGAACATATTTCAAAATATTCAGTAACCTAAAATAATCTAATGAAAGAATTACATTTAAATTTATATGACAGTTAATAAAATATGCATTGTGTTCAGACTTTTGTACCCCAGCTTTGAAGGGCTTAAATACAAAACTACGAAAAGTTCAGCCCTTTTGAAATAGTTAAATTTAGATCTGGCTTTAATTCCTGATCTTTAAAGTGATTAAATTAATTAATGTCGAGCAAGTTCACCTCAATGAATAAAATATACTAAAGACATGCGTAGGCATTCATAAAGTAGAATTATTCTATGTTAAATTTTTATGGTAATTTCATTATTTTAAAAAAGTACGGTATAATAATTTTAAAAAATGTCGACATACATTTATGGTCTAACTTTTCAGGATATTGCGGAGATACCAATTCGTCTATAATTTAAACTAGCATTTAAGTTTAAAGAGGCATATAATTAGTTTTGCATTAGGCCTTAGCTGACTACTAAGGCCGAAAGTAATTATTATATTTATACCGGCGTCAAAGGGGGAAAATGAACTTCCTCGCAGCTGCCTGAGCCAGCAAAATCTACCGCTTGATTCTAGAGCTTTCTTGTTGAAAATTAGTCAAGAATTAAGTATTTCATATTTTTTAATCATTTTTCTTTTAAACGATTTAGAAAAAGACACTCAGTATACAATGGAATTTTCAAAAAAAGTAGAATGTATACTTTTTTGAATGTCACAATGCAAATGAACTGAAGACCATAATTGATCCTTCATTCGGGAAATCAGTAAAAATTGAAAGCATAATCTTGATCTTCATGCCTTTGACACTTTTAAAATGTATAATTATATAATTTTGAGCATCACCTCATTTGTGTATAGGGAATATTTAACTAATTGGGATTTTTTTACGGGGATCATATACAAATTAGAAAAAAAATAACTTTTTGAAAATTAACTTAAGGATATTTTTCATGCTTTAGTCTTTTTCCTCACCTTATTCTAAATATTTTTCTCATTTGACATTACGCGGTTATATCCACATTAATAAATACAGAATGAAAGCGTAATAGGACTTTTTTGGGACACGTTTTATACGTTCACAGGAATAATTTAAATGCATTATACGACTTTACTTACACATCTAAGAACTTCTTTACTCTTGAGTCAATGGATCTACCATTTTGCGTCCAACTTTCCTTAACAATTACCGGAGAAAAAAAAAATAAAGAAATAATTCCAGCAAATATTACAATTCACGGAGCAAGAATAATTGCCCTGTTTAGAGTAGACCCAATTCAAACGCAATCGGCCTAATGAGATTTTATTGACTGCCACAACAATACCAGTGATTTGGTGTAATTCAGATTAATTAGCTGGTTTCTAAGAGATTTTACTTCTTCTTTTTTTATCTCCACTTCTTTTGTTTTTCCGCTGAACGGAGAATCATCTGTGAAAAGAAGAGCAATTTGGCAATCATCACACTCTATTAAAACGTGTATGTATACGGAAAGTGAAGTGAATTGGTGCGAAGTCTTGAGTTTGGCCTTTTATCGCTTGTTTGGACTGGAGTTATTCTTTTTAGAAATAATGGGAAATTATTATGATGGGATGAATCAAAATAAAGGAACTGCCTGGAGAGTGGGTAGGATATATTAAAAATGAGCAAATGCTTGTCGTTTATTGTTGGTGTTGTTTTAGCTGGTAAATGCGGTAAGTTTTGCAAATTATAGTGCTATTGTTCTTATTCTCGGTCGTTACTTATTACAGTTGAATAAAATCTAAAGACCACGATAAGATTTTATTACAGATAAGTATTGTACTTTGAGAAGGTTTAAACCCAGAGCTTTTAACTTGAACTATTTTTGTTTGTTTGAGAAAATTTTAAGAATTGAAGTTTTGATCTCCTTTTACTTTAAAAATGATCAATAAATCAAACTGTGCGATTAAAATTTAAAATCGTATTATTTGTTTCTTTTGAAATCAATAAAACACTAAATTGGCAATGATAACTTTTGTAAGCATACTTGATATCACTTAATGGTTCTGTTGTCACTCTTTCACTGTCAATAAATGTATGGTCAGTTGGAAAAGAAAGCTTGTTGTCTTCAATTGGACAGTTGAAGACAAATATTTTTAGAAAGGCCAATGACAAAGCTTATCAGATAAGCACATAAACAGAGTTCAGCAGATGTTTCAAACTTGATCAATTACAACGCTAAACAATTGCTATTTTAAAATAATAAAGCGAATTCCTTAGCTCAGCGTTTATACCTGTCGATCTAATGGAACATACGGAATCATCCGTTATCGTTCTCTAGTTGCGACAATGTGCAAGACGTTAGTAGTCAATGTTACTGTCCTCAAACCCAAATTAAAATTGCAAAAAAAAATTGAAACTTGTGTAATTTAACAGTTATATATTCTTTCGCATGCAATAATACAGGTTACCCGAAAATTCTTAGACACTTTATAAAACTAAGTAAAAGAAATCAATGCACAGTGTCATTAATATGTGATTGCTAAATAATTGCATGCATAACAGAAATAACAGTTTTCAATATGAGATCTTTTGGTGGCTCGCACAACATCTAAACGATATTCGATATAATTCCAAGTATTTGAAAACGCCAGAGGAGTTATGTAATGAATAGAAGCTATGATTTGTTGCATGAGTTCCTGTTCATTATGATATGTGGATATGTAAAATGTGACGTAACCCACGTGGAAAAAAAATCAAGGATTTAAATCAAGCGATTGAGGTAGCCACTGAATTGGACCACCGCGACCTATCGATCCGTTTGTGAAACTTGGATTGAGACAACAACGCACAGACGCAGGTCACATTGAGAAATCTTTGGTATAGTTGCCGGGTCACTACTCTCTTCTGAATCTCTTACCAAAGCTCTTGACATCTATTTCCAACTATCAGCTATTTTGGTGTAAAATTACAGGAAATGAAAATCTAGAGCATTTTTTGTAAAACGATCATCATTCAAAGTCCAGCAGTGGTCTGAGCGCTGAACTCCTTTCCCATAAGAACACGGCAAAGTAAGGCAGCATCCGGCTTGACCAGTGATTGGGTGGGTCAACTCCCTCTCGGCTCAACTACTGTGGGACCGTGGACGCTTACGGGAGCTGGTGCACGTAAAATCCGTCGTGGCTCCAATGTCCTCCTAAACAATACCTCTGAAGATGCCGATTTCAGGGGATTCTTCCCCCTTCTGGAATGGGTTCAAAATTAGGGGTACAACGGGCTAAAGTCAGACTTCCTCCCACTGAAACCAACTAAAAATAGAAGACCCCGCCCTTCTGCTCATCGCCTCCCTATATGGGGGATCTGGAACCGCATGCGGCTGTCAGAGGGCATAAACAACAACAATAATCATTCAGATACCCAGGGGGGTTCGTATTTTATGATTATTATTATTTAATATTGTAAAGTACACAACATCCGATAATTCTCGATTATCTTGTAGAAAGGAGGAACATACGTTGAATGCATAAATATTAAATGCAACAAATCAGTTTCCTAAAAACAACGATTTGCTCCATTTAGCCCAACAGTTTCTTCCTAACATCTAGCTGAAAATACCCTTTACTCCCTTAATGCAGAGTTTAAAATACAATTCAACTTAATGGACGATTTACCCTACTTTCAAGAATCCTACCGTTGGATGAAAAAAGTCACTGTAACGTGAGCTATCAATCACCAACATGTTGATTATCAATACATTAATCAATTTTATAGTTCCTTACTTATTGGCAGGTTCTTTGTCATATTTCAACGGCTTATTGTACACAAATGAAACACAGCTTTCTGCAAATAATCCGAGTGATAAAAACGTCAAGGGCAAATAAATGATGGGGGTAGAACTCGACTAATGGATTTGTGGTTCATCTTAGGAATGATTTAAGGCGCCCTGTTTCAAACTTAATTCCACTTACTGTCAAATTCCAGCCCTAACACCGTAATTTACACAAGCGTTTATTGAATTCAATGATAAACCGCACACGTGCACTAAATTAAGAACATAATTTATGATTATTTTAATCTCGCTATTTTCAAGTGTTGTGTTTTACTGCGCTTCGATATTTTAATCAAAATATTCAGGTTTATTTTTGCTTATTGCCTGTTTATGTGAAGTTTGTCGTGCATACTATTTGTATTATTAAAATAAAGAATTTATTTCATTATAAACCATTACCTAATATAGGTTTCATCCAGGAAAATAGAAGCAAGGACTTTGGAAGAGAAATAAAACATTAAGTTGTAATTAGTATGGAGTTTTTTTTTTTTTAGGTTTAGTATCTTATTGTTTTTATGCTGGGATTCAGCGTTGAATCTCTTTAAAAGTTTTTAGCATTCTATTTCTGTTTATCTCACTTTGGAATTCGTGGATTGATTTCTATTTTAAACATTTAACCTTTTCACGGCGGGGAAATTTTGGCCGTGCTGTTTCAGAAGGACGGGAGCATCTGAAAAATGCTTTCCCCCATTTCAGTGACTCTTAGCTGAAGCTGCTATTTGTGCAACAATCATTGATGGATTACTCTTACCTGCCCCCGAAGTAAAACGAACTTCTTCAACAAGCGGATTAGCTTTACGTGTATATTCTCCTTTTCAGGAACTTGGATGCAACTGAATTGATGGATGAATGTTGACATCTCTCCCCACAGGTCTCGTACAGGTGAACAATTACAGAGGGGGAAAGCATTAGTTGGTCGAAATATGAACCATGCCCGTCCTTTAAGGTGTTCTACGGCTTGGTTGAAAAATCGACCGCCCGTCTTCAAAGCGTTAACAGAAAGTTAAATATGGGCATAGCATGTATTATGATGCACTTTTCAGCATAATAGAACACGAAAAAAATATAATGAGAGCTTTGAGGCACTTTACAACAAAATGACTACAAATGACAACAAAACAAGACTAACTAACGGACTCGCACGTAGATTATAATACAATTTCTAATATAATGAAGCCCAAAATATGGACCATATGTGGATGATGATACATTTTCCAATGATGTAAAGCAGAAAGAAAAGGAGAGAAATACATATAACCCGAAATGTTTATAAATTTCGATTTTTTTTTTCATTTGTTTGAAACAGGAAAAGCATTAGAGATCGCTGCTAAGTTTTTCCGATACGGTACCTAGTTTTATTTTCGTTAATAACAAGCTGTGACTTCATCTCACAGACAAAACTTTAATTTAAAACGACATGTCTGAGCAATAAAGCTTATCACGAATGGTTCGCATTATTTCATATCTAATTAACCTCTAACCATATCACATTACATGCTTCAATGTCCATTTATAGGCTGCGTTATTATTATTATTATTTTTTTTTACTGAAGATGATCTTTAAAGAAATTGGTAGTATTTTATTATTTGTTGAATTTTACCTTGATGCATCAAGTTACTTTTATTCAACACTTTTGTACCCATTTTTATAGAAACCACATGTAAAAACCACGTTGTTTGAAAGTTATATTTCTTTTAAATTTTACCAAAAACTACATACTATTTCATGTCTGAATTTATTTTTATATATTTATTTATTTATTTTGGATATTGGACATTTTCAGTTCGGCTTCCACTTTCGAAGAAAATCATACACAGTCGAATCCGCTTGGAATAGGCAATTTGCCACGAAATTTTATTCTAATAATCTGTAGAAGCCTTTGTATGGGTAGATATTGAGTAATTATTACGGTTTACTACATTAGAAATTTATTTAAATAAGCGTGATATTAATTTAACCGATATTCCATTAAGTAGGTTTGACTATATTATTTCTCTATAACCATTCAAAGCCATGGGCGCCGGCAGCATAGGGCAAGGGGGTGGGCAAAGCCCCCCTCCCTGGATTTTTTGTATGCAGTGTTTTTACTTCTTTTTTTTTGCTCTTTCCAACATGGTAACCATGCGTTGAAGTAGTCTTTATTTATAGGTTAAAGATAGAAATATAATATCCCCCCTTGAGTAGTCTTTGACCCCCCCTGGCAAGTATTCTGCCGGCGCCCATGTTCAAAGCTCTTTTACTCTCACTATCGGTTACAGTAAGTTGATCCTGTCGTTATTCTAAAGAGTGTTCAGTCCTGATTTTCTATTGTTGTTAGATTAACACATTATTTAGTTGGTGCAATAAATCGACAACGTGCAATATCTAGGACACCAAGTTTGAGTTTTCACAGCGTTCTGGAGAAACTCGCTCAGAAACAACAATTCGAACTCAGATACCGCTCGGCATAAAACTTTTAATTCCTCCATTTTTTACTCGCCTCTCCCTAAATATTAGAAGTTTCCGGCTCAGTTGAGAGACTGGAAAGTGGAATTTTCCCCCATCCCAGCTAGTCCAGAAACTCCGCCGTTTTCGAGAAAAGATTCCACACCATTCGATTAACTCTGGGCATTATCGATTCAGTGTTTGTGTGTGTGTGTGTGCGCGCGTGTGCTATTGCTGGAGAGAGAGAGATGGAAAACGGGCCTCGATCACTTTTCTTGTTGTTCCCTCGTTTCTCTTGTGGCAACTGTCGCCACTTTAGCCTGGCACCAGATGGTCTTGCCGAAGTTGGGCTGTGTGTGCGTGCGTGGATAAGTTAGGAAGTGCTGACGGATAACGATATAAGTAATTTTGGAAGTGCATCTTCTGGATATTTGTCATAAGCGTTTTGAGAATATTTCGCATAGGCTTTCTAGTTTGCCGAATCTGGAAGGCAGCATCGAGGTCAGATCGAAAATGCTGAGGAGTACATGATTCAGAATATATTTATATATTGTTAGTGATTGATAAATGATAAATAGGTATTTTTTGAATGTTTATGAAATGGAACCGTATTTAAGATGCAAAGCAAAAATAATACCTCATTAAAAAATCTAATTAATTATTAAATTGACATAAAAATACATACCACTAGTATAACATTACATATTATATTTCCATCTTCATGTACTAATATATTAATCTCTAAATAAATCATGTACTAATATATTAATAACATCTAATATATTAATAACGCATACCAGCTTGCTGGAATTAGTAGCAAGCTGGTATGCAGAATATGAACATTAATGTTAGTTAATGTATGCGGCAAAATACTATTTGAATTTAAAAAAAAAAAAAATGTAAAAACTTTTTGGACGTGTATGAAAACTGCGACATTACTACGATAGAGAAAAGTCGAATAATTTTGGATTTTCATTGTGTTTCAAATTATTTGATTTTAACCTTTAGAGGGCGGGAAGATTTTGGCCCTTTTGCTTTAAAACGACGGGAATATCTGGAGCATTTTTTCCCCTTTCAGCGATTCTTCAGACGAAATTGTTCTTTGTACTGCAATAGTTGACAGATTACTCTTTCCTGTCCACAAAATAAAACGAACTTCTGCAAAAATTTATGATTTATGCGCATATTTCCCTTTTTTGAAACTGGAGAGCAGCTATAATGACGGATGGATGTTGACATCTCCCACTGA
This sequence comes from Cheiracanthium punctorium, assembly GCA_038373885.1. Classification (NCBI taxonomy): domain Eukaryota; kingdom Metazoa; phylum Arthropoda; class Arachnida; order Araneae; family Cheiracanthiidae; genus Cheiracanthium; species Cheiracanthium punctorium. The sequence goes on along the minus strand of JAWZYV010017824.1, from coordinate 639,682 downwards.
CAGTCCGGTAATGGTTAACAATAACAGAAAGGGAAAGCATTCCTTGGTGGAAATATGCTCCATGTTCGTGACTCATGATGGTCTTTGGCTAGTTTGAAAAATCTACCGCCCGTTTTCAAGGCTTAAGTTGAGGCTGCATTGAAGCAATGCATTTAATTACAGATATCGTTTTCGTCTCACAGAACATTAGAAATAATTCAGGTTACAAAATTCTGTATTTCAAAGATTTGGTAAGAATTTTATTAGAACATGATAAAAATTATACTACAGATAAAGGAAAAGAATTATTCTTTCCAGTCTCTAAGATGTACTGCTCTAGATTCTGTGGTGATTAGCGCATTATACCCGAGGCTGGAGCTCGATTCGCGGCTAGTTGTTAATATGCCTGTCCTTTCATGGAGGGCAACATTGGCCCATCTATAGGGTGCCCCATAGTAAAGTGGTCAGCACTTTCAGAATTAGTAGCAAGCTGGTTGAAAAGTGCCAGCCACTGGGAAAATATTCTCTTTAAATAGCTCTTTTTTTTAGTTCCTTGCACTTGGATATCAGGTGACAAAAACCCCGTGAAAACTCTAACTAGAACAATTTCTTAAAATTATAAATTAACTAGCAGCGAAACCCAGCGTTGCTCGGGTTAAAATACACCGCATGTTTAATGGTATAAAAGATATTTAAGGATCCATTTTTAACGTAGATAATTTAGATTTCTATCTTAGATATTGAGAGACTTATTCGACCATTAAACATGCGATCTATAGAAAGTATTCATGCTGATATGGCAACAAACGATAAACATTAAATTTTAATATTTTATTGGAGTTGAAAAACTGTTGTTTAAGTTACTTTGTTAGTGTTTCTCAAAAGTTCATGCTATTTGAATTCGTAGCTTATTGAGTATAAAAAACGAAAGATAATGTTTAATACTAATGAATACACTGAAATGGTGTTACTTTACGGAGAATTTCATCGGAATAAGCTAGAGGCTGCGAAGCAGTATGCTATAAAATTTCCGAATGACAATCACCCATCGCAATTGATCTTCACTCGACCAGACATCTCTAGAACTTTCTGGATCATTCCATATCGATTTTAACAGTTGCACACAATTTGGAACTTTCTAGATCATTCCAGAAATTTTTAGAACTTTCTAGAACATGCCAAGGGATTTTAGCAGTTGCAGACATTTCGAATCTTTCTAGATCATTCAAGAAATTTTTTGAACTTTCTAGAACATCCTGGATTGTTTTTAACAGTTGCAGACATTTTGGGACTTTCTTGATCATTCCAGAAGTTTTTAGAACGTTCTAGATCATTCTAAATCGATTTGAACGGTTGCACACGTTTCGGAACTTTCTAGAACTTTCTGAAAATTTTTAGAACCTTCTAGAACATTCTAGATTGACTGTAACAGTTGCACACATTTTGGAGTTTTCTAGGTCATTCCAGGAATTTTTAGAACTTTTCAGAAGTTCTCATGAGTTAGAAAAGGGCAGATATATATTTTTTCACATTTTCGCCACCCACAACAACCACTTTCACCCACCGCGACCAAACTCCCTTACTTTCACCGTGAGACCAAGGGGTATTTACCACCCCAAGTTAATTCGAGTTGGTAGTGATAGAGAAAACCCTGTCTTTACAAACGAACATTAGAATTTTATATATATATATTAAGATTAAGATTTAAATTATTTCCTGACAAACAAAAAATCTGTTACTACTCTTATTTCGTTGGAATTTTAAGAAATAGAACGCTTCTCATACCCAAGCCTAAATTTAATTTTCAGAACATTATTACATACGTATATCTATATATATAATATATACATGTATATATGGTGTGTCCCATAATGATTGGGGCAAAATTCTTCGCCATGGTGTAGCTGTTTATAATCACTTTGAAACCAGTGTTGAAATAATAGTGGACTTTCCGACCCATTGTTCGTCAAAAACCAATGTATTCTTCTTCTGTGCCCTACCTCCCCTTAAAGTTTGTTCCAACAATTATGGGACACCCTGTATATAAATATACATATATATGTATGATTTAAAAAAAATCTTTCTAAATACTAAATTTGATTATTAGATATATTTATTTGTGTGTAAAATTTTCAAAATTACTTTAAAAGTTTATCATTTTCAAGCCTATTTGTTACTTTCAGATATTTACTTATTTTTTTAACTTTCAAAATTGTTTAAAAAAATAATGTGTTAAATATATGTATATATTATCAAATGTTACTTAGAACAATATTGTGAACTATTGTAAACTGACTGTTTTTATATTGCATCGCACTGATGTATTTTAACAATTATAATCTAAAAATTGTGCTGCAAAAATAAATAAATAAATAAAGGAAGGAAGCCGCTGCTTGCTGGGCCTGAGCCCGCGACTTGGGTTCAGCAGGAACCAAAATAGGCTTTCAAAAAATAAGTAGGCTCTTCCTGAAGGTAATATCCTATTGTATCCTTGCACTTGGTCATGAGTCATTCACCATTGCTAAGATCCGAAATACTATATATTTCTTTGTAAGTGCACCAATAGACGTCTAATATTACTTCCCATGCCGGGACATTCATGTTAGCACATTAGCCCAAGCCAGAAATTGAGCCCAGATGCAAATATGTGATAGAATAGTTCGGTAGCCACTACACTGCATGGGAGTCGTATCCTCTCCCAATAGTATAAAATATTTTATTATTTCAAATTTGTCCATGTATAAACATCGCACATTTTCCAGGTCATTCGACGTTGGAGAGAGTGAATATCTCCCACAACTCAACTCATCTCGGACTCCGGTGTTCATCGAGAGGCAAACCCTCCAATATCGCCTCGATAAACTCGTCATTATCGATTTGGTGCACTGCTGAAGGAAAGAGGTTCATTCTCATTTCTTGTTTTGTTTCTCTTGTGGCACTCACTTTTAGGCTGGCACCAGCTGGTCCTGCCGAAGTTAACGCAGGGTGTTGTTAAAGGCGTACTGACTGATAACGATAAAAGTAATTTTGAGAAGGCGCATCTCTGAATATTTATCACAAATGTGTTGCGGGAGTAATTCAATTTCTGCTTCTCAGTTAGCATCTGCAGAAAAGGACTTGGAGAGGGCTTCGAAATGTTGGAGTGCTCTTGAAGGAAATGTATTAATTGTTAGTGAGTGTAATTATTTGAAACAATAACGATGTGATTTTTTCTTACTTCTTATGTTTGTAGCATTGAAGTGCGTCGAATAAAATATAAGTTATTTTTTTGGAGAAAAAACTCGTTAATATTTGACACAGTAGCATTTTAGATGTTGAACTTTTCTTATTAAGCGATCACATATTTCAATCGTCGATTTCATCGTCGATTTCAATATTTCGATTCATATTGTCATCGTGAAATCTAAAACGATGACATTCGAGGAGAAGAGCCCATAAGAACTCAAATTGTATTAGCTAACAAAACAATTGACCAAGTCTCGGACTTGGTCAATAGTTGGAATACGATACTTCATATTATAAAAATAAAGACCAGGATAGTAAGTTGTCCAAACGTACTTGTCTTACTAATCTTAAATATTAGAAATTATTATTTTTTCTCTTTGTGAGAGCAAATTAAAAGTATTAATGAGAAATTTTAGTATGACTTTGGACAATATATATTTTACTTATCGTCTATCATTTATGAATCTCAAATTTTTTGTCACTTCAAGCAGTAGATTTTTTTCTATGATATTTTGAAATGCTATTGCGCAAAAAATATGGCAATTTGAAACAATACATGCATTTTCAAAGGGACATATTAGGTGAAATAAATAGTTTTTTTAAATAAATTTATGAAATTGTGAAAAATAAAAAAATTCAAACTTTATTTATGTTATAAGACAGTTATCAATAATTCTGAACGATTCTTATTTTAAAACATCATTTCTTTGTAGTGTTGATGTTCATTAAACGGCACTCTTAACACATTTTCTCCAGATTTCTCAAAGTTTTTTTTTTTTTCACAAAGTCCTTTAGCCTGCAGTTTAACAGTGAAACTTTATTTAAAGATAACAAATCATTCCGGATATCTTCTTTACCATAAAACTTTAATGCTATAAGTTTTAACCGCTTGCTTCTCTATAGATAACTTCAAAGGGACATATTAGTTGAAGGGACATAAGTTTCCTGCTCAGCTGATTCTGGAAACTGGATTTCGCAACTCAGCTTTGAATTCGCGATGATACAGCCTTCTGATATCTCTTCAATATACTTGGCGTTAACGATCTAGTAAGTTTTGGGAAAAAAAGATGAATTACTTTATTTATGTGCTAGTATTTCCCTATTACTTTCTTTCATAGCATGCATTCTGTATGATCTGGCACCAGCTGATCTTGGTAGAGTTTACCGAGGGAGTTAACCCTTTGAGGCGCAACCCTTTCCCAATGATGAAAAAAGGGCAGCCGTTGCCTTCGCTCGACTTAACTACCAGCAAAATGGCGGACGATCAAAACGTTCATCGCGTGCCACAGATCTATAGACCACATCCAGCTGTCGTCAAAAAAAGGTCTCTAGATCTGTGGCACGCGATGAACGTTTCGATCGTCCGCCCTCTTGCTGGTAGTTATGTCGAGCGATGGCAACGGCTGCCCTTTTTTCAGCATTGGGCAATCTATCCAGCTGTTCTCGCATTTTTCCATTTTTGAGCAGATGTCAGTGCTGTTAAAAATAATAGTGACAATTTTTTACGGGAAATGGCGTGCTAAAAAGTAAAGGATTCTCGTGGAGCTATGTCACCCGCAACTATTTTTATAGAAATCAAATCTATTTTTCGTGACTGGCAACAGTCAAAACGTCAGAGTTTGGTGTTCCCAGAGCGGAAACACTGCACGTTAAAGGGTTAAAGGAAGTTAATGACGACATACACATAAGTGAATTTCATTTATTCAGGTTATGTTCTTTCTTTATGTTCTAAGACATGCTTTTTTTTAAACTTGTTGCTCTGTTTTTATCTTTCAAAATTTATCGTTTGAAATTTTCATTTTATTTTACATTCTGTACCTATTACCCTGCTGTCTTTTTGACAATATTAACTTTTTCTACTACAGTTGAACCGTTTAATGAAATATCGCTTAAAAGAATATCCTTCTTTTTGTAATAAATTTTTAATGTACTCCGCCGTAATGATTAGTCAAAGTGATCCCATATAAGGAAATATATTTTGATTCGAACTGTATACATTATCTACTTATATTATATGTATATCTAACAAAGTATATCTATCAAACCAATCCGTGTTCATGTCCCAACTTGCACATAAATATTCCTAACACATTGTCAATCCCAATCCTGATCAAAAGAGCAAAAACGCCTTTTAATATTTACTACAACCCTGCAAAAGTTTCCATATCATCCCTGGTCCAATATCCTCCTAATTCTATATTCGCGTACATATATTATTAGCTTCCATTACTCATTAGCGGAGCTTAAGGTTCGTCACACAGATCAAAGATAGACACGAACCGCCAGAGCCGAATATCTCCGTCGATTAATCAAGGAATGATGAATACCTGGGAGACAGTTACACGGCAGTCGTCTGCGAGATAGAAAAGCAAAGAAAATATTACTTGAAATGGAACGTGGTGCCGCTCCGAACCTCCCTTGTAAGTAGTTAATAAAGTAGAGTTTATCGACAGGCGTAGTCGATGAGACGAGATCTTTTGCATTGTGTTCTTTGCGTAATTATGACGTTTCATTGTTGTTCCTGTTCTCGTTTTTGTGACTGAGGAAATGTTGTCGTTCTCTTTATGCGGATATGCCTTTTTAATATTTATGTTTATAAAAGCAAGTATTACTGAATCCATTTTCTAATTGTTATAAAAAATAATTACATACACGTACTTTTATACAATGAATACTCAACATGAAATGATGTTGAAAACTAAAGAACTTTGTAAATTTTCCCATAAAAAAAAAAAAATATATATATATATATATATATATATATTATCCACTGATCATTTCGGGTGAGACAAAATTACCATAGTGCTTAATTTGAAAAAAATAGTTTCGTCATTTACTAACCTGTGGAAAGGATAGGTTCTAATGTTTCTATAGATGTTGATGATGTGTTTTATTTACTTATTTTTTAAACTGAATAATTCATGATGTTTTGCGCACTCGAAACGATTTCATGTAAAATTGCTTTTTTAAGTGTATTATTTTGCAATTTTTTTAATTAGCTTCATGCAAATTATGTTTCTGACTGATTAAATATTTAATTAAAGTACATTATAGACGATTTTACATTCTTCTCTTATATGAGTGTGATTTCTTTCTTTTCTTGCAAGAAAATTTATTATTTATCTAAATAATTGCATTTAAAAATTTTGTTTTCATATAAAAACACGATTAAAGGAATACTGGACATAACTATTGACAGAATAATCAATAAAGGCAAATTAACCTCTAAATCCGGTTCGCCTCGCTTGCATCTAGAAAATATAGGCTGGGCTTCAGCTTGCTTTTTTGAAATGTTAGTAGTGTGTTTAAAAATAGGTCCTGTTTTTATGGTCAAGTTCTGCTCCATATACGAGTGGCTGGAACAGGAGAAAGCTGAAATTTACTAACAATTTTTATTGTAGCAATTATGTCTACTTTTCTGTTGCATTTCTGCAAACTTAAATTATGTTTATGCAGATTAGGTGTTTTAAGACGCACATTGTAGTTTATATTTCTATACTTCTTTTATTGCCGTATTAAGGCATATCTATACTTTTCTGTACATTTACATATATGACGGAAAATTCGATTTGCTGGCAACAAAGCGCAATTAACTTACGTTTTGTAAAACGGTAATTTCTGTCTGTGTTTTTTTTTATTACAGTTTTTCTCATTCTACATTAATAACTGTTGTTTTTATTTATTTACTATAAAAATGTAAATATCTAGAACTGTTCTGGCGAGAATAATATCGTAGAGCCCTGCCCTGTGCAGTCTAGTATGTTAACTACTTCTAACTTAGAGCATCTTTTACGGATATTATTGAGAGTGCATTAATAGCATTACCACGCTTTACTGCAGACTTGAAAACTAATCGGAAGAATATAAGAAAGTTACGGATAAAAAGTTAGGGGCAGAGCAGCTCCCTTTTGATTTCCAAATCTTTGGTAGGAGTTAAAAAATACCGTATATGCACATTACCTTATTTGTTTACCTTCCTAATAGACTACAATCGATTTTGTCTTATGTTCATTGAACATGGGTTAAAAAAAAGAAAAAAAAACTCACATTAAATAATAATAATAATAACAATTCTCAGGAGATCAAATCTAAAAATGCAAAAAAAAAAAAAAAAAAAAAAAAAAAAAAAGTTATACGACTCCCTAACAGAAAAATTCTCAATTAATAAATGTGCTCTATATGTGATATACAAAATTAGAAAACTTTATGCTTAAGGACACATGGAATATCTCGACGAGTAAAAAGAGGCAATTTTTGCAAAAGATTAAACATTATGTATTTTATTTAAAAATAGAGATTGAAATGAAAATTTTCATCCACTGTATTAAGGTATATTACAGTGGTGCTTATTATATTCTACATAATAAGAAGAGATTTTCCTTTTCGCTGAAGAGATATTAAATTATAAATATTTTTCTAAAAAACTTTAAAATTCTTAAAAATTAAAGCAACAAAAACATCATTATTTTCAAAATAATTTCACTCCGATCTTTAATGTTAGGTATATTTTAAATAAACAACTTAGTCAAACAATTTTGGAAAGTTTCAATAGTATACCTGAAACAGATTTTTAGAAAAGTGAACCAAAGCACAAAAAAAACACCTTTTGAGAAAAACGGCAACAAACTAAATCTTTATTGTTGTTGCCAAACCATGTTAGTTTACTTTTTAAAAGCCACAGTTTGAGTATTCATATATTCCAAACCGACAAAAATTATACATGTATGGAACCGTCGCAGTGTGCTCCAATTTTTAGTCCGATGATTGAAAATTCAAAAACTTTGGCCAATTTATGTTCTATGTGTCCCTAAGCATAAATAAATATTTCACAAAATATATTGAAAAATAATGAAACATACAATACAATAAACCAACTCATTGTTCAAAACCCACCTCAAAGATATTGCACGTTTACATTCAACTAAGTCTAATCGTATCTTGTATTGGATCCTGTATAGCTAACAATGTCTGTATCTGCGCGTAAATTTATGCATGTCTCTGATGATATTAGTTTCCATTACTCATTAACATGTCTTCCCAACTGTCTGCTAGATCAGGAATATAGACACGGCTGTGCTCCGAACACAAAATGCCTTCATCGATTCATCAAGCCTGATAAATACCTTGGCGACAGGAACACAACGGCCAGTAGGTGAAAGAAAAATAAATATTACTCGGAGAGAAAAAGCTTGTTCCCTTCTTTTCCACACGTACATCCATTTAATAAGAAAGACCTTATCTGAAGGCGTTGTAAACGATGAGAAATATATAAAGCATACCATATACTCTTTCAGGTATTGTTAGTATACGTTCTGCATGCTCAACGCTTTAACTCTTAAACTCGCAGTGTTCCCGCTCTGGGAACACCGAACTCTCGCGTTTTGACTGTTGCCAGTCACGAAGAATAGATTGGATTTCTGTCAAAATAGTTGCGGGTGACATAGCTCCACGAGAATCTTATACTTTTAGCACGTCATTTCCCGTAAAAAAATGTCACGATTATTTTTAAACAGCATCGACATCTGCTGAAAAATGGAAGAATGCGAGAACAGCTGGATAGATTCCCCAATGCTGAAAAAAGGGCAGCCGTTCCCATCGCTCGACTTAACTACCAGCAAGATGGCGGACGATCGAAACGTTTATCGCGTGCTACAGATCTAGAGACCCTTTTGTGACGCAGCTGGCTGTTCAGCACAGCCAACTGCCGTCAAGAGCCGTCAAAAGCACAGCCAGCTGCTCGACTTAACTACCAGCAAGATGGCGGATGATCGAAACGTTCATCTCGTACCACAGATCTAGAGACCCTTTTGTGACGCAGCTGGCTGTGCAGCACAGCCAGCTGCTGCGATTCACAGCCTTCTACGATGCGCTGTTCAGCCAATAATATTCTTGCAAAATTTGTGGCTCCAATTTCACCTGTCTAATAGGGTTATGTGTCTTAAGTACATAACAAGAAAATGAGAAAATTCTGCTCCGTGCTATAGCAGATTACTGATACTTTTCTTAAATCATATTTTAAACGATATTTTATGACAAGGTTGTTTAGTCTTCATCACAAGTTCCATATTTATAAAATATATTAATGCTTTCAGGGATAAAAATTGTCACTTTTTAAAGCTGTTTTTATATTATTTTCTATATTATATACTTCTGTAAACAACAAAATCGAGTACCCTCATTGCAACAAATTTCAATACTCAATTAATTATGAAGAAAATGATACTGGCCCAATAATTTAATGATTTAACTACCTACGTCTATTGTAAGGAAGGAGAATGAAAAACAGAGTGAATGTGTATACATATAACATTCAGTTTAACATTATTAAAGGAGCATTCGACATAATTTTATAGTATGTATCAGAATTACAAAATTATGTCGAATATTTGTTTTTGAGACATGCTTTTAATCATGTTAAACCCTTAAGCACTCATACGTGAATTTTCTGTTCTTCGTGCTTTATTTGCATAAGGAATGCCGTGATTAAAATAATTAAACTACCCATTATGACTTTCTCATTAGATTTCATATAAATGTATTGATTGTCATCGTGGAAATTTTTCGTGACTTTGTGGAATGAGATATTTAAAAGCTTTAATTGGTAATTTTTATTACTTATGGAAGCAGAGACATTTATAATATTAAAACATTGTTTCAAATTATAACTTTCGTCTTAAATTATCCAAAAAATGAATAAATTTTAATGAAAAAGTTTTAATTTTAAACACATTTTAATTTTAATATCAATCGATTGGTAACTTGTAAACCACTTTGTTGAGTAACAGAGCTCTCTCAAACTTAATAACCAGCCTCCTCTAGAGAGAACGTCTGAACACGAACAAAACATCTCATTCACACTTCAGAAAGCTGGTATCCAATAAGATATTCTTACAGTGTCAGCACTTCAAACCATCAATTCAAAGAAAGAAGAAAAAAAAAGGGCACAATAACACAAATTGACATTGGACTGGAAATCTCTACACAGCGACATCTGCACATGAATTTGCGCACATCCCTTAACGGTATTAATTTCCATTACTCATTAACATGACTTACGTCTTGTCTCCAAGATTAGAGAATGACTCGAAAGCAAAATGCCTCCATCGATTCATCAAGTCTGATAAACACCTTGACGACAACAGCACAACAGGCGCTAGTTAGTTAGGTGATGGAAAAATAAATGTATTATCGGGATAGAAACTCATTTTTTACGTTTCTTTTATGGATATATTTATTCGATAAAGTAGACTTTACAGACTGACGCATTGCAGCTCATGAGATATGCAAACAAGGAGCCTATGTTTATGTTTCTATATGCTACGCGATGTATTTTCATCTATACACAAAGGTAGTAATGAAGGAGTTTTAGAAAATGTATTTTACTGATGTTCTTCGTTATAACTATTTTGGTATTTTTTGGTTAAATGATGAGTTTGGATGCAACGTTTATCGTTAGACAAAGAAAAAAATGTTTTCTTTCGTAATATCTGTAAGATCCCTGAAATATAATCATTCTATGTGATATTTATTTTCGAGGGCCATTGAAAAGTGGCACCTCATTAGCGTAGCTTCAGCACCTCATTAGCCTAAAGAACACACTTTACTAACTAGGATATTTTTTGAAGGGGGTGATATTCAAATTTAAGAAGTGTAACTTTTTTAAAATTAACAAAAATGATTTTTCGTTAAAGTATAATATATTTTCACATTCCTTATTTTAAACATTTAAAAAAAAAATTCCATGTTACATTAATCTAATACATGAAGAATTAAAGAATGTTACCACCTTTTTTGACACTCTTTATACATATTTATACATAGAGAGAGAGATTAATTGTAATGGGATAAGTAATATGTTAAAATATTGGTATTTTGCTGCTCTGTTAAATACTTAATGTGTTGCATATTGTTATAGTTACACAATTTTTATGTATTTGTATCTATCTGTCTATCTATATATATATATGTATATAGGCACAACATAAATGCAGAGAGAATAAATATAAAGAAATTAAAATTAGTAATAAAGTTGCCGTATTGGCCTTTAGATGGTCTATTTAATAGTTAATGTGCTTCACTTTAGTTATATTTATACAATAAATTACATTATATGTTTTCTACAAGTGCCATATGTAGTTTTTAAAAATATATATGACTTTTAAAATGGCAATAACTTTAAAAACTTTCAAGTTTTATAGAAACAAAATAAGTGAGCATTATGAAAGTATTTACTTTGCCTTTCCATAATGCTAAATCTACTTCGCAATTCTAACAATGGAGAGTGTTCAACAAGACTTGCATTATTGCATTATCCCGACAATTTTCTTTCAGCTTGATGCATAATGCATACCCGTTGTCACTTTCTTAAGCATGCAAAATCACACTTTGTTATGCGTAATGCAAAGAAATGCATTATGAAATCAATCTCGCCATTTCACTTGGAATTCAATAAAAATATCACCTCCTTTAAAAATAGTTTCACAAAGTAGAACTCGTAATAAAATACACTTCCAAATCTGAATAAGCATTATTGTGCATGGAAGTATCTGGAGTAATGCATGTATACATTTCCAGATAGAGAGTAAAAATAAAGAAAGAGAGAAGAATGAATTTACATATTATTGCATGGAAATCTGTGTAGCGTTTTTGTGTAAAGAATAACACCGATTTTTAGCGCGCTTGATTCTTATTGTGTTTGTAAAAGATTATTTTTTCCTTATAAACAGAGTATCATAGGTGTGTGTTCTCACACTTTTGGAGAGATGTAACATTTGAGAGCATTAATTACGTCGTTATTGCAGTTTTAAGGGAAGGGATTTCATAAAGCTCTTTTTTATTGGCAATCTTAAGGGGAAAAGATTATTTATTATACGCTTGAGCGAATTGCCAAAAAAAAGTCAAAGTTATAAAAATAGAGAAATGCCAAAGATGCTTAAAACATATTTAAATTTGCATGTGACGAATTGTCGTCATCGAGATATAACCTATATCTATTAAATATATGAGCTATGTCTGCTACACGAAGCTATGTTTTATTGAAAACTTTTTATTCACAAGCATGAGCTATACTTACTATTTACATTTGCATAGGACGAAAACATTTTCATAAAACTATATGCTATACCTGTTGTACTTCATTTATACTAGGACAATAAATACATCATCAAGTTTCCAGAAATTAATATATATATAAATATATATATATATTATATTGTTACTTAAAATTCCTACCCTGGATCGCTAAATCTAAAAAATTATTTTTTTCTCAAAAAGTTACTGAAGTTACTGAACTAAATTCAATTTATAAACCATCTTTCAATTTGAATGATGGAATTTTTTAGGGAATAAACACAATTCGTTATAATGATTCATTTCCATACCTTTTATGATCGATTATGATGTTTCAAGGATTGATTTTTTTACCACCTCCCATCGAAGCTACAGTTTTGAAAATAAGCATGGAGTTGAGTTTCCGGTGACAACACAGTTTTAAGCAAAAAATTGAATTCCGAGCCTATTTTAAATTTTAGGCCAGCATAACACATAGCAATTATTAGTAAGCTTATTTCTTTCTATCAGGATATCTGTAAGGTCCAAGTCGTGATATTTAACCACCTCATTTTTTAGGATAGTGTATAAGAGTCAGTTTATTATTTTTGATGAAAAAACAATGTTCGTTTTTTATATTTCTTTTGAAAAATTCAAATATTTTTTAGTGTGTGGTAGTTGGGTTGGCAGGGAGTGGAATTGTGCGTCTTCACACCCGAGTTCGAATAACTTCTGATCAAAGACCACCTTGCACGCCGACGAACGTGGTAGATTAATCTGGGGCTAAGTTGGACGGTAGATAGGAAAGACGTGAGCATCAAGGAATTATCTCCTTTCCTGTGATGGTCTAAATTGTTGGCCGAATGCGAAATTTCGTGCTCTAGAGAAACCCTGAGATTGACGTTCAGAGATTCATAAAGATTCACCATAACTGTTGTAAGTCTTCGGCAACAAATTTAATGTTATTATTATTAAATTAATATTTTCCTCTCTTTCTAATATCCCTGTCAGCAGCCTATTTTAGGCTTGACCGCTACGAAGTCAGTAGATTTTGGTCATTTCATTATGAGAGTACTTCCTAATCGGACCAACATTGCCTCATTGAATAAAAATCTAGTAAACGCTATGAATTCAGTAGATGTTGGTCATTTCATTATGGGAGTACCTCCTAATCGGAACAACATTGCCTCATTGATCAACGTCTACTTACCTCTACGAAGTCAGTAGATGTTGCTCGTTTCATAATGGGAGTACCACCTAGTCAGATCAACATTGTCCCTTATGAATGGTCTTCTAATTTTGAACCATTTCCAGATGTGATATAGCACACGGGTTGACACCACCAGAGTAAACGTTTGACCTTGAAAGACGTTGGATCCAAGACAGATTTTACGTGCAATTTACAAGCTACCTTTAGAGTAGTATCAAAGCAGCGCAGCACATACAGGTTTTCAACCTCCCAATCTCCGGGCAAGCCGGTGCTACTTCACTTCCACGTTCTTATGAATGGAGCTTAAAGATTAGGCCACTGCAGGGCTAACTATAAAATATTTTATCTACATATACATACTTAAGTTTGGTTCTCTCTTACATGCAGTTTCGAACACAAAAAATTGCTTAGCTACTTCATGTCGCATTATCTTTGCAATTTTTTCTTCTACTTATTTTATCTTTAGAGCCGCTGTGTAAGTTTAGGACATGCATTACAGGTTTGCAAACGGATTGCCACCTAGCAACCCAATGACAAATCTGTGTATCATTAAAGTTTATAATAACAATAATTTAAAAAAAGTTTACATTTCGTGTTTAGGTAGAATTGTAAAGAGTATAAACATATTTTCTTCTACTTATTTTATCATTAGAGCCGTAGTGTAAGTTTAGGACATACATTACAGGTTTGCAAACGGACTGCCACGTAACAATCCAATGACAAATCTGTGTATCATTAAAGTTTATAATAACAATAATTTAAAAAAGAGTACATTTCGTGTTTAGGTAAAATTGTAAACATAGACATTTAATTTCGATAGAAAATGCATCGAGTGACACGTGGGTCAATTTCAATTATCTTTATAGAGTGTCCGCACTTCAAAAGGCTTCGGGCGAATCGGTTTTGATACTATTAGCCCAGAACAGAATCAGAATGAATCCACTCTAGAGACCACCGTTCACGAAATAAATCAGGATGAGGTTAATCCGCCCTCGAAACAGAATCTGGATAATTCGACTTCTAGGGCTGGAACGTAATAAATTATTCAGGATAAAAGCGATCCTGCTTGTTCGGAGCATTTCTGTGTGCATTATTTTTGGCAGAATATGCATTTATTCTCTTGCGTTAAGTGTGGTAGAAGCAATAACGATTTATTTATGTACATATATAAACGTGTAAATGTATATTCGTTTTGGGTGCTTCGAATATTTGTCCATATATGTTTGTGATTTGGAAAAAATAAAGTCATAATTGGTGTCTAAAACATAGAGGGAATTTTTATTTAAAATTTAAAATTTGGTGAAATGGAACGATTTGTTTTACAATTAACAAAATTATGCTGTTCGTACTTACCGAAATAATATTATTAATTATCTTAATATAATTAATTATTTACAAATACAGTTTTGTGAGAAGATATATTTGTCTGAATCCGAAAAAAAATGATGAATATACTTTTATGTAGCTTGTACTTACACATGATTTTAAGTAAAGGAGTGTTTTGTAAAGTTTATCCTTACAGATTGGCTTTTAACCCTTTAATGCGCAGTGTTCCCGCTCTGGGAACACCAAACTCTGACGTTTTGACTTTTTTCAGTCACGAAGAATAGATTTGATTTCTATAAAAATAGTTGCGGGTGACATAGCTCCACGAGAATCCTTTACTTTTTAGCACGACATTTCCCGTAAAAAATCATCACGATTATTTTTAACAGCACTGACATCTGCTGAAAAATGGAAGAATGCGAGAACAGCTGGATAGATTGCCCAATGATGAAAAAAGGGCAGCCGTCGCTATCGCTCGACTTAACTACCAGCAGGATTGCTGGTAAAGTCAAGCGATTGCAACGGCTGCCCTTTTTACAGCATTGAGAAAGGGTTGCGCCTCAAAGGGTTAAAAGATTTAAAAACGAATAAAAACAAAATTTTCAGATTTACAAATTTTATTTTTCCCTGTACTCTTAACTAAATGAAAACCTATACGACAGTTGATAGATTTCACAAATACATAATGTGAAAGCAAATTTTACCCGAGGTGAGATTTAATAAATTGTAGTACTTTAATTATATATCTTAGTAAACTTTTCATTAAATTAATTGGTTTCTAGTTTACGTTGATAAATGAAAATACGATTTTCTATAAGATATTTTGAATTTGGAAACATAAAACTCACTTGAATTTATAACTATTCATAAGATGCACGAATTTCTAAGAAGGCAGATTTAGTAAAGAAAAAATCGCATATAATTTTTCTACCTTTTTCATAATTCTCACTGGTGTTTTGCTCTTGAAGCCTCATAAAACTTCTTAAAATGAAATCTCCTGAAATGAGTTTTTTTAATGATACCTAAAAATATGTTGTTTAAGGGGACGGTGGACATTAAAAAGTTTTTATTTTTATTTAATAAGATAGGATTATAAAATTTTGTATTTTAGTATATTAAAATAAAGGCATTATAAATAACTGAAACAATTTCAAAATAAATTTTAAAAATATTAGTAATTAATTAAAAATTAATTATTTTTTTAATTTCGAAAAAATGCTCCATGCGTTCTAGTTTTAACTTTTTTTTTACTAATTTTGTTTTATAATAGAATAAAAATACGTTTAAAAAAAGTTTGTGTATTGGTTTCAGAATCGAAAGAGTAGTTAATTTTTTAGAATTATTTTCATGGATATATACCAAATTTTCCCGAAAATTTTCAGTTTTCGTAAATAAAAGTGAAATTTCATAATCGAAATTTTTACCATATTTAAAAAGGGTGCACAGATTTATTGTAATACATGAGAAGAATATTTGAAGTAAATTTTGTACAATTCCGCCCAAAATTAAGGCGCATGCTTAATCGACAAGAGCCCGCCTCTTACAAAAAATCATAATTTGTACGGTTTTATGAAATGCGAGCTTATGGTAAAATAAATTATATGAAACCCCTTTCTCTCTTCTGCAGAATAATAAGGCATCTGTTTCGAAATTGCTTGTTCTATAACCTTTAATCTTGTTATAAAACAATAAAAACACGACAGCGCTAAAGAGGAACGTGTCAAAAACTTAAACGCCCAGAGCTCCATAATCTACTTATTACTACTGCACTTAAGATCTAACAGCCACGTCCTCGCATCTGGCAATAAAATAAATAAAGTAACGTTTCAGGAGGAACTGCAGAGAGATGAGAGTACAAAGATAAAGATAAAATAATCCGACGGAAGCGAATCTACTGAATCCACTTCTAGGAAAACTATTACACTCAGGTGTAAGCGGAAAAGCAAGTAATCTAGTAAAAAAAACAACACACCCACAAAATACAAGCAAAAGCGTAGTTAAAAGATTAAACTTACAACAGGGAATAAGAAATAAAGTTACAAAACAGAATAGATAAGAAAATCCCCTACAATATCCTCTTTCAGGAAAGGAAAAAAAAATAAGTAAGGAAGAAATTATTTTTTAATACTGAACGGAGTACATCATTTTTTTTTTTCTGAGAAAGCTTCAACGTAAAATAAAGGCTAATGTTGCACCAAGCACGTAGACGTTGCCTAAAAAGTTTAACCAGCTAAGAAATTGCAAGGGCCTCAGTTTAAAAGAAAAAAGTAGCATGCTAGTAACTGCTACTTTAATTTCACGTCATGGAATGCGCTTCTTACAGATTCAGATGACATTTCATTGGGGGATGGCGAGTTAGGTTTATTTATCAATGTAAAGCGTTTTTTTTGTTAGGAGGAGGTAGGAGAAATAAATACAAATTACCATGAAAAAATTTTCTATTGTGCTTTTTTTAGCAGGTTTCTTCAAAGAATGAACGCACATTACCAAAATTCTGAAAACGAGATTAAAAGCAGAAGTCTGCTTTTGTTCGCTTGGCGCGAAATTTTTAACTCCGTAAATTTCTTAGTTCTTTGTTCTTTTATAATAAGAAAAACCGTTTTCTTCCGCTCTTATTAGAATTAGATTTCGGAGGATAAAAAAACAAATAAAAAGTTGTTTATAAATTATATTACATAAAAACTTTACGGATAGTAAAAGTAAGGTAGTGCACAAATCCTTAAAAATCTGCATTAAGAGAATTTTGCGACGACTTATAAAATGTAGATAAGATAGAGAGAGAGAGAGGCGGAACAACACTGGGAAAAGAGGATTTCTGAAATAGAAAATTTGTTTTTCCCCACCTGTGATATGTAATTCGGTTATGGTGTAATGCAAAACTGAAAGAAAGAAAGCAAAACAAATAAATGGATTTAAGTCAACGCTGGCAGGAAAGTAAATCCCCGACGGAAAGCGCGAAAAGCAATTCTGGTGAAAAATGGCAGATGGAAGGCAGCTCTGAAGTGAAATATTATTTTGCAAATAGTTTTGACAGTGATGATTTCAATAGAAAACAATTTGGTCCGTGGAAACCGGTTATGAAAGTCAAAGACAGTTTTGAAATCACTTGTGCATGAGAAATTAAAAACAAATGTTTTAATGAAGGTTTATTTTAAAATAATTGGATAGCCAATATACTGGCATAAAAATCTCGATTAAATATGTGCTTAAATTATTCGCAAATGAGTAATTATTATACAGTGTGATAAAAAGCTCGTAACACGCTTTAACTATTAGAGACTAATTGAGACTATTATATTTAACGTCTCTAACTATTAGAGATAAGCGGACAATATAAATTGTAAAATTGTTAAAAATAAGGTAGGAAAAACGTCTACGTTAAAATAAAAAATCCATCTTTTATTTTTAAAAAGTAATGTTTTTAAAAGTTAAGTAAGTTATTTAAAGTTATTTAAAATTTTATAAGTTTTTAAAGTTGAGTAAGTTATTTAAAGTTATATGCGTTTTTCAAAGTTGCAATATAGTTGTTGCAACGTTTTTTAAATTGTTTGTAAAGTAACGCTTTTTAAAGTTGTATAAAGTTTAAAGTTGTAACAAACCCGCAACAAAAGAATTACTAGCTTGTAAATTGGGCTCCACACGCTATTAAAAAAAAAATACACAAAATTTCAACCTTTCATCGTAAAACGTCTCAGATATCTTTAAACAGAAACTACAAGAGTCAGGGGATATACATAAATTTGAATACAAACGCTAATTTCTAAACTGCGAAAAAATATTTTCTTTCGTAATTTCTGTGTGACCCAGAGACGTGTTCACCCGACCTTATTTTACTTTTTCCCAGCGAGGATCATTGAAATTACTGTTTTAATCCGTACATATCAGATCTTATTTGTAAGTGGGTATTTTTTTGTACAGGGATCATATACAAATTTATGAAGTGCCACTTTTTGATGATTTAAGAGAGGAATTTTTCTTATCATAGACATTTATCCACTCTTACTTAGAGCATATTTTTAAGTTTACAATTCCTACTTAAAGCCTTTTACCACCTTCTTGGGTCACGCTGTATACAAGGTAGCACGTAAAATATAATAAAGATTTCTAACGCAGAGAGTTTCCAATGATGTAATATTCCTACCTCAAAAGGATTATGACACCCCGAACTACGAACGCAGTTATACAAGTTTCCAACACGGAGACTATCATAAAGGAAAAAGTTGTTTTACAGGCAAAGTAAAATATGCCTTTCTGTTTACATAAAAGGCAATATATTGGGGAACCTTTTTGACAAGTGGTATGTACTGCATATGTTAGGATGTCTAGTTGTTTTTTCTAACGTTTAAATTTTTAAATGATCAGCCCCTAGTTTGGTTCCATTTAGTTCAAAATTAACCCATGCAAAATTTCGGATCAATAAACGCCCTTTAGCACGTGCCGACTTGAGAGTGTGAAAGATGAAAGCCAGAATCGGGATTTTAGTAGCTGGTCTCTTTGTGGTTAGCCTGCTGTACTTTTACAACCATTATTAAAACTTGATCATACAGCTTAAGAGCGACTATTAAGCGACTATTTCACAGAAGCCGAGAAATTAAAATAAAATAATCTGCTGTATCGATAGAAAGAGCATTTCTAAGTGCTATTTATAATTCCATGCTGTTCTACATTTCATGCTATATAAAGTGTTCTCTATACAGCCGAGTTGGGCAGTGGTTAAAGAGCCATTCTATCCCATCACGGGTCCCGATTCAATTCTCGGTGCGGGCTTGTGGGTCATATCTTCCGTTCCTTCATAGGAGGACTCTGGCCAGGCTGTCCGATGCTTTCATAATAAAGGGACCAGTAATTCCCGCCTTGGTTGTGGTCAATGTCGATAAATGGCAAGAACAGACCATTTTTTAAAATAAAACCACCGTCCTCTATGATTGTAAATTATTTCCCTGCATTAAATGTCAGATATTCAAAAGAAGAAAGATTGCCATTCATTTGATGACATTAAACATCTCGGTTTGAAAAATTAAAAAATTCTACTAGGAAAAAGGGGCACATGCTGTTTCGACTGTTTTAACCCTTTCGTAAGTGGATACTAATATGCACATTTTATACAGCGAAAGTTTTGTTTCTGACACTGGCTACTTAAATTGTGCATGTATCCCTTTAAAATAAAAATAAAATGGACATGTTTCTTTTTTTTCTATGGCGCCATCACACAAATTAGCTTATTTCTAAGTGTATTTAAAAATAAAATGTGCGAGGTTGCGAGAAATTCTGATCGCTTTTCAAAGATTTGAAAATTTCTTATTCGAATTTAATTATCAAGTTTAGTTTTTGTTAACTATAAGGTGTAAATGTTATTGCCAGGAGGATGACAATTTGGCTGCTCCTAGCTAGTATATTATTTTCAAATGCGAGTGTTAAAAATGCACTTGCTTTTCTCTATATGAAGAACGGGTACACCAGCTAGCATTTTGATATAACACGATAGTAAATGATTGGGTGCTAGAGACGAAAATCACAAAAACATTCCAGTAAAATACATATGCCTGCTTCAGAATTATCCATTTGTATAGATTTACCTTTTAAAACTAAAATGAAACCCGTAATTGAAAGGTTTCTGTAACAGAGTATTACAAGTTAAGCAGACAGATTGTTTTTCTTGTAGTCTTCGAAATTTGTGACGGAGAAAATAATTCCCGGATTTTAAGTGCACTTAATAACCGGAAGCGATTTCCTTACCAATAAATATTTAATTATGTCTGGAAAGCACTGAAAATGTCGCAAACGCGTGTGGTTTAAATGATTTTAGTATTTCAAAACTTTCCCTAATATTAAGAGTTAAGAAAGTTGGTATTTTACAAGGTTTTGTAAAATTAACACTTTAAAAAATATCCTTATACAGTTGATTCTTTCAAAAATTGATGCAGAATTCAATGATTTAGTTCTGCGAATATTTTGCAAGTCTTAGCAAATAGTGTATTTTGATTGCACTAATTATTATCAATGATTTTAAATTTAAATATAAGGGAATAAATTGCAGTATCGATGTATGAGAAGTACTATAAACATGTTCGATAGTACTTCAGCTTTGAACTGTAAAATGTTATACCATAAACATTTATAAAATGGGGAGCTACGTGCAATGTTAAGGGTTGTGTGAAGTAGATCCCACCTCTAAAACGGGGTTCATATAAGACAGATTCGTATAACACGGCAAAAGAATTGCGATATTTTTCCTATAACACATCGAAAAGGCTCATACAACACGGTAAAAGAATGATGCATATGCTTCCGTATTGCATGTTTACACACTGCGTTCACTATTGATATTATTCATGTGTTTCACTCGCCCCACATGGATTCACATAATACAGAACGTATCTACCGTGTTATAAGAGATCAACTGTGTTTTTGGAAAAATAAATTATATATGGTATTTAAGAGCACAAAATAAAGCACTTTATCGGAATTATAGTAGTAACAATCATGTATTCTTTCTCCAAAAGCATGAAATAAATTCATTTTTATATGCACAAATAGCAAAACATCTTTATTTTCAGCAATGATAAAACAAATATCATAGCAGTAAAAATTTTTTTAGTAAAATTTCTTATTGTTATACAAGTGACTTTTTTAACAGAGGTATTTTTCAATTCTTAACGAAACATTATCGATGAAGTATCGTTACAGAGTTATCTTTTCAAATTATTTTGTGCTTTTGTTTGATTTCTGATTTGATTTGAATTCATAAGATTCCATTTTCATCTGAGCAAAGAATGCAGTTCTTAAAATCTTTAAAAAGAGTTTTTTCGTAAGTAAAACTGCATGAAATCTCATTTAGCCATTTAAATTGTCATTTACGGTTTTTTCTTTGATCCCAATATGCTTTCAAGTGCTAAATTTCGTTGAATTCGAATCATATAAACGTCGTTTTAGGCTTTAGCGTGCTCATTATTACAATTAATAAAATATTTGTACATTTGTACATTTGTTTAAGTTATCTCCACCGAGGAAACAGACTTTTAAGTCGTGAAAAATTGTCATTTTCTTGTCTGTACCCATAATTCAGTTGGTTGTAAAGATAGTTATGCGTGATTTTCCGGCTATGATGTCAGATGGAAAATATAAACTTTCTATACGATGAAATTTCCATAACACGGAATCCTATATAAATTAAAAACAAGTAACTCTTTGAAAACCGTAGTTGTTTTTAATACCTTATTTTAAACACCTTTTTTTTCAATTTACAGTGCTCACGTCTAATACATAAAGCGCGCTAGCGCATTTTGAGCGTTCATTTCATGCATGTGTACAGTGCATGTAAGAACTTTTATTGAATTTATACTAATTGTACAGAATACATTCTTTTAAACTTTTAAAAACACTACATGAGCTTACAATATGTCAAATGTTCTAAAATATTAAATTATCTTATTAATATTACCTGGTTGGTACGTGTTGATGCAACCCATGCGTTTGTGACTCGTACAACACGGTTTAATGTAACACGGGACGTACAGACCGTGTTAGAGGGAGAGGGAGGTCTACTGTATATGTAGAAGCAAATATGATGAATTTTAAATACATCAAAATTAATAATAACTGAAAAGAAATCAAAACGATTGTTAAATATGTGATATCTACGTGATATGAATCTCAACATACGAACTGCAATCATTCCAATTAGAGAATAATTCATTTTATAGCCAAATATGCCAAAACTTACATCATAATTTAAAGATTTTTTTCCCTCTCTTTCCATACGACGTATTTTATAAAGCAAGTCGCGCTGAAAAAAAGCCTTACTAAAGCCACCAAAGAAAGCTGCGTCAACTTAACAAAAATATTTGACGCGTTAGCTGAACTTTAAACATAATTTTTCTGATATCTTTCATCAAAGTATATCACTGGAGCCGTTTGACTAGCTACGCAGAAATATCAGGTTCCAAATATGCTAAATTCTTGCATCTCCCTTGACAGGTCAAGCTCGGTGTTCACTCCTGATTTGCATTTATATGAGTCAAGCAATAAGTTAGGGCATTCTAAACTCGTGTAGTTGCCGCCATTTTCCGGGGAGTATGAACAAGTTAAGTTCCGTTTCAAATATTACAAACTGTAGCTTCTGCGTTAATAGAAATTTGTTTTTATTTCTTTTTCACGTTTGTGGAACATGTTACATAACAGTTTAGTATTTTGAGGCATTGTAGGAAGTATTTTAATAAATATTTCTGATGAATATGAGAGTTAATCAATGCTTAAATAAGCATGTAATGTACATTTAAATTACTTTATTTAAAGTACATAAAGTATCAGGTTGTAACGAAAGTTTTCCGCCAAATCTGCTTGAAAAACTAACTTCTAATTCCTTAGATAACTGATTTTGAACTTTCGGTACCAAACCTGCACAGTGTCACGTGATATAACTAGTATTTAAAGCTGTACTCATTATTCGTTGATATTCTGTAGCTGACTTTTTGCAACACAACTGGAAGTACATGATGGTTCTAATCCTCTAGAGTGATAGTTCCATTTGACACACCTTGTACTTAATGATAACTATATTTTTTTACAGATTTCATTACACAGTGTTATAAAATAAGTCTCTTTCTTTCAAATGCCAAAAATCGTTTGACAAAATATAAGCAAATACGCCAACGCGAACTGTGTCTTGACGATGTTTACGATGGCGGGAAACTTTCGTTACAACCTAATACTTTAAATAAAGTAATTTAAAGTGATACAATTTATTACTGATTTCTAGTCCCGCAGTGATCTGGGCACTAAACTCCATCCTCATAAGAAAAAGGCAAGTGAAGCAACATCAGCTTGGCCAGTGCAGGGGAGGGTCAACTCCCACTCAGCTCGACTGGTGTGGGACCGCGTACGGTAATAGGAGAGGGTACACGTAAAAGTCGTCGTGGCTCCGATGTTTTCCAGGTTTAACGCTACCACTGGGGGTGCCGATTTCAGGGGGTTGATCACTCCTCTAGAATGGGTTCAAAATTAGGCGACCCCGTTATAAGACGGTCTTCCTCCCAGTAGGGCACACTCTAATGGATGCCGTACCCTTTGCCCTTCGCCGTCCCTTATGAGGGATCTGGCATTTCTGTGGTTGCCATAGAGCATTAGAAACAATAACAACAAAAATGCTGTTTTCTTATTTAATTTAATTTTCAAAAATTAAAATAATAATTATATTTGTAAGCTTATTTACAGAAAATAATAATTATTAATTATTTTTAATGCACTTTTTAAGCACTAAAAGTATGTAAAAGCATTAAGACATTTTTTAAGGATGAACATATTGATGCATTTGCAACTACCAATGTCCGAAGTATTAGTCACTTAATTATAGGGTTACCCAGTGATCATCCATCATCACTCCACATGAAAGAACATACTAGTTAACAACCAACCCTATTACAGGGCCGAGTGGATAGTACTGAACATGGTAGATGGCTGAAGCGTTAACCCTTTGAGGCGCAACCCTTTCCCAATGCTGAAAAAAGGGCAGCGGTTGCCATCGCTCGAATTAACTACCAGCAACTACCAGTATTTAACTACCTGTGCCCGGCACAGCCAGCTGTCGTCAAAAAAAGGGTCTCTAGATCAGTGGCACGCGATGAACGTTTCGATCGTCCGACATCTTGCTGGTAGTTAAGTCGAGCGATGGCAACGGCTGCCCTTTTTTCAGCATTGGGCAATCTATCGACCTGTTCTCGCATTTTTCCATTTTTTAGCAGATGTCAGTGCTGTTATAAATAATCGTGACCATTTTTTTACGGGAAATGACGTGCTAAAAAGTAAAGGATTCTCGTGGAGCTATGCCACCCGCAACTATTTTTATAGAAATCCAATCTATTCTTCGTGACTGGCGACAGTTAAAACGTCAGAGTTTGGTGGTCCCAGAGCGG
The DNA here is from genome assembly GCA_038373885.1 of Cheiracanthium punctorium. Classification (NCBI taxonomy): domain Eukaryota; kingdom Metazoa; phylum Arthropoda; class Arachnida; order Araneae; family Cheiracanthiidae; genus Cheiracanthium; species Cheiracanthium punctorium. Next base: position 614,983 of record JAWZYV010017824.1, on the reverse strand, counting down.
GACCATTGCGCGTTAAAGGGTTAAGGAATAGGGTTCTGATCTAGAGTTTCCTACCGCTAGGCTATCAATCTAACGATTTAGAGTTTTGTGCACTTTTCTCCAGATGTAACATGGATGCACGTTAGAGCCACTTAAAAAGTTATCAGTCAAGTGCACACCCCGCCTTTAGGGCGATACTTCTCGTGTAGATTTGCCGTAACGCAAAAAACACACAGACATCTAAGCCTCATTAGGTCCCACCTCCAGAGGGACACATTTAGTGCTATTAATTTTAAAATAATAAAGTACATAAAAAAATAGAACAATTGTAAATATAATACTTTTAAATTCACCAATTGCAGAAAGAAAAAGAAAAATATATTCCATTCATTTATTAATGAATGGAACTTAACCACTTTCTAATTACTGATGCGAATTTCAAACGCAAAATCTCGTATTTTTATCATAGATCGATGTAACTTTAAATCTGTGCTGAAAAGATAAAACAGCTTTGAAAACTTCATTGTCGAAATTATCCACAGCATTTATATTTTTCAGTACTTTCCAACAATGCTGAGAACATTTTATTATTTCGGTTTGTCTTTCAGTTCGTCTGTTTTTCTGTACGTCTGTTTTTAGCTGTCCGCAAGTATATATTCTTGGATTACTCTGAAATTTATGTAACATTCATCTCACTAATAATCGCTAACTTTCTTAGTCCATCGTATTTTGGGCGAGATTTACAGACTTAAAATTTTTTGTAAAAATCTATCAGAATACCACAAACATACTTTCATTTCATTTATTTACAGACAGATTCGAATTAAGATTGACAATTTTATAGGAGAGGTAGGTTACAATAAGGCGGTTCCAAGTCATATAGCAATATAGGGTCGAAAACGTCGTCTTCACGTACATATTAGTAATCACTTAAAAGAAGTGTTCAAGAAATAGTGAACTTGCCGACCACGTTTTTGCAACTAATACATCGTTCACAGATTGTACCGATTTTTTTTTTCTTTTTCATTACATTGATGAATTTATCGGGAGGTCCCATTTGTTTACGGAACTTGATTAAGAAATCAGACGCAGTAATTATTAACCCTTTGAGGTGCAACCCTTTCCCAATGATGAAAAAAGGTCAGGCGTTGCCATCGCTCGACTTAACTACCAGCAAGAAGGCGGACGATCGAAACGTTCATCGCGTGCCGCAAATCGAGAGACCCTTTTTTGACGACAGCTGGCTGTGCTCGCGTACAGCCAGCTGCGTCAAAAAAGGGTCGATCGATCTGTGGCACGCGATGAACGTTTCGATCGTCCGCCATCTTGCTGGTAGTTAAGTCGAGCGATGGCAACGCCTGCCCTTTTTTCAGCAGTGGGCAATCTATCGAGCTGGTCTCGCATTCTTCCATTTTTCAGCAGATGTCAGTGCTGTGAAAAATAATCGTTATCATTTTTTTACGCGAAATGACGTACTAAAAAGTAAAGGGTTCTCGTGGAGCTATGTCACCCGCAACTATTTTTATAGAAATCCAATCTATTCTTCGTGACTGGCAACAGTCAAAACGTCAGAGTTTGGTGTTCCCAGAGCGGGATCACTGCGCGTTAAAGGGTTAACTAGTGGATAAAGACGGCATTTCGGCCCCACAGTGCTACATGGTTCTGAATCCTCTTCGCATATGCTATCTGTCCTAAAAGTTCGTCCCTTGAATTTTGAATCACCCTGTACGCAAAAATTATGATTGCTGAATGAAATTCACTAAATATTTTTCTCATCTTTTTGTCTGAAATATTTATGGTATTTTTCCTTCTCAAGGCGGTCTCTTGATCATCAGTTATTCGCCACGCCTGAGGCTATACTTGTTAATAGGGCATTCACTATAGCTGGTTGTTAACTTGTCCGTTTGTATATAGGCCTGACGCTATTCCCTATAAAAAAATGGAAAAGTTAACACCCAATACTAATCCGAGAATCGAACCCTTACACAAGGCGTAACAGAATAGTACGCTCGTCACTATACCACCTGGACGGCTGTGACAAATGTTTATCCAGTGAATAACTTATCTGCAGTGTGTTTAATAAATTAGCTAAGGCTTGAAGAAATATATCTAAATATTACATAATAATAAGTTAATCAGGCGCATATTTCAACCGTTTCGTAAAAGCCTCAGCTTATTAATTTCTGCTTATATCGGGGTAGAGGCAAGACGAGAAGCACATCACGTTTCGACTCGCAATATCCCATAATGCTTATTGTAATGATAAGAGCATCTGTCACGTCTCGTATAACAGCTGCGGATCTCTGACTGTTGTAGCATGGCCGAGTGGATAAGACACTGGACTTTGTAGGCGGCTTAAATGTGAAGGTCTCACACGCTTAAGCCCAAAGAGCGAAATAAAACGATACATTGGAGAGCGATCCGTTTGCATCGAAACCTACCGGCATTTCCCCAAAAGTGATCTTTAAGTAGTCTCTTTTTCTGAGAATTCCGCTCCTCGCTTCCTCTTTTTTTCCCGAGAATTCCCCTCCCCGCTTCCTCTTTTTTTTCTGAGAATTCCCCTACTCGCTTATTGTTCTCCAAAATACAGATGACGTTCGATTCACGCATATTTCGCTCCGCTCTTGTGATCGAAAAACGCTCCTAAAGGAGAAGCGCACTTTTGAAAACTGCGTCGAAAATCGCTCCGACTGATCGAATTTCGCTCGTTTGGATCGAATTTCGCTCGTTCGAAACTGTCGCTTGGCTACCGACCAAACGGTCTGGAGTTTCGGTTGGTTTTCCCCGAAGGTAAAGTAAATACGCACTAGAACCCTTTAAAAAGACCTCTGACAAAGGCACCCCCCCATAGACAGACGACCCTCGTGCAGGCTTACCATGAGACAAAAACTCAAGGCTGATAAATGACGTCTCGTATCCATCCTAGTTAGCGTTGCCAGGCGTCCGGATAATGCCGGACATAGTTAGGCTTTTTGATTGCGTGTCCGGCCAAACTTAACGGTGTCTGGCTTTTGTTAAGCTCATTTGCTGATTAGTAATAAAGTACTTGAACTGATTTGGCATTCGATGTTTTTTTTATATTTCATTAGAATTTAAAAAGATTCATGGTAATAATCAAAAAAAGCTTGATTTTACATACTAGTCTTTTTTTTTTGTACCTATTAATACTGAGACAAAATCCTCAAAAATGTAGGCTGTCCGGCCTTCTTACCCAAATGTCCGGCCAAACTGGCTGGTCTGTCCGGCTATTTGGTCTGGCGACCTGGCAGCCATATCCCCAGTCCTTTACCTTTAGAAAAGAGAATTTAAAATGACGTAACTTTTTTTTCTTTCTATCTTCAGTTCTTTTTTTCTGCATCCACGATATCAGTACACTTGCGTGTCGATTGTAAAAAAAAAAAAAAGAAAAAAGAAAAAGAAAAAAAAAACACATGCCGTGCACTTGCTCATTTGAAATCCTTAAATATTTATTCCCAAATCTCCCATTTGGAATTATTTTTACAACCTCCTCGTATTCTTGTCGCCATGCTAAACTGTCCGATCGAATCTGCACGAAAATCGTGACAATTTTGGGCGTTACAAAACAAAGTACGACCACCATATTTTTTTATTTTCTTTCTTCCTTTTTTCTACTTTTCGATATAACTTTTTACCGTCATCTTTCTTTATTTTCCTTACCCCATCGATGTTCCTTGTAAACGATCGACCATTAATATTCTGACCCTACACCTTTTATTTTTTTTTACTGCTTCTGGAAGTAAATAGAGAAAACATTTACTTTATAGATGCCGCACTAACCGAGGAAGTGTCTACCCGGACTAGCTCCGCTGATGGATCATAGATGGCGTGAGTTGCCTCGTCTATGCGGGTTAAGTCCTTAAAAATCCCTCACATTTCTATAAAATAGGGATTACTGGGATACGAATCCTCAGTTATTGCTTCCGTTTTTGGAGTTTTTTATTTGAATTTAATGCATTTAATGGAGGAATCGCACTCAAAGTTTCGAGAAAGAGACACTTTTTTTTGCGGCATTAAAAGTAACTTTTTGGCGTCGTTATCGGTTATAGGTGGTTATTTTTGAAAATATTAATGCTTGTGGAAATGGGTTAATGGTATGTGCCCTGGTTTGTGTGATTATACATGACAGAAGTAATGAAAGGTAGTTGAAAATTGCGCCTAAGATATAAGAATAGTTTTCTGTACCTCAAACATTTAGCATGATATTTCATTTTTTATTTAATCGTACAAAATAGTTTTTTGATTCATACATGAATGTATATTATGTGAATATGACGCATTTCGAATCTAGACGATCGTCAACTTAACTAATTTTTTAAGTTGTCCTTCCCCTGATCGCCCCTTCATAGTTTAAAAATCAGGAAAAATCGGAAAATAAAAAATACTAACAACAACAACAAAAAAATTTCATATATACTGTGTGCTTTTCAAAATAACTCAGAAACAATATTAAAGAAATCGCTTATAAAATGCGCGATAATTGAATATTTATTTACATAAATATTTATTTATTATTTTTTAATAAAAATTTTTTGAAAGATTACGCCAAATAAAAATTACTTTCTTTTTTTTTCTATCTTTCGGTAGTAATATTTATCCTAATACCCTCCGTAAAAATAGCACTGCATGCGATAGTCCTTGGAATTCCATATTAAAAAATATGGAATATGTCTTATTAAATGAAAATTCTCCTTTAGAAAAAAATTAATGAATATCTATTGCTAAATCTTTTATGCATATATGTGTATGATCATCAAAAAGTCAGTACGAAATAAAAAAAGAATAACATAAATGCAACAATATAGATACAAACTAAAAAGAGAATATAAATAGATTAAAATAAATAGTAGAAGCATTATCAGTAATACTTGTGTAAACCTTACAAATATGTAATCAGAACAAGTTTATAAGCGCTGCAGTAAGACTAGACTTCAATATAATCTTAAAAAAATTAATTGACCATAGTGAATATATAAATAATTAAATAACAATGGCAATAAAGTAACATTTATAATGAGGATACTTTGTATAGAATTATTAAAAAATATTTTGAATTAATGATGAATATTATGTTTATTCTCATTTAGCAAAGAATCCTTATCATTTTTGCTGCTCTAATTAGTAAACGTTAAATTCCATTAGCTAATTAAATCTCAATAAATTTCGTTAATTTATATATGAAATCATGATTTTCGTTCTTGAAGCAACGGGACTACTTTCTTTTTTAATAATGGTTCTTTTTCCGGTTAATTAGAAATCTCGATAAATAAAGTCATATTTCAAGTGTAGTAAAAATATTCTGTTTATTCTTACAGCACGTATATTATAAAAGATAATTTGTTATTTATTCCAGTTTTCTTCTTCTGTTTTTTTCTATTCTTAAAAAAATGTACTTTTCGCGGGATTTCAGGAAATGATAAATGAATTTGCAGTGTTTGAAATGCGCACTTATTTTTTTAAATTTCACGAACAAACTTAAATAAATATATTATTTTGATTTATTAAAATTATCATGCTCTTTTAAATGCTATGCAGCAAGGATAAACGTTGCTTAAGTAGTAGATGCGCATATTAAATAAGAAAATATAAGTTTGTTAACATTTTAGCGTTTAAATGAATTTTTTACCATTCTAGATCAATAATTATTCCAGGAAGTTATTTTTATCGAGTTTTAAACCCCATCCCACCAGGAATCCGTGCTCGCCTGTACAGAATCGCTCTTAGCGATAAGTTAAGTATTGAAGGTTAACTTATTGTTTAGTACTTAAGTTTTTGCTTAGTAACTATTGTATTAAGTTATTGTTTATCACCTACTGCTGTATTATTTAACTTATTGTTTTGTATAAATTAAGTATAACACAAGAAGTTATTCGACGTAAATAAATCTCAGGGACATTCAACAGAACAAAAAACAGAGACATTCAAACAGAACAAAACATTTAAAACATACCTGGATTTAGATCCAAGCATGTTTTAAATTAGTTTTTTGTATATTTCGTCTTTTAATGCGTGAGTTAAACGATATTTGTCATTTAAAGTAAGGAAAAATGTTTTTATACAGTTTTCACTTTGTTTGCAATTGAGAGCTTGGGTCATTTCTGGCTATCATTTTGCAATGGTTTGAAAAAAAGAGTGTCATGGTAGGTAGTTTAAATAATAAATGAAATGTTAACAATTAAAAAATGATTTATTTTTAAACTGAAATAAAGATATGTATTAAGTTTGAAGGGAGGGGGGATGCATCAAGATAGCTATGTAAAAATTTATGAAAATGGCTATTTTTAGGATTTTGTTTTCCACTTTTCCACAAACGATAGAAATGCAACTTGTATTTGAAAAAATCAAGTCATCCATTAACTTTATGTGTTATTTTTTTTCAAGCCAATATTGAATAAAAATTCATTTTTGAATAAATTTTTATTCGCATTTTCCGACTAGAGAACACTGTTCCGTATAAGGTCAATTGTAGAAAAATCTATACGCGAAGGCAAAAAATTCTGTACTCAGCCATTCTTCAAAACAAGGGTCTTTGAATGCTACGCTGAGACATTGCACTTGCATAAAATGACATATATAGTGGTAAATTGTAGATCAATGCCTTGAAATAAGTTCTGGGTGCTTGTGAGTTACAGCGGTCTCCCTGAAATTGTAGCAAAGATAATTTGCCAAAATCGTGATAGTGAAATCACGCTACAAACGTTTTAATTTCTACAGATATTTTCAGTCCTGAAATGTAGCAATGATCTTGGCGTAATCCTAATGTCATCCGGCAAACTCATCGTATGCTTTCACCTATAAGTATCAAATTGTGTTCTAAATTCTTTGTTTAGGACAATCCCATGATGTAAAAAGAAACAAAATTTTGGATAAAAACGGTTATTTGTGGCTGTGGCAGCCTAGTGGTTGGAGCGTTGGATTGATAACCGGAAGGCGAGAGTTTAACTTAAACAGTCAAGACCACCCTATGCATGCGGTGTAGAAGAACTTTAAGTCCGTGGTTCCGAAAGTTTACTCGGCGGTCGTCGGTGGTTTCCAAGGGGAGCCAACATTCACAAGTTCCGATTCTCTTCTGATGAGGATTCAAATTGGAGCGGGAAACGCAGGAAGGAATCCAGTAGTTCTAAACGATACCTGTAGCTTTACATGCACGTTAAATCCGTGGCTCCGGAAGTTTACTCAGCGGTCGTTGGCAGTTTCCATGGAGACCGATATTCAGAAGTTCCGCTCCTCTTCTGATGAGGATTCAAATTGGAGCGGGAAAGGCAGGAAGAAAGCCTGTAGCTCTAAACGGCACATTCGGTGTCACGAACAAACAGTTGTTATTTGAAATAATTTCCTTGTAGGTACTAATTTTAATATTGGAAAATAATTATCTGTTAGTGTACTGTTTATTTTTTCTTTTCAAATGTCGGGCCATAACAATGCCTTGGAGGCGCTGACCGCTACTAAGGCCGGAGCTGTTGGTCACTTAATAAAGAGAGCACCTAGTAGGTGGACCAACGTCGCCCCCTATGAAGGAACGGATGCAATGACATCCACGCCCAGTCAGGGCGTGGATGTCATTGCATCCTCGCCCACCTCGACCACCGGGAGTTCAACCCGGAACCGTAATACAGTGCTTTACCCACTACATAATCCGGTCAGCCTGTTAGTGTACTGTAAAAGTTAAAATATTTGTACATGTTACATTGAAGCCTGAAGGGTCAATGAACGAAATTTTACATCTAAGCCACTGAGACGATAAAGCGATTTTCCATTGCCGATTCTTAATATGCAGCCCTACCCTTCGGTCTTAAAAAGCACGTTCTGCGCAACATCACGCGATAAAAGCATTCGGGAGTGCTAAAAATTAAGAATGCGAAAGGTCTTGCTCAAATAGGTTCTAGGGTGTAGAACTACGTGAGTCACGACGGCTTCTCGCACACTCCCCACCTCGATTTTTACACGTACGTCTCCGCTGTAAAATATTTTAGCAGTAGTACTGTTTGCTGTGAATAACACTTGTTCTTGGGGATCGTGTAAAACTTCTTTTAAACAAAATAAACTTCTTGATTGATGCGAATTGTTGAATTTACGTTACCTGGCGTTTGCGTAAAATAAGTCATACGAGTACGCTTATGTGTATTGGATGACTAAAAAGCTCTCATTAGAGTTGCATTTATTCTGGTCACTTTTGTCGTAACGGAATATAATAATGCTTAACATTTTAAAAATTATTTTGATTCCAGACGGATGGCAATCCATAATTTTAACGCACATTAAAAATCTAATGTTGTTAACTAACCTACAATCAGCGTTAGGGGAATATTTAGTAGTCTCTTCTGTTGAAACTACATTGGGATGCATTTTCGTAGGATAACTTATTGTTCAATAAGTTGTAAGGCTTTTGTTGAAAAAGGTTGAGGCTTTTGATTTCACGAAATGTTTAATGGCATTGTACTTTATGCTAGGTAAGTGAATTTTGGTCATAAAACAGTTTTTACATTTTATTGGATCATTAATTACGTTGTTTGTTTTTCTAACAAATCAATTTTCTAAATTGTTTCTAGTGACGTAACCTGTCCCTAAGCAATATTCTCGTTTTTAAAGAACATATATTTTACAATTGGCAAAGTGAATGGCAATATCCTGAAGTTCTTTCAAACAAGTAAATTCGACTATAACTGATGAACATTGCTTTATACCCAAAAACTCGACAGTATGTGCGTGCCTTAGGTTCGTGAGCTCAAACACTTCCACTAGTTTGTTGTACCTGATTTTAAGTTCATCTGTTATGATTTGAAACTGAAAGTTTTCACTTAGAATAAAGTGTACTCAGCTTAATATCCTGTGCTTCGTAAGGCACAACTATTTCGAAAAACATCTAATCAACGAAATTAAGCCCTATATAGAAAAGCCATTATGTGTGTTTATTTTCCTTTCGATTTTTTTAAATAATACTGCGTTACTCTTTATCAAAACTGTTCGGATTCTATTCAGACAGTAAACATACAAAAATAAATCTCTCGTTTTGTTTTTACTCACAGTATTATTGATCTTTTCAAGAAGCCCATTACTCCAAGGACTGTCGTTTCTGATTATGTTTGCGTTACAAAGATTGAGTCTGTTTACTGAATCAAATAAAGTAAACTGGTTCACTCCAACGTAACAAAAAGACATTCCTTATAAAATTGTATCATACATATATAGCTATATATCTATATCTATATGCTGTAACTACTCCCATGTTTAATTTGCTGCCTGGAAAAAGACTATCACATTTTCTCCTATAATGATGAATTGTGTTAAATGGGAACGATGCAATTACAGGTCCGATGAAAGAATAGAGAAGTTCAAAGATTCGCGTTTTGTTTGACCTAATAGTTAATCGGATATCGGAAACAAAGCGAAAGAATAAAGGGCTTAATAGTATAAGATCAAAGAAAATTATGTTTGGAGAAAGTGTAACGTTTCATTATGTAATAATTTTATTGCTTGAATGAAAAAGGAAGAAAATTATACAGAATGTAATAATATGTAATAACATAGAATAAACATTGGTAATGCATTCTTAGTATGAAAAATTGTAGTTTAAAACACATAAAAGCGCTCATTATTAGTAAAATACTCGAAAATGGAAATTTTGTTTGCTTATCTGAAAGTATGAAGTATAAATTTAAATTTATGTACTGTTCAAACTATATAAAATTTTTCATTATAGGAAAGCAATCGGAAATGGGAATTTTGTTTGTTTATGTAAAAATATGAAATTGAGTCTTAAGAGCATATCGAAATGGTTCGAACTTAAAGGTTTTTCTTAAAGACCCTGAAAGAAAATTATTGTATCAATTTGCATTATTTTCATTTAACTGAAAGGTATCACCCCATAAATGAAAAAAAAAAAAAAGATTTTCTTTTAGATAGTGACGCTTTATCTTAATCGTTTGTAACAACGACTCCCTTTTGCGCAGACGCCTACTTTGGTGAACAAGATTCCATTAATTAAAAAAATACTGCATTCAAAAAGTGAAAACAATACTGTTTAAGAAGAATGTGACATCCAAGATGAAACTTAATTGTTGCATAATTGATATTTGTTAGATGTCACGGATGAATAAATAATGAAGAATTTTCCCGTTTAAACCTTAATTCATTAAAATTCGAAGCAAAAATATGCATTTCTATAAAAGCTAGATTGTTTCGTCGGTAAAATTTGATCGCTGTAGTTTTTTTTTCGTCTAGCTATACAAGGGCTATCTGCCGATCGAAGGGTGGGGGGTGCCGTGAGCTAAGATTTATGGGGTCGCTTGTAACCCGTCTGTACCATGTGTCCTCATATGGAGGTGTTTTTGCTGTTTCTTACACTAGTAGCACAATTAGTCCGAAAGACGTTTAAAACACGTTTTTTAACGTCAAAAAACGTGTTTCCAACGTAATTTGAACGTTTTTTGAACTAGTTGTGCTACTAGGGTAACCTCTTTGGTAACCTAAAAGCGATGTCCGATCCTCCATATAGAACGGCGACTAGCACAAGGGAACGGCTTCCATTTTAATGAGCCCAAGTGGAAAGAAGATCAACTTCATTCAAGCTCTCTTAATTTTGAACCAATTCCACATGAGAGATCTAGCCCCTTAAATCAGCCTTCTCAAAGGTATCATTTAAACATGGAGGACGTTGGAGCCTCGAGCAGACTTTAAGGCCCTTGCAAATATCCAGAGACATGTAGCGGCTACAATGTATTTGAACGGGGAAATTCGACATGGTTAGGAAGCTGCGACACTTGTGGTGTCCTCTACCGAACAATAGATGGGGGATGTGCGAAACCGCAATATTATTCACGGTCCCCCATATCTTTTGTTGGTTAATACCGGAGTATCACCACCTTTTTAAAGGAAATGGTTACACTATTGAAGAATTGGTTCCGCTATTGGCACCTACTAGCGTCCCGCGACATGTCTCTGGATATTTGCAAGGGCCTTTACGCGCGCACCAGCCCCCATTATTGTACACGGTTCCACAGTCGCTTCCCCGAGAGAGATTACGCCCTCCGTTTTACCGTCCAAGATGCTGCCACTTCACTTTTCATGTTCTAGCCTAGCGACTAGGGCACTGTGGGACCGTATACTGATGTAACATGTATAGCTGAAAAATGATAATCAGGTGGACGTTGGAGATTTGTGTTTAGTTTGTAGTATCATCAAGTTGTGCCCGTCAGTTTTTGGTTATAATCGAGTGAGAAGTTTATTTACAGGATCAGCCAAAATAATTTCAGTACATTGAGGTATATGGACATCTTCAGTACTTCAGAAGTCTGCAGTAAATAATTATTTCAGCCATAGCCAAACTCTCGCCAACGATTGCAAAACCTGAAAATCTTTTATTATTGATGATACTGCCGAACTTTGGGGCAGTGACGATTTTCGATAAAGAAATTGCCAAATTTACGGGCATAAATAAATTTCTATATTTGATCATAGACTGATGATATCTTAAGCACAAAACATTTCCTTTTCAAACTTAGAATATTTTAAGTATCGTATATAAATTTGAAAATGTAATAAAATTAAGTGAAGAGCCTCCAAAATGTTTCAAATTTAATAAACTTAAAAAAAAAGATAGTCATTTAGTGTCCACTTCAGAGATATCTCTTTATGTTTATTCACATGCACATGGAATCAAAATATTATTTCCTGAACCTCCTATGATAATTTCACTGCTGAATCTTTTCCACTTTTATTTCTATTCGTGATAGAAGAGGAACGAATTCTGTATATCATAAATAATTTTGATACGATGAAAAAAACAAATATGAGCATCGCAGCTGCAAAACACATACATACGAGTTTCGCAATCTCCTAAATATGCATCTTTGCAATGAATGGAATCATCCCTGTTTATAAGTCACGAAAACAATGTTTTCTTTTATACGGGAACTTTCCTGAATTTCATTTCCTGTTTTCCCAGCACATCTACAAAGAATGAACATGTGCGTGTGTGGACGGCTGGCATGTAATTCAGCAGTAAAGAAATCTTCATGTAGAGGTGCTTTTTAAATAAATATAAACAAAACAGGTAAGAGGGGAACGTAATATTTATAATAAGTGTATCCGCGTAAAAACTGTATTTTTGATGAAATTGTTACAAAACGGAACACCGCATTCTATGCATGTAGTTTTTTTTTTAATTGTATTAAATCATTTACAGAATATTCAAAGTGATAAGACCTTTTCTCTAATGGTTATTTTTAAGGGGACAAGGGATGTTCAATATTCAAAATTTTCAATTTTGAATTTTTACTTGTAATCATATGTAAAGTTGTTTAACATAAAATCATAGTTGTTTAACATAATAGTTTGCATCTATACTGAAACTAAAAATTAAAAAATAAATATTTTTTTAAATGAAAACTTGATTTTTTTAAAAAAGCCGTCTTTTTTTTTTTTACTTAAAATATCCCATGCGCATTCCAAATTAATAAAAAGCTATATTTTTTAAGTATGCATTTGCATTATATATATGAACATATCTGCGCATTACTAAATACTAAAAATAATGAGTGACAAGGGTAAGCTTTATAGAAAAAATAAATTCATGTGAGATGTAGCTTTTTTTCAAATTTACACCCTATTGTTACATTTAAATTCCTATATCTCTATTAATTAACTTTTGTTTGAAAATTTAATGCGCAGTTATGTTCATATATGCATTGCAAGTACACTGTAAAAAAATAACAGCTTTTTATTAATTTGGAATGCGCATGGAATATTTTGAAAAAAAATATTGAATGCGCGTTTTTTTCGCAAAGATATTAATATATTTTTTTAAATAATATTTAATTTTTTTATTTTTAGTATTAATGTAAATGTAAGCTTTTGTGTTAAACATTTTTACGTATGATTGGAGACTAAAAATTAAGAAATGACAGTTTTCAGTTTTAACGTCCCTTGTCCCCTTAACAAGGGATTTGCATAGACGATAGCACCCCATACAGCGGACCATCAAAATAGAGGTTAACACGTTTACTTGTTCTTCACACTTTTGGCAACGTTATCCCTCCAACTGCATCTCATAAATAAAAAAAACTACAATCATTTAGAGATTTTTATTAATAATTGAAAATTTTAAATGATTTATTATTATCTTGAGTTTTGCATTGATCTTCTAAACTAAGTATAAAACATAAAGAAGATCGAAACCAAACTTCTAAACTCATAAACTAATTCACTCAAACCCTATCTAAAGACAATTCACTCCGGATCTTACCACCAGTACCTATATGTTACGCCAAACTGTAAAAGCTATGAAGAAATAGTTTTGTTGAATTCTGATTAGAAAAAGTAGTATGGTTTTTGTAATTTCCTGTATAATGTGTAAAGCAGGCAATAGCATTTTTAATAGCATTCATTTTATTATTTATATTTCTGGTAAAGCCTATAACACCTATGAAAAATCATCTCATAGTCTGAAGATGAGAATAAACACCTCAATCAATCTTGTAAGTATGAAAACTAAAATATGTTTATTCAAATTTTATTAAAAATATATAATCAAATAAATTTGTATATTTAGCATAAATTTTGTATGGTGGAAGTGACATTCTGGTCAGTTACTGTTGTTTTAATAAAATATAACTCGTGGAAAGTACATACATAAACAATACCATAACGATTACTTATCGTTATAATGTTCATTAAAATATCTTTTGAAATATGAAATATACGAAACATTAACAAGCCGGCCAGTTATTGTTCATTTTGATTTACAGTTATTCATAAACGGAAATAAATAAAACTCGGCTGTTCGAGCCTCGTCAGGGGGAGACCACCCCCTGAACCCACCTAATTTTTAGTTTCATTATCGCCTATTAAAAAGATATTAATTGACTAATTCATTTTATCTCTCATATTTCGTGTATTTTGCCTGGTAACCCTAAGTTGAAATTTTTAGGATTCTAACCTATTTATAGAAAAATACATGGGATGCGTATTCTACAGCTTACGAAATAGTGTAACAATAGATTAAAGCTGTTGTGAATTAATAGTATTTAAATATATGTAAAAAAAATCTGATGCCTATTCTACAGCTTACGAAACATTGTAACAATAGATTAAAGCTGTTGTGAACTAATAGTATTTAAATATATGTAAAATTATGTCGCCTTTTCATGTCACTTTTTTTGGACAATTTTTATTAAAGGGGGTGAGAGATAAAATGATATAGCCATCAAAAAATGCACTCACATACTGATCCGCTGAATTACAGCTACTAAAAATAATGAGTAGGAAAGTAAAAAAAAAATAAATATTAAACATTATTTTACAGATTTTATTACAGTTATCGGAACAAATTTTTGAACACTTTATGAGAGGTACTTTATAAACTATTATTGTTTTTTTCCACCGTATATCTCTCCGTTAAAAACCTTTCATACTTTGCTTCATTACAAATTTCCCATTATTATACGCCTAACAAACAAACATGGAGCAAAAAAAGCACTTAAATCAATACTGCTACAGAAAACACGAAAACAAACAAACAAACAATTCTTAGATCCTTTTTCGTGGTAGAGTCCATAATCAAATAATTAAGTCATGGCTTCTCTAATTTGTCCAACCGCCGTAAAAACACGCCTCTCCAAGTGTGCATTGTGGGCGGTTATTGACTTATTTCGACACAAATCAATGTTTTTACGGCATTTTCGCCCTAGAACGGGCACGTCTAAAGCAATAAGGCTCCGGGCTTCAAACGCCGTTGTTTGGAAAATCAGAGGAGGCATTGAATGATGAAATCAAATATTTTGTTGTCTGCAAATACAGAGAGCGCATAAAACATGCAGAAAGGCCATGTCCATGGGGAAATTCGTGGGGCTTTTGGAATTTCGCTCTACAGTGAACACGATGCTTCAGTGTTTCGGTTAAGTTGAGAGGTGCAAATCCTGCTGCTTTGAAATTTTGATTCGGTTATGCATCTTGTAGACACAGACAGGCTTTTATTAGCTTTAAATTA